>JAYESA010000011.1:63509115-64109115 GCA_036927795.1 Iris macrosiphon | reverse complement strand
TAATCAAAAAGTGAAGGAAAGGGTGTTCAAAATTGGCGAGATAGTTCTAGCTGTGAAAAGGCCAATGATCATTACTCACAAGAGTAAGGGTAAATTCTAGCCCAAATGGGAAGGCCCTTATGTGATCGAGACGACGTTCTCAAACGGCGCTTACAGATTAGCCAAGCCTAACGGAGACTTGTTAATGGCTCCTATCAACGACAAATTCCTGAAGAGGTACTATGCTTAATCTCCTTTGCTCAAACGGAGTTTGGTGAAGATCTCATTCTGACAATACTACATCCAAACAACTAGTTGGATCATATTCTATCATGTCCATATAACCTTTCAATAGATATGTTTAACTAATTTGGAACTTCAAAACCTATCACGTCCATATTACCTCTGATAGTGTTTTGTATACAAATTTAGTTGGATCATATTCTATCATGTCCATATAACCTCTGAATAGATAGACCCAGTTGAAGCTTACCGAAGGAATATCACGTCTGTATCACCTCTGATATCACTTTCACCCTAACCTATCATTTATATTCAAAAAAATGATGGGTCCATCAAAGTCAGATAGAGAGTCTCTTTATTATCTCCAGAAAGAGCAAGTATATATAAAAGCAAAAGGTACATCATTTGGGAGGAGCAGTTAAGTCGCGGATCTGCTGCGCCAGAGAGGCCATTCTCTCATTCCTGGAGCTCAAGACGTTAGCGCGAGCCCGCTCCAACCTTGCCCCCTCATTGCTCAAGGCAGACAGTTCAGACCGAGCATGTACAAAACTTGCGTGGATGACACCCACATGGGCCAGGTTCTGCTGAGCCGCTCCCATTCGGTCCTTCAATACATCTCTAACTGCCGATGAAGCGAGAGCCCTCTCCTCTGCCTGAGCGAGTTTATCTTTCAATTTACGGACCCTCGCTGCCTCTTCCTCATATTCGGCCTCGCACTTAGCCAGTTGGGGAATGACATACCCCAATACGGCATGCTCTTCATTCATCTCTTTCTGCTGTGCCTCGATGGACTTGCTCAGAGTTTCCATCTCCCCAACAAGCCTCGCAGTCATGGAGTCATACTCAGCCTGAATCAGGTCATCAATGCTGCCTTGGGATAGTTGCAAATAATTGTTAATGGGTTATTCTAAACTATTAACTATTTGCTCCAGCGCATCAGCTCTCCCAGCGTCGTTGAAATTTCTGATCGGCGCTATCGCCACCTGAGAGGACATCCTCAGAGCCTCGAAGCCTAGATTCTTCTCCAGCACCATTGATATCAGCATTTTCAAAGTGGTGTAGAAAATACTATTATATTGCTCAACTATCATGGCGAGATCCAAATGGACGTTGGGAGTGACTGCAATATCAGTGAATCTCCTTCCAGGAACAACTGCAGAGTGTGTCGTCACAGTTGTCACTTCAGCAGATGGCGCGACAAAAGTAGAGGCACCAACAACGGTCGAAGTGGCTGACGTACTCAAAGGAGGCATAATCGTGATGACAGGCTCATCCTCCTCTAAGGATATCGGGACTGTATTAGGCGAGCCAGCACCAGAAAATGTTGCCTCTTCAAGGTCGAGTACCGCCGTTTCATCGGCATGAGCTGCAACAAAGCCAAAGGTTGCGTCGACGTTGCCCTCCCCGTAAATGTCTTCCCCTGAAAAGAAGACAAGAGAAAGTTAATATCAACCTGATATTAATTTTTCTAAAAAGAGGCGTAAAGACGACATTTACCCATGGCTGATGGTATATATGTCGCGTCCGCAGCCAGTACAGCTAAATCATTTCTTAATGATATTAAGCAAGCTGTCATACCTGGAGAGGAGGGTGCACCAAATGACGACTAAGGGTAGTCATCCAAGTCTTCACCCAGATCCAATCGAGGTTCATCAGGTAGAATCTCGCTGGAGATACTTACAGATGAAGATGGGGCTGGACCCATTATTGGGCTGGATAAAGAGATCCTTAATTTGCTCAGCCTCGAAGGCGATCTCGTAGCACTACCTGAAGCGGTAGCAGCAACAACAGTCTCGAGCAAAGAAACTCCGGTACTGTCAACCGGAACTGTGGAGGTTCCCTCTCTAATAGGCGAAGGACCTCTAATCAAAAAATCATCTCCGTCCGGGGAAACAACAGATTCACTCCTAGCAGCCTCATGGCTGGAAGTCTTGACAGGACCACTAACAGTCTTCTTCTTCTTGCGAGGGGAAGTCTCTTTCAGAATAGGAGCCCTTCGCTTACTAGGGATGACAAGGGTCTCTGCAGGCGAAGGTATTACGCCTCTCGGCACTGTCAACAAAAACTCATCTGGAGCGACAGAGTCTTCACCTTCGTAAGAGAAAACTGATGGGATTTTCTCTCTTCCAGCGGACTTATGAGGTGGCATCCTAAAACTTCCACGCATATCAAAATCGTGATGAAAGGTATTGGTGGCCACATAAAATTGGGCATACGAATGGAGGATGCACAACTCCATGGAGAGAGAAGTCGCAGGCACAGTAAAGGCTGCTCCAGTACAACCCATTATGAAGTACCGCCATCCTCTCGCTCTGTCAATAAGTCCACCTCTGGACTTAAAGTTGGTGATGGCATTTCCCATATGCAATTGGTCATACCTAAACTGCCTGGCGAACCGACTAGGCAGATACGGCTCCAAAAAGCAGTGGTCTTCACTTCTGTACAACAAATGGGAAGGTCTAATGCAGACCAACCAATAAAAAGCTTCAGAAGAAAGAACGGTCTTTCCTTCACCTGAATCCTGAAGTCTCGTCCCCTGTTGATTGATATATACAGTGGGGACGGTACATAAAAGCTTCCAGCTATGAGCAAAATTTAATGCTCGCCGACAGTCTACAACGGTGGTCATGTTCCAAGTGGAATTCTTGTAATTCAACAAGAAATTATTTCCCGAACTACTGGCAGAGCCGGGAGACATCACCCTGGGTTTATGAAGAATTAACCATCCCATCAGGTACATGAACGGTAATTCTACCCTGGGAAAGCTTTCACGTCGTGTTTCGTCTGCAAGTAGCCCATCAGTAATGGCCCTCAGGCCAGCTTGTATCCGGCATATCATGGCAGGGAGCAAGCCCAGTCTTGCCCCAAACACCAAACGCACTACAGGCCATAAGGTGTTACGATGAATGTGATCCGAAGATGCAATGCCAGGTACTACTAATCGGCGTAGCCATACAGAGAGGAAGCCAGCCAATTGAGCTTCCCTTGACAGAGGCCTGCGAAAATGCCTCATATAACTGTAGGCTTTAGTGCCTGTAGGATAATTCCCTATCCCTTCATCAAGAACTTGATATGAAGCCCCAGCGTCTTTAATAAGGTCATCGACTATTTGAGCATTAAGCACGCTCAGAAAGTTCAAAGGCTTATCCCTGCTATCCACAACTTTGTCTGGCTTAGCATCTCTGGCCTGATGAAAGAAGAGATAAGACGCCTATTTGTTGGTATGAGCCAAACCAGAAGGCTCCTTATAGAAGGTGGTGCACGCAAGATAATGGCTCATTAGCTCCTGGTACACTACCACTGCCCGAGGGTTTGTATCCCCCAGCTCCCTATTTGTGGGAACATACTCTTCATAAGGAGTATCCCCCATTGGCAGTCTTGAAATCTCTGCCATCTCGTGAAGAGCCAATCCTAACTCCCCTAGCGGAGTGGCGAAAGTTCCAGTGAGTGAGATATACCGCTCCATCAAAGCCAAAAACAGGTTGGGTTGGGAACTAACCCAACACTGGTAGCACTCACAACCACGAACAGACCAATGCTCTCCAGCTCCGTCTGAAAATGCTTCAAGGCCCAGGCAGCTAAACAAGTCCATCGAAGATTTCCAGGGGTAATCCACCCATTGGTCCGAGGATTAACCTTGGGGTATACTACTCCATTCCTGGTGCACAGCTTGATGGTGGGGCACTTCGTTCAGAGCGAGGTTCATTCAGCCCAATGGGAGTCGCTCGTGCTTGAGCAGAGGAGCAAGAAGACGAGGCAGCTTTCTTTCCCTTAGAGGTGGAAGTTGGTTTCGGTGCCATGGCTAAAACTCAGAGTTTTTGAGAAAGAAACGAAGAAGAAAGGTTCTTGGAAAGCTAGGGATTTACAAAAGATAGATGAAGAGTTTCTTCTCTCAAAGCCTTGGGGTATTTATAGAGTTCAGATAACTCTTCAAATTCCTAACCAAATCCGATATTTAATATTCGGTTATGATTGGGGACCACGTCAACCTATCATTTAGGGAAGACGGACAGTCAGCGAATTCGAAAAGTTTTTCGTACAGAGCAGATCTACGATTTTTACGCCAAGGAGCTTTTACGCTCAAGAGGCTACAAATCTACGGTTTTACGCTCAGAGGCTATAAGTCTATGGTTTTACGTCCGGATGCTTTTACGCTCAGTAGCTTTTACACTCGAGAGGCTACAAACCTACGACTTCACGCTCAGAGGCTACAAATCTATGATTTTACGCTCAGAAGCTTTTTACGCTCAGAGGCTACAAATCTACGACTACACGCTCAGAAGTTTTCTTTTCAGAGGCTATAAATCTACGGTTTTACGCCCGGATGCTCTTATGCTCAGCAACCTTTACGCTCGAGAGGCTACAAACTTATGATTTTATGCTCATCTATACTACGGACTATGACTTTCCACATATCTCAAAATACGCAGGCCAGAGTATGCGTATATCTGAACAATTCGCAAGACGGCCAATTAAAAGGGTTCACGCAGAATATGCTCCTTCTTGGCCTCAAAACATCCCAAGCACTCAACACATACAGAGTTTAGCATTGAAAATGACTCTTCTTCTTGGGTCGACTGGAAGTTCATCCAAAATACAGTCAGAATCTTTTCTCTACAGTTCAAGCATGGCCAGTTTTGACAGCCATTTCTCGCCCTACTTCAAGAGATTTTGGGAAATCATTCTTGAAGATGATGGTCTGAACAAGAATTCTTCTTATCAAAGAAGTGACAGTTCAGAATTCTACGCAACTTCTTGTCCAAAATAGCATGACAGTTTGGATCTTCAACTTATATGCTAAGCAGCTTTCTACGCGTCTTCAGCTATGCGTAAAAGACGAGACGAGATCAGATACTCTTTTTATCAGAGTCGGCGTAAAGTTATTCAGACTACATCACAGCAAAATATGGCAAATCAACAGATGAGTAAAAGAAGATAATTTTATTAATCATGATTACATATAATGGAAATTCAGTCTACAAAGGGTTTCTCATCTTCATGATTACATATGATGGAAATCATTTTCCTACAAAGGGTTTTTCTTTTTCACTTAGGATCACACCAAGAGTCTGTTCTGTCAGGTTCTCATATTGGTGGAGATCTTTGTCGTCTTCTTCAGCAGTTAGTCAGTTTCCGCGGCCGATTAACAAAAAATGATTAATGACGGGAGGATACAAAACTGGGCTTGTTTAAATTATTCAAGAGCCCACCCTCCATACGCCATGACAGATTGAGTTGGGATTCAGACCCAACTCAATACTGGAAGACAGGGCCAGTTTGTCTGCCCTCGTCCACCGTCGTAACGGAAGAAAATACAGCTTGCAAGCTGTGTGGTCGAATGTGACCCTTCCTCTCTCTTGGACGAATTGCCATATGAAATTGCTGATCATCCCGAGCAAAGGAAGCTATGATATCCTTCCATAATCCATCATTGCAGAGGATATTTGCTCGAAGACGCCTTCTTTTTTGGCTCCTTACATGCTGGAAGAACATAATCTTCTTCTTCCTCAAGTCGACCCGACGGAACTCGGCAATCATCTCTTTGTGGTGAAGGAAGTATGGGAAAAATAGGTTAACTCAATCGCCTTTATATAGGCAGAGGAGAACACACCGAATCCCAACAAACTCCCAAAAATCTGTCGAGAAATCAGCCCCGAGGAACGAGTCAGATTTGACCGTTTCATGCTTCATTCAAAGTGTTTCAAATTACGAGGAATTTGAAAACTTTGAAGGGGGTCTTGTAGAAGCATAAAAAATACGCTACAGGATTATACACAGTATGCATAAAACCCGCGTAAAGCAGAGTTTCAGTGCTGTGTGGCGTAAGACATGACTTCAGAGCTATCGGCGTACAACAGAGCTTCAACGCTGTTCAGCGTAAAATATAGCTCCAAAACAACCCGTATAATGTAGTATTTTAAGACTGTTTTAGCGTAAAAAGGTTGTTATATCGCCTTTATGGCGTAAAACTCATCTGCTTTTAATGCAGCATGGAAGTGTACGAGGAACGCTTCGTATTCCTCGAATGAATCTGTCAGATCATACAGTGAACCTGACTCCTGACAAAGAGTACTGCACGACTATCCAGACGACGGCTGTAATGATGATTCGGCACAGAGACCCAGACCGTCGTGTAGTGACATTTCTTTGATACAAATTGCTTTTACGCATTCAAGGGAATACGCTGTCTAGTTTTATACAGGCAGATGTGAGCTTTTACGCTCAGTAGGAGACGAAATAAACCGCCATGTCAAAAGCTTCTCTTCGTACAGAGCTCGAGGCACGTCTCTGCAGTTAATGCGCGTGATGGGGGCAGATCTCTGCATTTAATACACGAGATTTGGTTCTACTTTCAAAGACTGGGTGAGCCATAATTATGGCTAATACGTCCATATCATCACCTCTGTATGTTACGCCATCAGGCTATTTTCAGCTATAGGAGCACGTTGTACACTATCTCCTTGTAATACGCTGACCTGGCTATTTTTAACTATAGAAGTACACCGTATGCTATCTCCTCGGAATATGCCAACTCGGGCCATATTTGCATTGGTGTGTGATAAGGCTATCTGGTCCAGAATACGCTCAAGACCTCAGTCAAGGAAGGAGAATCGGCTATCTTTTACGCCGGCAACCTATCTATGCAGCATCAGGCTTCTACGCCTACTTGGCTTCTACGCCAACTTGACAGCTATTGGGTTTTTACGCCTAGATGTCAGCTATTTGGGCTTCTATGCCTATTGGGCTTCTACGCCTATTTGGCTTTTACGCCATCAGAACAGCTATTTGGTTTTTACGCCAACAAGACAGTTATTTGGCTTCTACGCCAATCATCTCTACGCGAGGGACAATTACCTACGTGGCTTGCATGCCATGATCTTCGCAACAGTTATACGCATTATCTCTTAATGGGACACGCGTCACACACTTATTCAGAAGATCATTTATACGTGGGTAGCAGTTATGATAACCGTTGCGTAAAAGGTACGGTTCTCTCTGTTGCTCAGTTTCTATGCCTATAAATAGAGACCTCCGTCCATGGAGGTCCAAGGTCGGAGAATTGAGGAGAGAAGTCGTAAAATCGAAGAGAGAAAAGCACAGACAGAGAGTAGTGATCGACGATCTTAGCATCAAGCATCCACTCCTTCTTGCAATCTTTGAAGCTATTCCTTCTTCTACAGCACTTCTTCATCATCGTGTGGTCCAAGGGACAAAGTGATCGACTGCAGATCAGACTCCTATAGCAATATTTATCCAGATTAAACTTTGTACTTAACATCCTCTTATAGGATTAATAGTACTTCTTGTTTGTAAACCAAAGAAAGGGTTCCATATAAACCTAGTTTTATTTCTTTCATTTATTATCAAACACAGTACTCACCTGTGGTCCTGAGCAAAGTATGAGGATAAATGTCCAAAATGGAGTCACAAAGACCTATATATAAGATATTAATGTTAAATGGTCTTCTTGAATGATAAATAAGTCAAACTAGGTGAACATATGATTTCTAGGTCCAAACTAGGTTAACTAGGTCAATACCTTGCTACTCTTGGTTTTCTAACTCTTGGTTTTCTAGCTCATGCTAGTTCAATCTAGTCAATAACTTAACTTATAATAGTTATTACTACAAACTAAGTTAACATTAGCGATACTAAGTACTATAATGTATATAACTCGTAGGTATTGGTATTATGCTAATACCTAACTCCAATCCCACCTCTTGACTAAACCTTAACCCTCTACTAGTATTTAATTACCTTAGCTACTATCTTGCCAAACTTAGACTCAAAACCCCTGTACCTTAGCACTACACCTCAACTCAGCTATTACACTAACCCTCAAACATGACTGATACCTTGGTATCAGTCAATGTCCATCCTACTGATAAAATATCTGTCCTAATACTCCATTTCTCCTAACTGATACTCTCATAACACTTCCTTAACTCAACTATATGCTTGCACTCAAGACACGGTGTTCAAGTTCACACTGATACTAAGGTAACTCTCCCTACATGCACCCTTGCCATGTTGCAAGTGTCATGCTTGCCTACTGTTGCTGCTCTACTACTTCAGAATTCCTAATACTCATTGTTCCCATGTATCAGTACTCAGCTGATACCCCAACTGTAAGGTCTGATACCCCAAAAATCTGAACATAGAGATTTCCACTGCACTTACCTCACTCACACTGGCACCAAATCTGCACACTACCTAATACACCAAACCTGAACACTCTCGCGCACTTGTCAAACACCAGTACACTCAACAACACACTAAGACATACTATAATATCAGTTGCCTTAGGTGTACCACTGAACCCCTTCTCATTCTAAACCCAGGTCTGGACCCTATCACCCATGTCTGCTTACACACTGTAACAAGATTATAGTCATAGCCAGATGCCTCCTCATGCATTACCTCTGCTGTGCACAGTACATGCCATACTGCTAACTTCTTTGCACATGTTCCCCTTACATGCACAGCAAGACCCAGTCATTCACTGAACTCTCAAATCCCCGTGTACACCCAAGGCAACCCCCAATTATTATAGATAAATAACCATATCATATGATACCAGTTGTATCATTAATACATGTTTATATGCTCACCAACTCCCCCACATCACCCAATGGTAATATTCCTAATCAACATCACTAATGTAATCATAATTAGTATTGACAAAATATTGAACACTTCATAGGTTACCCCAAATATCCAATTGTGATACTCAAACCCCACCTCCAAATCACTACAAAAGAATGAAACACAAATAACATATGTAATAATGCTATAATTAAGTAAAATTGATAAATTCAAATGATAACATATAAAATTTACACATGGATCACCAAATACAAGAAAAATACCACAATTCCAACTATGTATCATGGCGTATCACAATATGACCTACTCGTATCCACTTGTGGATACGTAGCTACCCTCATACAACCTTTATAAGTATAATTAGACTTAAATGACCAAATGACATACATTTGGTGCACCAATCTCAAATTTTCCTTAAATTGGACACAAAATTCAATGTAAAAGTCATAATATGGGTCATTAGAAGCTCAAACTTCTTCCTATGGGTAGCCCTAATGCATGGATAGATTCTTAATGCTCAAATATAATAAATAGAACCTAATTAGAGAGCAAATTCAGAATTTTACCTATTGGGAGATGGATTTTCAATAAAAACTCAATAGGACACGATTTGGACACAAGCTTCTAGTCCAAAGCCTCCCTTTCCAAGTGCTCTTACAAATCCAAGCTCCTAGTATCCTTAGATGTTGATTAGAGAAGGGAATGTGAGAAATTTATGGAGAAATTGGTATAAGAATGAACCAAATTGGGGAAGAACACTAATTAGAAAATTATGGAATGAGTGAATGAGAGGAGAGAGAAAGAATCTACCCCAAATATAGGGTCGACCCCCCTCTTTTCCCTTGTCCAAGCATTATATAATGCCTATAATACCTCTAGTGGATTATCATAAAGAATTAATTAGGGAGGAAGCTTCTCTTCCTAATTAAGGTTAAGTCAAGTCCTTAATTAATAAAAATTGTTAGCTAATTAGGGTCCAATCTGACTAGTCTAATAATTTGGTCTAAGTGGTCATGTCAAGTCTAGTTAGGTCCACCAGTGTCATGTCTAATAAGTAGTCTAGTTCATACACCAAATAAATAATAATTACTATATAAAAATAAATAATATGCACAATATATGAATAATGTAAACTGATAAAAATACTCATATTCTAAAAATGTGGTAGAGACAAGGCTAACATGCATCTTCTTTCGATGCATGTCTGAGATAAAGTTGCTCCATCTAGGCGGGATCTTGGCAACAATACCTCCTACAATGAGAGCGTCACCCATGGGCATGCCATAATCCTAATGTTTTTGATGAAGCTTGAGAAATTGTTTGATTTGAGGCAATATTGTCTTGTTATCCTCAAATCGCATGTTCCAGACCTTTTTGGTCACATGAATCTTGTTGCGGTTCTCATCCGCCTTGTAATACTTTTCTAGAGACTCCCAGACGACCTTAGCATGGTCTGTCTTGCTGTATGACTCTGCCAGAGTATCTTCCACGGAGTTCAGAATCAGCAGCTTGCAGATGCTGTTGTCTCTCCTCCACTTATTCTACTTAGCAGTTGCATTATCAATCGACCGAATAGTAGCATCATCACCCTCGGGAACAATATGCTCCAGATCTGTTAACACGTAGTCCACCGCTGTGAGTTGAAGAATAAGGGTGACCTTTCTCTTCTAGGCGTAGTAATGATCCCCGTCAAACTTCTCAAGTTTATTAAAACTTGTGTGGTAAAGTTTTGCACGATTGTTCTTCATCTTACTCAGATCTTACTTTGAAATTGTTAGTCCCGAGGCTTAATCAAATATGGAAGAACCGAAAGTTGAAATTGAGATCAGGAGTTCACACAAAAGTTTTCTCACTGATATACCTCGATCCAAAGAACAACTATGTAATAATTCTGATTACAACTTGCTGCTACAAAAAAAACTATATCTATTCTTCCTTGCAATCGCAGTTGTAGACGGACAGAACATATTACAAGAAGAGAAGAGGTAGGAGAAGAATGATCTATGCTTGCTGGGATAATGAAGATCACCGTTGCTCAAAGCAAGATTCGTCCCACACGATTTGCTCCCAGGAACTAGCAAGTTTACGTAGAACTTCTGGAACGCTCGTTGTCACCTCTTTCCTGGACTCGTACGAACACTTTGGACTCCAATGGCGGCAGCAGCAGAACCTCTCTTCGTCTTTCTATTTTTGAAGTAAGTTCTCAAAAAGGCTACAAAGAGAGTATGTATAGAGAGAGGGTGAAACCCCTAGCTGCCAATCAGTTACGAAAAGATAGGAACGATTTAAATTCAAATCCCACAAAAATAGATCTGAATAACTGATCATATCTTTCTATAACCATCAAATCCCGCAATCAGTGGGATCATACAACAACCGCGCTATCTACGCATATGCGCGCATCAGCCCAAACGAACTGCTCTTGTGTTTATAAGCCAGCAGCGCAGCGGCCCATGCGCCTACATGTCCATGCGCGCAGCAGCGCAAAGCCGCGCAATGCCTGCACATAAAATGAGCGCATCAAATGCGCAAAAGCGACAATGCTAACTGTAAAGTACACCAACAAAGCGCAACTTTGTGCCCTTGAGCCCGAGTCCGAGTCACTAAGCCTATGGAATTAATTTCAAGAGCACGACAAAAAGCATAAATGCTTTCATGGGAGAGTTAATCATTTTTGCTCCTAATAAAATACCCCCACATGAAACCTATATGGAACACCATATCCCATGAGCACACCTCAACACATATAAAGTATTATATTGAGATACCCACTTGGTGGTATAGCCAATGTGGGACTATCTTTACTAGTCCAAAGGAAACAACACCAATACCATCGTTGTCGCGCCCCCTGTCCACGCTAATTCGAACCACCAGACCTGACGCCCAGCGTGAGATGGCCCCGCGTGTGAGTCACTCCTCTGCCAAGCCCCCTGGCACTCGTCAACCCCCCTGCCACCATATTGAAGTCACACTGGCATCGAGTTCGGTTTCAGCACCAAGCAAACAACGACCACGATTGTTTCCCGTCAGGCCTGAACTTTCGACCTCCCCGTCAAACGCTCAGTCGACAACACCACAACTAATCCTAGCACACCACCCGCCTATGATCAACCCTGGCACAATGTCCCCCCCGTGATGTTCCTCGCCACAACATCTGCATTGCAGCGGATGCTCGGAGCCGCACCGAGGCAAGGCATCCCTGGCCTCTTCCTGTGCAAGACCGAAGCTTGCTGAGCTTCTCTTGAGACGTAGGATCTCCTTGAAGTCCCCTCCTTGTCATGACCGATCAGCACTTATACAAGCCACGCGAGACTCGAGCGCATCTGGGCCTCGATGAACTCGCCAGAGAACCGCAGTGTCTCCTCTCCCAGAGTCTCAATCTCCGTCTTGAGCCGACTTCTATTCGAACATTCCAAGCCGCGCATGTTCCCCTTGTTGTCCCGCTCTGATACTAATCTACGAAGAAGAGGAAACAAGCAGTGGCAACAATGTAGGAATAACCTATCCCCCTTGGTTAACTGGGTTTAAATATTTAAAGGTTCAAATGTTTTATATCAATAATGCTAAGTTTACTACCAAATGCTTACAACCCTCTCACCCCCCTTGTATGTGGGCCACCTTCGGTCCCACCTCTCCCCCAATGAACGATCGCCACGTGGCGTTCCGGCCACGTGGCGACCACCCGGACAACCATCGGGTCCCACCCATCTCTCCACCCTCCTCCAATGGACGACGGCCACGTAGACGCCACGTGGGCGCCACGTGGCGGTTGTAAGAAGGTTGTAAGCATAAGGTTGTAGGCATAGCACCACCCGTTTTATATATAGAGTGATGTATATCGTATGTGGAATAAATATGCATAGTGTTAGATATCGGTGTTCACATAAACATTTTATTTATAAATATGATATATGCTTTTTATATATATATATATATACCAACACTTGTTTTAATATACACATATGTTCTTTTACCCATATTTACATATCTAAGTTTATTATAGATATTTTCTTTCTACATATATTAAAAATATACTTAACTACATAAGTAATTATCTATATATAATATATGTAAAACCATACAAGTTTTATAAAGGTATAGTCGTTAAGTATGATATATATATATATATATATATATATATATATATATATATATATATATATATATATATATATATATTCTCAAGAACCACCTAGGTGGTTTCATATGAATTTGATTTGAATTTGGTGGTTGAGATTAAAAGGTGTAGACCCCACCACCTTTTAATCTCAACCACCCAATCTTAATCCAACCCATATAACATAGGGTGGTTCCATAATATGAAACCACATAGATGGTTCTATAGCACTCATTTGTATATATATATATATATATATATATATATATATATATATATATATATATATATATATATATATATATATATATATATATATATATATATATATATATATATTTATATATTTATATATTAATAATAATAATAATAATCCCTAAGGCACTAGCCTAGTGGTAGTGCAGGGGGACACCCACGGGTAGGTCCTGGGTTCGAATTCACCCCCCCCCCCCCCCCTCCAGGCGTCTGGGTGGCTTATATAGCCAAGACCCGAGTTGAAGAAAAAAACACACACAATATATATATATATATATATATATATATATATATATATATATATATATATATATATATATATATATATATATATATATATATATATATATATAGTGTGTGTGTGTGTGTGTGTGTGTGTGTGTGTGTGTGTAAATCATGTAGATACTTTTATAAGTACATATTACTATATGTATTTATATATTATCATCTGGTATACATGTTTAATTATACATCTATATATATGTAATCATATACGTTGTGGTTACTATTTTTATTCATAAACTTTTTAGTTTCTTAAACGCTACTAAGAATTTTATTTATGGCATTATTAAAAACTATTTTTATATAAACAAACATTTATTCCTCTTTAAAACATTTATGCGCGAACTTATATTATGCCTATCTTATTATTTTATTAAAAAAATTCACATGTATATATATTTACTCAAATAGAGAAATTATTTTCATAACTAATCCTAATAAGAGTTTTAGTTTTTATGATTCCACTAGTAAATCCTAATAAGAACTGGTCGGGATTCATGTGTGGATGTGTGGCTCTTGATTGGTTATTTTTGGTTGTTATAGATCTCTTGAGGTTTGTAGCAACTATAGCTCGTGCTAGGCCTAGATACGACCCTTGGTAATTGCAGTCTCAGTTCAGTTTTGGATGAACCCCAGGCTAGTATACATTGTCTATTGATTTACAATATTTACATGCATATTTTTCTTAACAGTCATTTACTTTGGATATACTGCTCCTTGTTTCACATGTTTCTTACATGTATGTATTGCTACATGATGATTCCTGCTGACACAGGCATGATACATGGATTCACATTACATGACATGCTAGGTGACTCGTATATGATGCATAACATTTACTTGATGATGGGCTTGTCCCTATACATGTTTGTTTGGACTTATCACCTGTTAGTAGTCGAATTGGTCATGCCGTGGATACGATGCGGGCAGTAGTATGTGTCACGCCCCAGTCCCAAAATACGTAGGACCAGAAATACGTGACACGCCAGCTACGCATTCGACCAGACTCTGGTCTGACTCGAATAAGTATAAGCTGTAATATAAGGGCACTATCTAGATATTCATAAATATAAACCTCTATGTCTCAATCCATAATGTGCATCAGTATACAAGAAAGAGCTATATGTGCTAAGGTCGGCCGCCCAATAACACAGTAACTCGAATAGACTCGAGAAGAAGTATGAGTCTACAAAACTAGGCTACAACAGAAGATGAATAATCAATGTAAAATAATCATAATGCCGGTAGATATAATGTGAGTACCTGGTACCATGCTCGCAAGATATGCCACTCCATCAGTATCTCCAAGTGCTCCATAATCGTCTATGCTGCAAAACTGGCAGGAAACCAGGTCCTCAGAGGGACGTAACAAGGTACAAAAATATAGCATGCCAAGTAAACAGAAAGTACAAGTGCACGACAGGGTACTCTATCATAACCAACTAGTGTGACACAGTTTAAAGACAATGTTCGACGCGTGGGCTTTCTAATATAAAACCGTAGCTCCGGACACGGAAACACACGGCACGTACCGCAGCTCCGGGCAAAGAGTCACACGGGTGAAACAGTTACACTAGATACAGGTATCACTAGAAAATACTACATATATATAAGCGCGTGCAGAGTAGCCCAAACGTCTAGTAACTGTCTTCTCCTTCCCAAGCGGTCAACGATTGTGCGTTAAACCTGAACCTCTAACTACAGTCTCGACACAAGGAAATAACTCAACAGACGCGACCCTAAGGTCGTCCCAGTCTCTGGTCATGATGTCAGTATCAGGATACAGAAATCTGGCATGATCACAGTGTATGAGTGTGTCCTGGGGTATCGATGTACTCAGGTACGTGCATCGAGGTACTATAAAGTATCTAACCATTTTTTTAATACGTTACGTCGAATGTCAGCACCCGGTTGTGATCCGGACGTGAAGTATCGAACATTAACTTAAATACGTGCACAATGTACATAAAGAAACAATAAATAAATATAATCTGAAATACAGGGTGGCAAGGTACACTTGCTTCCGTGCGGCTGCTGATGACGGGGATCGGGTACTGCGTCCAAGTCCTCAGGTCCCGCAATACCTAGTGAAGAGATACAAACCAGAATCAATAAACCACTTAGGACAGGCAGGTGTGCTACACACATCTACTCCCAGACTCAGTCTCAAATACAACTCACAGGGACAAGTCACTAGGGGGGTTGACCACAGTTGACTATCGGTACAATACAGCAATTCAACTAGTCATCTGTACACTCTCCTCAATTTAATTCTCCATAATTAAATCTACAATTTCCATCATGTACCATAGACCCCGATTATTTAATTAAAGGTCAAACACTCACTTTTCCTCGAATCCATGTCTTGATTAAATTATAATACTTCATGTAGGAAACATTCCTAATCCACAATGCACCTTAACACAAATACATTTCTCCGACATACTACAAGTCGAATCCCCAAGTCTTTGATCACCCTATTCAATCATCGTCACATGCCCAATATCGTATTTATTTTCTCATAAGTTGTATTCACCCTCATTTCCACTAGTTTCAACATCCAAAACCAACTTTATAATACAAGATACATGCTCAATATACTACATAAATAGTAAACCATGTCAACCTCATTAAACCCATCCTCAAGTCATTTAAATTCCACATTCACATAAATTCTCATTTTATCTCAATCATATATTTTCATTACCACTTTACACTATACATCCACATATATAATAAAAAAAAAACTAGCTAACATTCCTATCTCCATAAACACCAACAATTAATTCCCATAACCCTAGCTAAATCCACACATCCATATAATCATCATAATTAACCCTAACTAGCCTTCTTAACCGTAAGATACATGGCTATACTACAACTATATAAATATCTATTCTTAACCGTAGCCAATATAAGTCCATATGTATATATAAACATCTTCATTCAAAACAATATTATAAATCTAGAATTTAAAGACAATAGAGGGGAGAGGGTCGACCTCGACGGTGACGTCGGAGCACGTCCGGCGAAGGTGGCCGGGGGTGGTGGTGACGTTGGTGGTGGTGTAGGTGGAAGTGTATTGGTGATGGTGATGATGGTGGTAGTGGTGGTGAACTAGGGGTGATGGTGGTGGTGAACTATGACCTGCGGGAAGTCGGACGGCACCGCGCGGCGGCGGGGACGCACACCGCGGTGGGGACACACGGGGGCGGCGCTCGGCTGCAGTGGGGATGGCGTAGGCTGGATCGGGGGTGGCGTAGGCTGCTGTGGGGGTCGGCGTAGGCTGCTGTGGGGGTCCGGTGTAGGCTGGAGCGGGGGGTCCGGTGTAGGCTGTTGTGGGGTCCGGTGTAGGCTGGAGCAGGGTGTCCGGTGTAGGCTGCTGTGGGGTCCAGCGTAGGCTGGAGCGGGGGTGCACGGGGATGGCCGACGCACACTGGCCGGCGTTGGCCGGAGGTCGGTGGAATGGCCGGAGGTCGGGTGGGGCTTCAAGTGGGAGGAGGAAGGAAGGAGGATGAAGAAGGAAGAAGGAGAAGCTTTCTTTGCATGGAGAAAATAAAAGAAAGAGGAGAGAGAAATTTTTATGGGGATTAGGGCTGGTGATGTTTGGTTGAGGGTGGAGTGATATATGGCTTTATAGAGGAGTGTATAGGTTTGAATGAGTGGTTGTGATCATCCTATGTAGAATGGGTGGATGGGATTTAATATGGATAGGATATGGGGTTTCTTCATGAGGGAATGAAGGAATTGGGATTGGGACCCTATTTTGGGACCCTCTCAATTAATCATGACAAATGGAATGTTGCCAACAATTTAATAATTGTAAATAAGCCCCCATAAATTCGAGAATTTGTATGGACACATGAAATGACGCAAAAATTGCGGAGAAAAATATATTTAAAAATTGTCATAGTGAGGGGGTGTTGCGCGTTAGGCGCGAGTCTAATTTGAATGGCATTTGAATTAATTTAGGATAAAAATTTACAAAGTTGGTAAATTCTGATTTAAATAGAGATAACGCGTCCCGCGAATTTAATTTAATTGGGGCCCACGGGGTCAAAATCCGAAAACGGCGCAAAGGCCAAAAATGGTGGAGGCTTGGAGTCAGTCTTGGACCCTTTAGTTGGTTCGGCTCAACGGGTTAAGTTGGTACCCCAAAATTGAGGGTAACGACACAGGTGTCCGACACGGAATTAAATATGGGTTACGATTTTCGGAATGTTGCACAGTTAATTTAGAGCACACAAAAAATTGATTTTAACAATCAGAAAAGTCCAGTGCCTAATTTGGCGAGTTGAGTCGAGAGTACAATATTTGTACGAAATTTATGGGCTGATAATGGGCTCCGAATAACTAGACAAAGATAGGGTGTGCCAATGGGTTAAATTAATTGGATTAAAATTCCAGGTAAATTTTCTCTACTCTAAACCTCAATTTCTTCTATCAAAATTTTTCCTGGTCCACTCTAACTATCTACAGAATAAATCGAGGGGGTTTACATTCTTCCCAACCTAGAAAAATTTTGTCCCCAAAATTAAAAGTAAAGCACGATAATATCTAACAGAATTTAAAATAACTAGTAATTAATTGTCGTACGTAAATTCGTACCTTCCTCCTCAAATAAGTATGGGAATCGCTGCCGAATAGAATCCTCGCGTTCCTAGGTAGACTCGCCTGGCGAATGGTGCTTCCATGCCACTCTGACCAGTGGAATCGTCTGTCCCCTCAAAGTCTTCTCGCTGCGATCGAGAATCTCAACTGGCTGCTCTTCGTAAGACAGGTTGGGCCCGACTGTAATCTCCGAATAATCAAATACGTGGCTAGGGTCTGCGACATATCTCCTCAGTTGCGATACGTGAAATACGTCATGTACTCCCTCTAATGATGGAGGTAATGCAAGACGGTAAGCCACTTCGCCAACTCGTTCCAGAATGTCAAAAGGTCCGATATACCTCGGACTCAGCTTGCCTCTGCCTCTGAATCTGATGGTACCACGAGTGGGCGATATCCTCAAAAATACGTGGTCACCCTCCTAGAACTCCAGTGGTCTGCGGGGCACATCTGTCCAGTGTTTTTGTCTGTCCTGTGCTGCACGCAGGTGGCTCTGAACCTGCTTGACCTTCTCTACTGTCTGTGTCACCAATTCTGGACCAAGTATCTGACGCTCTCCCACGTCACTCCAATAAACTGGTGATCTACATTTCCTGCCGTACAGTGCCTCATAGGGTACCATCTGTATGCTGGCCTGGTAACTGTTATTGTAGGAGAATTCCACCAAGTGTAGATGGTCCTCCCAAGATCCTCCAAAATTAATCATGCACGCTCGCAACATATCCTCTAATATCTGTATCGTGCGCTCTGACTGTCCATCAGTCTGTGGATGATACGCAGTGCTGAACTTGAGATGAGTTTCTAGGCTTTCCTGCATACTCTGCCAAAAATGTGATATAAATCTGGAATCACGATCCGATACGATACTGACAGGCACTCCATGTAATCGTACTATCTGCCTCATATACATGTCAGCTAGTATCTTTGTGGATTGCCCAACTCTGAAGGACAAGAAATGTGCAGACTTGGTGAGTCTGTCTACGACAACCCAAACTGCATCCTTCCGCTAGGGCTCCGCGGGAATCCTGTGACGAAGTCCATGGTAATGTGTTCCCACTTCCACTCGGGAATGGAGAGTGGCTGCAATAATCCTGCAGTCCTCTGATGTTCAGCCTTGACTTGCTGACAAACTAAATACTTCGCCACAAATATCGCAATTTCCCTCTTCATCCCATGCCACCAGAAATGCTGTCTCAAGTCTCGGTACATCTTCGTACCCCCGGGATGAATGGAATAAATCGAGCTATGAGCCTCGGTCATCAACTCTTGGCGTAGCTCGCCACTCGGAACATATAGGCGATCTCCGCACCTCAATGTTCCGTCTTCTTGAATCCTGAGTTCCGTCTGCATGCCGGCTTCTGTTCTCTCTCGCAGACGTCGAAATCTCGTATCTGTAGGCAATGTTGCCTTGATCCTCTCGATCAAAGTAGACTGAACCTCAAGACTGGCCATCTGTCCATCCATGCCTGGCAATATGATCTCTATCCCAAGCTCCTGGAGATCCTCTATCAACTGTCGCTGCGTCGTCAAAAAGTATGCCATGGGCTTCCTGCTTAAAGCATCTGCTACGACGTTCGCCTTGCCAGGGTGGTACTGTAGCTCAATGTCATAATCTGTCATCAACTCTAGCCAGCGTCTCTGCCTCATATTGAGCTCCTTCTGAGTGTAGACATACTTCAGGCTTTTATGATCTGTATAAATCTCAACACACTCACCATAAAGGTAATGTCTCTATAGCTTTAGTGCAAATATCACCGCAGCTAGCTCCAAGTCGTGCGTCGGATAGTTCTTCTCATGAACTCTCAGCTATCTTGATGCGTAGGCTATCACCTTGCCGTGTTGCATCAGTACACATCCCAATCAGCTCCCTGACGCATCACTGTACACTACAAATCCTCCTGATCCGGAAGGTAGTATCAAAATTGGTGCCGATGTCTGACGCTTCTTCAGCTCATCGAAAGCCGCCTGACACTCGTCGGTCCAGATAAACTCTTCGCCTTTACGCGTCAGTCGTGTCATAGGTGCAGCTATCCTCGAAAAGTTTTTTACGAACCTCCGGTAATATCCGGCAAGTCCGAGGAAACTCCTAACCTCTGTAACTGATGTAGGGGTAGGCCAGGTCTCTACTGCCGCTATCTTCTCCGGATCCACTGATAGTCCATCTCCGGTGATTATGTGTCCCAGAAATGGTACTCTATCCAAGCAAAACTCATATTTGCTGAGTTTGGCATACAGCCTCTCATGTCTCAGCGTCTCCAACACAATCCTGAGATGTCTTTCATGCTCCTCCTGGCTCTTGGAATATATCAGGATATCGTCTATAAATACCACCAAGAACTTATCTAAGTACTGGTGGAAAACATTGTTCATCAAACACATGAACACTGCTGGCGCGTTGGTTAAACCAAACGGCATGACTAAAAACTCATAGTGGCCATACTTCGTCCGAAAGGCCGTCTTCTGGATGTCCTTTTTCCGTACCTTGATCTGATGATATCCGGATCTGAGGTCGATCTTCGAGAATACACATGCACCGCTAAGTTGATCAAACAAATCATCGATGCGCGACAGTGGATACTTGTTCTTTATCGTTACAGCATTTAGCGCCCTGTAATCGATACACAAGCGTACCGTCCCGTCCTTCTTTGGTACGAACAGAATGGGTGCTCCCCATGGAGATACACTAGCCCGTATGAAACTCTTTTCTAAGAGATCATCTACTTGAACCTTCAGCTCAACCAACTCCTTCGGTGCTAGTCTGTAAACTTGGGGAAGTAACTGGCTCGGCTCCTGGAGTCAACTCTATAGTGAACTCAATCTCTCTGTCAGGTGGCAGGCCTAGAAGATCCTCTAGAAAAATATCCTCAACTCTGATACAACATGGTGGTACACTGGTTCACATCCTGCATTGTATACCCCTAAGGTAGATGGGCACCATACTCTTGGGCTCCCTTAACTCAACTCAGGATAACCTGGTGGTCATAAATAATGTAATCACGTCGACAATCTCGCATCGTGAGGTATTGGCTCAACCAATCCATGTCTAGGATAAGGTCATAGTGTAGACTAAACCTCAAAATAATTTTTCCCGTTCTGTTTCCAACATCAATCCTCAAAAGATAATTTTTTCTCGCCTAATGTATAATTCTCTTCTCATCAAAGTTTTCCCAAAAATTCTATTACTCAAATTCCTTCTTTTCGTTATTTATCTCTCCAAGTCACATATTACGACTATAATAATGATGTCACCCAAGCACATACTAAAATTTCTGGTATTAGATCATCATCTTCCAAGTGAGAGCTTGAAATTTTATCTCCTCTAGTCCATAATATCATTCCTGGTATTGCTATCATATACAATCACTAGTTTCCATCATCAGGCTATGCATTCCCATAAATTATTCTAGGTCATGATCAACAATCCTTCTAGCTCTCAGTACTCCTAAGATCACTGCTACCTCAAGCACGGACAGGGTACTACTGGGTCCAACTCTCTTGCCAACCTTCCACACTAGTTCTAGAATCCAAAGAACCCATCAATCTATCCTGATAAGATAACAATCTTCTCAAAGAAAGATATATGAATTATGTCTTCTGCCATCTGGTCTTCGATCTTCTTCTGGAGGGAAGTCATCAGTCACAAGCATTCGTCTCCCCGAACAATAGGGGACGAGAAACAAGGATAGCGATATTGACGAAGATTGAACGAATGCAAAGTGGAAGTCCAAGGGCGATAATCACATACAAAGAGTTTTAAAATCGATTATGGATTGAGATCCTACTCAACAATCATAACATCTATTCCTAATTTGCAGGCTCGCTTGGCACAGTCAGGTGACCAAGACGATTTAAATCGGACCTGCATGGGCCACCACAAAAATATGTCACACCCCAGTCCCAAAATACGTAGGACCAGGAATACGTGATACGCCAGCTACGCATTCGACCAGACTCTGGTCTGACTCGAATACGTATAAGCTGTAATATAAGGGCACTATCTAGATATTCATAAATATAAACCTCTATGTCTCAATCCACAATATACATCAGTATACAAGAAAGAGCTATATGTGCTAAGGTCGGCCGCCCAATAACACAGTTACTCGAATAGACTCGAGAAGAAGTATAAGTCTACAAAACTAGACTACAACAGCAGATGAATAATCAATGTAAAATAACCATAATGCCGGTAGATATAATGTGAGTACCTGGTACCATGCTCGCAAGATATGCCACTCCATCAGTATCTCCAAGTGCTCCGTAATCGTCTATGCTGCAAAACTGGCAGGGAACCAGGTCCTCAGAGGGACGTAACAAGGTACAGAAATATAGCATGCCAAGTAAACAGAAAGTACAAGTGCACGACAGGGTACTTTATCATAACCAACTAGTGTGACACAGTTTAAAGACAATGTTCGACGCGTGGGCTTTCTAATATAAAACCGTAGTTCCGGACACGGAAACACACGGTACATACCGCAGCTCCGGGCAAAGAGTCACACGGGTGAAACAGTTACACTAGATACAGGTATCAATAGAAAATACTACATATATATAAGCGCGTGCAGAGTAGCCCAAACGTCTAGTAACTGTCTTCCCCTTCCCAAGCGGTCAACGATTGTGCGTTGAACCTGAACCTCTAACTACAGTCTCGACACAAGGAAATAACTCAACAGACGCGACCCTAAGGTCGTCCCAGTCTCTGGTCATGATATCAGTATCAGGATACAGGGATCTGGCACGATCACAGTGTATGAGTGTGTCCTGGGGTATCGATGTACTCAGGTACGTGCATCGAGGTACTACAAAGTATCTAACCATTTTTCTAATACGTTACGTCGAATGTCAGCACCCGGTTGTGATTCGGACGTGAAGTATCGAACATTAACTTAAATACGTGCACAAAGTACATAAAGAAACAATAAATAAATATAATCTGAAATACAGGGTGGCAAGGTACACTTGCCTGCGTGCGGCTGCTGATGACGGGGATCGGGTACTGCGTCCAAGTCCTCAGGTCCCGCAATACCTAGTGAAGAGATACAAACCAGAATCAATAAACCACTTAGGACAGGCAGATGTGCTACACACATCTACTCCCAGACTCAGTCTCAAATACGACTCACAGGGACAAGTCACTAGGGGGGTTGACCACAGTTGACTATCGGTACAATACAGCAATTCAACTAGTCATCTGTACACTCTCCTCAATTTAATTCTCCATAATTAAATCTACAATTTCTATCATGTACCATAGACCCCGATTATTTAATTAAAGGTCAAACACTCACTTTTCCTCGAATCCATATCTTGATTAAATTATAATACTTCATGTAGGAAACATTCCTAATCCACAATGCACCTTAACACAAATACATTTCTCCGACATACTACAAGTCGAATCCCCAAGTCTTTGATCACCCTATTCAATCATCGTCACATGCCCAATATCGTATTTATTTTCTCACAAGTTGTATTCACCCTCATTTCCACTAGTTTCAACATCCAAAACCAACTTTATAATACAAGATACATGCTCACTATACTACATAAATATTAAACCATGTCAACCTCATTAAATCCATCCTCAAGTCATTTAAATTCCACATTCACATAAATTCTCATTTTATCTCAATCATATATTTTCATTACCACTTTACACTATACATCCACATATATAATAAAAAAAAACTAGCTAACATTCCTATCTCCATAAACACCAACAATTAATTCCCATAACCCTAGCTAAATCCACACATCCATATAATCATCATAATTAACCCTAACTAGCCTTCTTAACCGTAAGATACATGGCTATACTACAACTATATAAACATCTATTCTTAACCCTAGCCAATATAAGTCCATATGTATATATAAACATCTTCATTCAAAAAAATATTATAAATCTGGAATTTAAAGCCAATAAAGGGGAGAGGGTCGACCTCGATGGTGACGTCGGAGCACGTCCGGCGAAGGTGGCCGGGGGTGGTGGTGACGTTGGTGGTGGTGTAGGTGGAAGTGTATTGGTGATGGTGATGATGGTGGTAGTGGTGGTGAACTAGGGGTGATGGTGGTGGTGAACTATGACCGGCGGGAAGTCGGACGGCACCGCGCGGCGGCGGGGACGCACACCGCGGTGGGGACACACGGGGGCGACGCTCGGCTGCAGTGGGGATGGCGTAGGCTGGATCGGGGGTGGCGTAGGCTGCTGTGGGGGTCGGCGTAGGCCGCTGTGGGGGTCCGGTGTAGGCTGGAGCGGGGGGTCCGGTGTAGGCTGCTGTGGGGTCCGGTGTAGGCTGGAGCGGGGTGTCCGGTGTAGGCTACTGTGGGGTCCAGCGTAGGCTGGAGCGGGGGTGCACGGGGATGGTCGGCGCAGGCTGGCCGGCGTTGGCCGGAGGTCGGGGGAATGGCCGGAGGTCGGGTGGGGCTTCAAGTGGGAGGAGGAAGGAAGGAGGATGAAGAAGGAGAAGCTTCCTTTGCATGGAGAAAATGAAAGAAAGAGGAGAGAAATTTTTATGGGGATTAGGGCTAGTGATGTTTGGTTGAGGGTGGAGTGATATGTGGCTTTATAGGGGAGTGTGTAGGTTTGAATGAGTGGTTGTGATCATCCTATGTAGAATGGGTGGATGGGATTTAATATGGATAGGATATGGGGTTTCTTCATGAGGGAATGAAGGAATTGGGATTGGAACCCTATTTTGGGACCCTCTCAATTAATCATGACCAATGGGATGTTGCCAACAATTTAATAATTGCAAATAAGCCCCCATAAATTTGGGAATTTGCATGGACACATAAAATAACGCAAAAATTGCGGAGAAAAATATATTTAAATTGTCATGGTGAGGGGGTATTGCGCGTTAGGCGCAGGTCTAATTTGAAGGGCATTGGGATTAATATAGAATAAAAATGAAATTTACAAAGTTGGTAAATTCTGATTTAAATAGAGATAACGCGTCCCGCGAATTTAATTTAATTGGGGCTCGCGGGGTCAAAATCCGGAAACGGCACAAGGCCAAAAATGGTGGGGGCTTGGAGTCAGTCTTGGACCCTTTAGTTGGTCCGGCTCAACGGGTTAAGTTGGTACCCCAAAATCGAGGGTAACGACACAGGTGTCCGACACGGAATTAAATATGGGTTACGATTTTTGAAATGTTGCGCAATTAATTTAGAGCACACAAAAAATTGATTTTAACAATCAGAAAAGTCCAGTGCCTAATTTGGCGAGTTGAGTTGAGAGTACAATATTTGTACAAAATTTATGGGCTGATAATGGGCTCCGAATAACTAGACAAAGATAGGGTGTGCCAATGGGTTAAATTAATTGGATTAAAATTCCAGGTAAATTTTCTCTACTCTAAACCTCAATTTCTTCTATCAAAATTTTTCCTGGTCCACTCTAACTATCTACAGAATAAATCGATGGGGTGTACAGTATGGGGAGGGGTGAACATACACTAGGCACTTGGGCTACTTTCTCTCATAGTTTGTCGTTGTCTCAATACCAGAGCTACAGTAATTTCATAGCTGCCATAGTCTCCCTGACAAGGACTATGGTTTCATTCATAGTTTGCTGGATAGATCTCCAGTGTACACCGTGATATCCCGCGTGTACTATTGTTGTTCTTAATCTGTATATCACATAGATTAGTCCGACTGGTTATTTTTAGTTGTATATAGATCTCTGTTTACATCTTCGCGTGTTATTTACTATTTTTTATATGGCATATTTTTTATGTATCTTGTTACGTCCCTCTGAGGACCTGGTTTCTTTTCGGATTATTGTTGAGTGTTGACATGGGACTATTGAGATACTTCTTCGGGATCCAGCTATCTCTTGATGGTACATTCTTTATCATTCTTCCATAGTTCATTTCTACTCCTAGTTTCTTTGTGGTGTAGTTAGAATTGTGGGTGTATATTATGGATGATTGGACACATTATCTGACTAGGACAGCTTATATATATATTCGAGTCGGGCTGGAGTCCGGTTGAATGCGTAGCTGGCCATTGCCACTTGGCCTGGTCCAGCATATTTTAGGACTGGGGTGTGACAGTGTGACAAAAAGCTAAATCCAAACTCAGGAGACATTATCAGGTAGTTAGAGTATTCAAGCATCATTGGAAGTTTGATGTATGCTATGAGTGCTATTAGACCCTACATTTCTTTTGTCATAGGGATGTTGAGTCGGTTCACTAGCAATCTACATTGAACGCTATAAAAAAAATTATGAGATATCTTAAGAGGACTCAGTAGTTTGTGCAACACTACAACAATTTTCTAGCTAGTTGTGGTAGGAGGCTTCAGTGATGCTAGTTAATGATAAAAAAAGAAGTGTGAAAGGTCCACATGAGAATTTTTCTTAGGTGGAGCTGAAATATCGTAAAAAAAAGCCTTTGCTCAAACTCATCTATGTAGTATGAGTTCTATGAACTAGCTATAGTAGATAAAGTAGAACGAATTTGGGATCTCATGCATGATCTTTCTCAGGTTGGTGTGTAGATTCCATCCATACCAATATATTGCGACAACCATACGACTACATCAGTAGCTCCAATGTCCTCTTCAACAGGAAGAAGAGGTCGTGAGACTTCGTCACAAGGCATTGAATGAGCATATAAAACATGGCATCATTACAGTAGTTGATGTTTGAAGTTGAAAGAATCTGGCATATCTGTGCACCAAAGACCTCAAATGCCAGCTTGTCGAGAATACAACAAAGAAAATAGGCTTAAAAGAATTCTAATGCGATGTTTTGAAATTCTACCATAGAGTATTATGATATTAGTTCAAAAAGAAACCTACTAGACATCTTGCTTTGGTTCAAGGAAGTAACATTGACTGAAAAATATCAGGTACATAAGTTAGCCCCTGGGGACATCATTCAGATTGAACTTGGAACCTTTGCGGTCTACCTTTTGCTCTTAGTAAAGAGTAAATTCATGTGGGAGAATAGCTTTAAGACTTAATGAGTTCTTAATCATTTAGAATTCTTGGCATTATGAGTTCTTAATCATTTAGAATTCTCGGCATTCTTTATAGGAACCATAGGTAGTTCAACACTACAAAAGGCAAATACCCTATGTTGTAGTGGCGTGACACCACGTGAGGTAAGACATCGACTTTAGGACATATCACAACGGCGTAGCACCGCATAGAGGCAGGTAGCCTCATGCTGAAAGGCAGAGAGTAGTAGTACAATACTAAAAAGAGGATGAGTCCTTATGCTACTATGGAATAACACTAGTAAGAGGTTGGACCACGGCTCCAGGCTATGTCATAACGATGTAGCACCACACAGAGACGTAAGACCTCATGTTTGGGAAATTTAAACTCTCCAAGAACTCACCTACGTGTATGGATAGAGATGTAGGTCATTTCTTGAGAGTAAACTCGTAGATACCCAAGTTACATACACAGATACGAGGTCAGCACAAGACCTTTAGCGTGTGACCTGAAGCATAGTTGATGTTATTGTATGAGTGGAAAGAATATGAACCATGATATTGAATTCTATACTTAGTACATTCTCTATCGTACTATTATTTGACCCATGGAGGAAGATTAAAGCCGTAAGCGACATTTATCCTAATGCATGATGTACAGCCACTGTGAAAAACGCTCAACTCATATAGGGGAATGTTGAGGTTTATTTGAAAGTGTTCTCTAGGAATCATGTCCCATATCAACTATGTAGCAAACCTCGAGTGTGCATTCCAATATGAGATTCATCTTTTTTTGTCTTGCAAACATTCGGAGTTGTAGTCCATGTAGTTGGTATAGTGGAGGGTTTTACTAAAGGACAAGGTTCAAATCCTCCAAAAAATATTTATTTTTGTCACCAATTTTTTGCTATTTTACCTTTGGGGCTAGTTCCCAAAGAGGCCTAGCGACTCGGACACAGATACATGCATGGGAATAGAGCACAAAGCAGTGTTCTTGCGATTCGCACAGTCGCATGGTTCGTGTGTTCCAGTGGTTATGTAGTTTACGCGGGTCCACCAGACACGTATCTACAGTGTGCATCTGGGTACTACAAGTTCACGCGTTCACACGGGTCCAGCTTCATGCAGGTACTGCAGGTTTGTGTGCTTCTGTAGTTCCAGCTGGTTCATGCGGCATGCAGTTACACGATCGATCACGCTCGGCTTGTACTATTATTCCAGTGGTTAAAACTATAGTTTTCGTGGTTGTTCTGCTGTTGTTGTGGGCATTTCAGCTTCGTAAATGTCCAGTTAGTGGGGAGTTACTGTTGTGACCATCCAATTATGGGGAGTTATTCGACGGATTTCCACCCACGTTGGCATTGGGTGCTAGGGGCTTGGCTCTCCTATATATTCTTGAAGTTTCTTTGCTTGAATAGACAGAACACTAGAGAATATATGCAACGAGAGAGGAGATGTTGCAACAGTAGCAGCCGCACAAGGTCCAGCTTCTTTCCGATGTCAAGAGATGACTTAGGAGTGTTCAAGTAGTTCGTCAGAACTTGCTGGTTCTTAGGAGCGGGTAGACGAAAAATGGTCAAATATCACTTTGAGCAACGGTGATTGTCATCACTCCGGCAAGGATCTTCTTTGTCAAGTTTCAAAATTTCGTTCTCTCTCTGTGTTTAAGGACTTTGTTGTTGTTTTTTAAAGCTTTGTTCTTGTATTTTAGCATTTCATTGTTTGTAGTGCTTTTGCTATGTTTGTTGCAAGTTCAATTATTGTTGTAATTACTACTTAGTGGCCGAAAGTTGTAATTTTTTTTAAGAATTCCTGTGTAATTTTCGTAACACTGCGTGTTATTCAAAGGTGGTCTGATGGACATACATTACTTGGGAGAATAGTTTCTGTAGGTTAATTGAATCAATCCTTACTGGAGTGGAAACAAGGGCAAAAAATAGAGGAATGGTATTTTAGCATTAATATTAGTTGAATTCATGGTGAAGCTTTTGGTTTTGTAACAGATGACTTTCGAAATTGGCAGTAGTTTGGAAATAGACTATGGGGTAGTAGTATTTTGTCTGTACACGTGTTACTTGTAATAGGGATTGAGACTTCCTGTGATACCAATCAAATATGAAATAAAGAAAACGATATTTGAATTTCTTATACATAAATGTCAATATTTCGTATATTCTTTCATATTTGATAGGCATCACGGAACAACATGACGTGATATTAGCTTTAGAGGATCTCAATCCTTGTAATAGTGCCGATTGTCGTCTATCCAGTTCAGTTGGATAAGTCCGGTACTCTTTGATTGTTATCTATCCAGTTCAGTCTCAAAAGAAAAAGTATATGACGGTAATGGACTATGAAAAAGACATCTAATCCATCATAATAGTTCTGATACAAAGTGAGTATATAATGTACAAGGGATACCACCAGCATATGCAGTCAAAAGGTGCGAGGGGGTTTCCAATAGAAAGGGCTGTAATCTTATAATTCACTACAGTTTATAAAGTTGGCGGCACAAAACTCCTAACTACACATTCTCCATCACCCTCTCGAAAAGCTTATTATTTACTTGAATCAGGATTGCTACTTGTCATATAAGGCTATCGTCACTATTCAAAGAGAAATCGGGCTCATCTGGTTTCAATAACTTCGGCATCTTTATACTCTCAGCAGCAGTATTATTACGTCGTTTAATCTTCTGATATGCTCCTCTCTTCGTGTTCTTCGCAAACTTAGAAGCCAGTATCGTTGCTCCGAAATGCTGAAAGTTATTTGGATTCTCTGCTGATGTACTCTCGCCAGTATCGTCAGCTTCATCTGCTTGGTCCGAATAATAGAGGCTCTCTAGTTTCGCCAGCTCCTTCGCGAGCTTTCGCTTCTTGAACCTTCTCCATGCCACTTGGATAAAGCAAGCTCCCCAAGTCCTCCACTGGTGAGAGTAGAATCTGAAGGCATGCTGAAGCCTCTTGCTGTGGAGTCGCTTGAACTGATTGGCCACGAACCTGAGATCTTCAGCTCTAAGAGCAAATCCCTCTACTTCATCAAGGGACCTCACGGTTCGGGTGGATAGTGGCAAGTTTGCATTGGGATTCGGAATCAAGGCCCATGTCAGGAGCTCCTCACCACAGAAATCTCCAGGTCCTAGGGTGATGGAGTTGAAGAATCCAGTTCTGCCGCCATTGGTGGTGGAGCTCTCCAGTCTGCCACGAATGATGAAGAGCATTTCATTGACTGGGTCACCTTCTTGGACAATATAGGTGTCCTTGATGTTCAAAGATGAGAGTAGGCGCTCACATATAGCATCTAATAACTGGGTATCCATCTTTTCGAAGAACGGGACCTGGAAAAAATGTTGGCAATAATCAGAACATTACCTACCTGATCTTAAAGTGTAGTCCCACAATATATGAAAAGACAACTAGATTAACAATCAATCATTATGGCATCGAGTCCACAAAATGAAAGGCACAGCCTTTGTAAAACCCATTATCCTTTATTCGTACTTGAGCCTCCTCCATTGCAGAGAAAACAAGATACGAACTGACGGTCTAGGAACATGCCAGTGCTAGCAACATAAATCTGCTGCACAAGGAATACTCAGGTAATAACTACGAGCTTCCAGCAGCCACCTGCAGACTTACTCAGTCGTATGATGTCACTGGTGCAAACCATGTCAGTCGGTTTGTTGTGATTGTTATAGAGGAGGTCAATAGCGGTGGCAATGGCTGCTGCTATAAGGACATCAGTTTGTTTGGTACAGTGATGTACGGCAACCATTTTAAGGATGGTGGAGGGGTATCCAGACTAGGCACCTCAATGAGAAACCGACAAAGAAAGCACCAAGGCTGGGAGATCAGCTACTATTTGTTGCAGACCACAGCTTGTTTCCAGCAATAATGCAAACACATTACCATCCCAGTTTGACGATCCGATGAGTATCATCCTGTTCAGAAACTCGGCATAATGGACCAAATATTCTCATCGGTTCAACAGTTATAGAAAATATGTATAGAACTATCTGAAGCATAGAAAAGTTTCTAGTCTATACTATATACACACACACCATAGACACTCAGTGACTGGGTACGGTGATACAGGGAGTATGTGACCTCCAATCCATTAGTGCAAACTACATATTAAGCTATTAAAATGGAAAATAAATATTTTTAATTGTATATTGATCATTTAAATTGTCTTGAACTAAGAATAATGTATTCAAGGTTTTTACTTAGCCATTAAGTGGAGTGCTAAATGCAAAAGCAATGGTCTTTATTACAAGACTGCTTAAACCTGGGATCTAAGACACTATTTCTTTAGGATATAATTCGAGATTTTAGATCAGGGTCCTTGTTAGGGTTATTCAACTTAAATGGCCTAAGCCATGCATCTGATCAACTCCCTATTCTAACAACTTTTGGGGTATCTTACTATACAATTAATGTGCTTGTTGGGTTAATGCAAAATGCATAGCTTAACAATATATTTCCCCAGTAATTGCTTATTAGCAGAAGTATCGAAAAGAAGACCTCTCTACAATTTGAGCAGATATTGTCATACAAATTCTAAATCCTGCTAAACAGATTTCATCGACATATATATATTCCTGAGGAAACAAAATTTGATCACTATACCTTGAAGCTAATTAGTAAAGGATACCTTAGGAACGCAAGCTAACCATGTGGTTGGAAGATTAATTTATTGAGATTGTAGAGCTTAGAACATTAGCCTAGGTCTTTTTTAACACAAGAATATTGAACTTCGCATTCACATATGCATCCAGAAGAAAATTTTACTTTATAACAAAATTATAAAATTATCTCCTGATAATTATCAACCCATAAAAATGAGTATGCAATATTGGAAATCAAAAAGGGTGTCACAGTGACAAAAAGATCACCACTTAAGCAAGGTTCTGAGAGGTTAAAGACAAACGCTGCCTACCCCCCGGATGCAAGCTGCTAGGCTTAATGGAGTTGAAATGCCCTCCAGATAAAATATTAAAAAAAGCTAATTGTAGTAATTATTATCATGATTGTCAGTAGTAGTAAATGGAAGTTGAAATTTTTCTGTAAGCAAACTACTATGGTTTACGGAAAAGTAATTGAGGAATGTCATACTCACACGTTTAACGAGATTAAGACATAGATGGCGCTGAATTTCACGCCTGATATCCAAAGGTAGATCCTGCAGAATAGTTTCTTCATCTACACCTCTCGTAGCAAGCCACTTGTACTGAACAAACCTTCTAACTCGTTCTTGTAGATCAGGAGAGAGTTGGCGATGCCTCATCCACTCCTCAATATCCCTTCGTTTAACTCTCCACTCTTCAACTCTTACAGTCATCGATGCCAAGTACGTCTTCAAACAAAACAAAATGATTATTCATTTCAATGTAGTATGATCGTAAAGTTGGCAATAATTTAAAAACTAGGTATAAGTGAATTAGCAATAGTACAATTTTAAAGCACTAATACAATAAATGTTGAGAAAGATGGGAGAACCATGGTTTCCAAGGCATGAGAGGATTAATAACCAAATAAAAGCCTTTTATTCGTGGTCATCATTAGAAAACACATCTACCTAAATCAATTTGCAGCAGAAATATGATAACAAATATCTATACTCAAATCGGGAAACGGATCAACCATCAGATAACACTTATAATGTCACTTATTTTAGAATAGATAGAAAGGTCTATGGCTGCAATGATAACGTTTGTTGATTGCATCCTTGAGGATGCAGGTTCAAATCATGGAAACAGTCTTTCCACATATATATATATATATATATATATATATATATATATATATATATATATATATATATATATATGACCTCTAGCTCTTGTAGCTAGTGTGGAGGCATCAAGACCTGAATGGTACGGGCGGTGTTTGATTCCGAGTAGGAGCTATCATGGAATATTTACCTTCTTCAATATATATATATATATATATATATATATATATATATAGGCCTAAGGTTGAGGGGTAGTTGGGTGGCGGGCGGTCTCAGGATCGAGCTACGGTTCAAGTGATGATATATATATATATATATATATATATATATATATATATAATATATATATATATATATATATATATAAACAAGAAACTTTATAAACAAATGGAACATTGAACAGTTACAAAATGAGTATGTCCAACCCAGTGTCAAAATGAAAACCTACAACCAAAAAGTAATAACTATACCCCTATCTGTCACTTTACCGTAGCCCTTCTACTTTACCGTAGCCCTTCTAACCATCTCCCTTTGACGGTTGACCTCATATATCAATTGGTCCTTCGAGTATATATATATCCCTTGTATCTATACTTGTTCCTGTTTTTTCAGAGAATCCATATCACCGCTGTAGTCGCTCTTCTCGCCTCTCCGGGTCTCGGAAGACTCCACCACTACTTTATCATGTCCACGAAATCTCTCCTAGACGGTGCCAGTCCCCATAAGATACCAAAGTTATCCCAAACCTCTCTAGCTCTCTCCCCCTCCGAAAATTAATAGGAAATCGACTCCTCCGGACCATCCAAACAACAATGGCACCGAAAGACAATAGTGATGCCCATCCGCTGAAGAATATCGTCAGAAGGTAACTTACCAAGAAGAGATCTCCACATATGTTACCTAGACTCAGATACGGGTGTCGGATATGGTTACATATCCAAGAGTCGGGTCCTTCAAACTCATAATTGAAGGACACACGGACTCGGCTAAAAAAGATCCAAATTTTGGATACAGGTACGGGAATATGACTATTAAAATAAATAATTTGAATATAGTTTCGTAAAAAGACACATCATGTAATTAAATATGTATGGCTTCATAAAAGACTTGTAATTAAATTTGCACTATTTCATAAAAAGACATACTCTCTAATTAAATTTGTATGATTTCATAAAAATACACAATTGTAATAAAATTTGCATTATTTCATATATTTAAGCTTATAATTAAATTTGCATGATTTTACAAAAAGACATAATGTAATTAAATTTGTAAGATTTCATAACTTTACTACCAATCCACCATATTAAAATAAACTATCTACTTCACTACCAGTCTTCCGATTGTCACCATAAAGGACTATGAAGGATCCGATTGTCACTATGGAGGATCGGATACGGATTCCATATCCATACCCATGTCTTATCCGGTGGACACGGGTACTTCTCCTAAAGTGGAGAGTCCGGGTAACATAGATCTCCACAACAGAATGACCCACTTACACGATAATGCCTCCGTCTATAAAGTAGCGTATAGCGGCTCCTCCGTATGCCTGTGTCGGAAAACTTCCTACGCCGAGCGAAGAGAGAAATCCCCCGAGCTGGAGGTAGCCCAAACGAGTGTGTCGTCCACATCCGAAAGCTCACCTAACCTATCCTTGATCGCAGTCAGGGTCGTTGCACCAAGCAGCAAAGAAATGGACGGATAATCCCAGCCCCCCTTCATCTACAACTAACACACCCGATTCAGAGCCATGTCTGGGTCCAACGGGCATAACAACCCATCCCCAACCCAGTTCTCTCTAAGGATGTCAAATGAACCTCTCCCCACCTTCATCCGAATATGCCTTTCCCCTAAATCCCTCCCTTTAATCGGTCGTCTCCAAACCTAAGAGGCTTCACAGTTAGCAATGGCCAACGACAGGTAATACCTTTTAAAACACCTCTCCCTCAAGAAACGACTCCAAAAGAACCCTTGGTTCCTCAACTTCCACCAGCCCTTCACCGAAAATGCGTCGACAACTTCCTTGATGCACCGTAGACCCAACTCCCCTCCTTAGTAGGCCTAGTCATACTCTTTTAACTAGTACAAACTCTTCTCTTGCCCCTCCTTATGCCCCCAAAAGAAACTGACGAACAGTCTTTCGATATCCCAGGTGGATTACAAGCTGTAAGAGTGTACATCGCAATCAAGCACAACACATGTTTAAAGGATAACAAGCTTACCCTAGGAGATAGGATGATGTTATGTCGCCCTCGACCCTAACCTTGATTCTATTGATAAGAGGCTCAAATAACTCCGACTCCCTTCTACCATAATTCAGAGAGCAACCTAGGTAGAAGAAAGGAGGGGATCCCACAGAGAATCCAGTCAAAGACTCCAAAATGCTCCACCGCTCCGTCGTACAAGTGTGGTGCACAAAAATCTGACATTTCTACCCATTGATCTTCTGGCCCGAGGCCCTCTCTTATCTACGAATGACCCCGACCATCTCCTCCACCGACGCAATTTCTCCAGATGAAAAGAGCATAACGTCATCCGCGTATGCCGGATAGGACACCAGTGGACAACCACTGGTAGTGAAATACCTGCCAAACCTTGCTACACTCCCCAGTTTGTTTAAACTGCGACTAAAGGCCTTCGCTGCTATAATAAACATAGAAGGGGACAGAAGGTCCCCTTGTCTGATGCCCCTATGAGATTTGAAGAATCCCGAAGCCACCCCGTTCACCACCGGTGTAAACCAGCAGTTGAAAACCGCTCTTCAAATGATATCTATCCATCGCTCCGAGAATCCAAATGTCCTAAGCACCCATATAAAAAAGTTCCAGTCCACACGATCATAAGCCTTCTTTATATCAAATTTGATCGCAACATTTCTACCCCTCTTGTTGTAGCCCATTTAGCTAACCAACTCCTGAGCCAGCAGAATATTATCCACAATCTCATAACCACGAACAAAAGCGCTTTACTCCGCCGAAATGATCCTAGAAAGGATCCCTGCCATCCTTTTCGCGATGATTTTGGACATAACTTTGTTGAAGAAATTACACATGCTAAGAGGTCGGAAGTCCGCAAAAATAACAATGTTCGGCTTCTTCGGGACCAAAACTAGCAAGATGCTAGTCATAGCCCTCGGACGACCGAGCCCCTGGAAGAAAGCAGTTACCGCCTCCAACACGTCCTCGCTAACAACGTCCCAGCACGTGTGGAAGAAACAACCAGAGGCCCGGAGGCGCTGTCGGCCTTCATCAAGAAAATCGTCCTCTTGACCTCTATAGAAAGGTCTACTAGCAGTAGTTCATTCTCCTCCTCGGAGATCAGATTGGGGATGTTACCAATCAGATCCACAAGCAATTTCGAAAAAAAATCAACAATAGACCGCTGCATCTCCTCCTGCCCATACAAAGTCTGCCCATCTCTCCCTAGAATATGATGAATATGTAGCTGTTGCCTCCAACTACGCACGCAACCGTGAAAGTATTTAGTATTATTATCTCCTTCTAAATCCCATATGATAAGGGCTTTTTGTCTCCAGAATAACTCCTCCATCTCTATGCAGAGTTTCATCTGGGCACGAGCCTCAAAAATAGTCGACATGTTTCTAGCGCTGCCAATCACCAGCAACGATGCTTCAGCCCTTAACACCGCTTCAGCCCTCAACACCGCTTCCTCTTGCCTTTCTCACCTCTTGGAAAATGTCGTCGAACACCGTCCAGCTCCATCTTCCCAACACACGCCGTTCGGCCATGAGTCGTAGAGAAACCCGAGTCAACAGGTTATTGTGCGAAGCAGACTCCCAAGCACCAGCAACGACGTTCAGAAAATCCGGGTGGCCAATCCAAAGAGACAAAAATCTTAACAGTTTCTAAACAACCGGCCTAGAAATCCTGATGTCCACTAACAATGGACAATGGTCCAACTCCGAGTCATTAAGGTGCTCCACTGACGAACTGAAGATCGATTTATTCTAAAAAAGGTCCCCAAAACCTCTGTTTCGCTCCTTATTGCTTATTACACCAAGTGTACTCGAAACAAATAAAACTAATAAACGGAATAGCCTCCAACTTAGCTTGAAAAAGGAAATGAGAAAAATCAAACATTGATTGTGTAGCCGGAGGAAGGCCGCCAACCTTCTCCTCCGAGCTCAACACCGCGTTGAAATCACCCCTGCACAGCCGGGGGAGCCAGGACGAGTACCCTGGATCTGCAGAAACCTGTCCCAAAGCAGATGCCTACCCTTCACCGAGTGGCCCCCGTGAATAATCGACAACATAAAAATGCTAGCCATTCCCGATCCTCCACGATGACAGAGAAAGCCTGCTCACAATCATCCTCCATGCTCATCTTGATATCACCCTTAGTCATAATCCAAATATCCTTACACCCAGCCATTCCCTGAGAAAAGCCCAATTTTTGTTTGATAAGCGAAGAGCTTCTCCGCAGACAGTTTGGGCTCAATAATCCCCAAAATCAAAACTTTATACATCCTACACAACATTTTAATTCTATTGACGGTCTGCTTATCAGCCATCCCTCTCACATTCCATATAAGGTATTTATACATGGGTATGAGGGGGGTGGCGTATCAGGCGTCGACTTAACCCCCGATCTCAACGCCATGGGCTCATCCGATACAACATTATGTTTCCTGTGCCTATTCCTCTTCTTCCCATTGCCAGCCTCCTCTGTCGCTCCAATCGTTACTTTCGTACCAGCACCTTCAACATCCTCCTCTGCGCGGGCTGCCAAATCACCCTGAAGGAAAGTCTGAGTGAAGGAATTTTATTCATGAGAAATGGTCATTTAAGAATTAAAGGTTATACTCATGGAGATATAGCAGGTTCAACTGAAGATAAGCTTTCGATGTCCGATTACTTCACTTTTGTTAGAGGGAACCTTTTACTCGGAGAAGTAAAAAAACATAATGTGGTTGCAAGATCAAGTGCAGAAACCTTGCTCATTCCAGCCACTGTTCACAGAGCTCCAAGACAAGTTGCTGCATCTTACGCAAGGAAGTATGACCGTAGAAGAGTAACGCAAATTTTACCGGTTTGAATCGTTTTGCTCCTTTATTGATCTGGACGAAGGAGAAGACAGAGAAGTTCTATAACGGGCTGAGTTTCAACCTACAGAGGTTGACGACATCTACCGCCCCTACTTCCCATACAGTTATCCTGACTGCAGCCCGACGACGGGAGCACATAAATATGAAGTTACCTAGTCAGAAGCGCCCCCATGCACCAGTGCCACCAGTACGAGCACCATAGGAAGGACCGGCAAAGCGTCCCATACCAATTTCAGGAGGGTCCCACTTGTCATTTATGTGGCAAGGTGGGCCACAATGTCGGAAATTATTACCTCAGGATCGGACTGTCTAGTTTGTGGATCCAACCAGCACAAGGTCCAAGATTGCCCAGATCATCGTGCCGCAACGCTAATGACACAAAGAGTAACACCGATACCAACTCAGCATGCTTGAAGACTAGCTCAGATGGATCAGATCTTCCACTAGCACCGAGCACTTTCTGCTAACCAGACAGCCCATCAGGAGGCCATACAACTGACAGGAGCATAAAGACACATACATGCATTCACCACGACCGCTGAGGAGACATAAGGACCAAGAGGAGCAGATGCCAAAAAGATTTAGTAATGTCATAGATAGCTATAGTGGTGTGTATTCTTAGTATTATATTAGCATATACATGATTGTTGCATACCCTAAGAAGTAGTGACGCCTAGAGAGTCCTTGTGTGTTCATGGAAAAGAGACGTGACCTGCAGATTGATCGGTAGCATGGAGCATCACCTTCAGACGAACGGATCATCTAGAGTTCGAGATTTACCAGGTATTCATGGAGCTATGGACCTATTGTTTCCCTAACATCTCTTATCTTAGGTTACCTAGTCTACCCATTTACTTTAGCCTTAACTTTGTTTCCCTACGTTGATTCTAAATATTCTAAATTGCGCCAACTTAAAGACCATGCCAACATCCTTCGTTCTACTCTAACTCCTATGAATTCAAATCACACCAGCTCCTTGTCCTTCTAGTGATAATTATCCTAGTTAGGTGAATGTATTGTGTATAAATAGTAGAGTTAATTTTCTTCTTTGGAATTGTATATAACACTAGCATCTTATTGTATATAACACTAGCATCTTATGGTATTACTTGATTTTTGATTTCAGTCGATTTTGATTGGATTTTCTGAGTTTGTGAATAGTTAGGCCTGACTCTTACATGGATTTCCTTCAGACTATTTATGATATTTCTGGATTTTCTCAATTCTAGAAAACAATAATAATTTTAACTACAACTTAAATGTTTTTATCTCAATTTTTGAAAATTTTCCATGAAAGTTTATCGGTTGACTTTGGCTTATAGAAGCTTGGTTAATGGTTTGTCAAGAATGACCCCTTTGCCTATCCATTGCGATTGGTAGCGAGGTATCAAAAGCCGCAGCTATGCAATCAATTGCGGAGTAGTAAGTTTATTACGGCCAAATTGCGAATGGTGAGGCGATAGTTACTACTCGCATATCATAGACGGTTTCGACAGTGATACTATTATGGGTTGAGACGATGTCCTTGATTTCAGGATTTCGTTGGAAGTATTGTAAAACTAAAATATTGATCTGCTGAAAATGTTTTGGATACTGAATTTTCAAGTTATTCATCTGTTTCTACAAACAAGATTTGGAGTTCTCTCTTATATATATATATATATATATTATATATATATATATATATATATATATATATATACAAATGGCAGAAAACCCTAACGGAGAGGGCAGCGGTGATCTTAGGTGATCGCGTGGGATCCCGGCGCCGGAAGCGTGGTGGATGGACGGGGTGGTGAGGTGACTCATGAGGGCGGCGGATGGACAACGGTCCAGAGGCGCAATAGGAGACGAGGAAACCTAGTAGAGCGGGTGAGGATGGGGGTCTCCACCAATGCTAGGAAACTGGAGAGGCCAGGAGACGCAGTAGCGGCCCGAGGCAGTGGCGTCGTTGCGGCTGGACGTGTGATGCGACATCAGAGCAGCAGTGCCGATGGAGGGCGGCGCACGAGTCAAGCCACGGTAGGGCTTGACGGGGAGGAACGTGCGTTCATAACACGGAATTCTTGCCGACTGACAAAGGGAAGGCGTCTATGACAAACCAATCTGGGGGCAAAAGCAAATCATGAGTGGACTTGTGTCGATCAGGGGTAGACGGAGATGGAGGCAAGATGGAGTATGTAGAACCGAAGAGGGTGGGCACACGGCTGTGCGCGTCTTTTCAGGCTGAAGAGTTAGCCGAAACAATCGAATACTGGCGCAACACGGTGATTTTATACGTGTTAGGGAACCGTCCGTTCTATGGCCAAATATGCGCATATGCAAATCGAGTATGAAAGCCGAAAAGAAGTATGGAGTTTTTCTCGCGTGAGAATGGCTTCTACTACGTACGTTTGGTGTACGTGACGATATGGATCGTATCCTCCTAGGTGGGCCATAGACGTTTGATGGAAGGCTCTTTATTATGAAGGAGTGGACTCCAGAATCTCGTTGCGAGAAGGAGGTGTTGCATTCAGTTCCTATGTGGGCGCGGTTCCCAAAGTGGCCGATTATATACTGGAGTATGCCTCTGATGATGAGACTTGTGAGTCTTATAGGGAAACCTATCAAAGCAGATGAAACCACGTGGAAGCGGACGTGAATGGATTATGCGAGGGTGTTCGTGGAGATCGAGGCGAGCAAGGAGCTGCCTTCGACGCTGGAGTACGATGTGCCGTTGGGCGAAGTTTATTACCAGCAGGTGGAATATGAGTGGGTTCCTCCTATATGTCAGCGATGTCGTTGTTTTGGACATCCCCAGAAGGAGTGCAAGTATTTTGTAAATTGTGGAGATTCAGATGGTACTCTGGATGCTCGCGGGGAGGCTCAGGCGGATAGAAGTGGGCATCAAGAGGAAGCTATGGTCGCTATGGAGACTCAAGGGGAGCTAATGAAGGACCGGGCTCCGGACAGGCTAAATGAGGAAGGGAGGTCATCGGTTCTTGTGGAAGAGGAAGCAGAAGGTAGTGGAGGCCCTACTTTGGAGGTTGATAGGAGGGAGGGCTTCATGCAAATGTAGAGGGCAGGAAGAGTAGAACATACATGTGGGGGTAATAAGGGATGCACAAAAGGAGCCTTGGTTGTGTTCGCGGCAAATGAGCATAGTACTATGAATAGGAAGACTGGAGAATTGAGGTCGATGGCCAAGGGGGGTCTCAAATCCACCTCGGGGAAAGGAAGAGTATGCAAGCAGAGGACGGTGGTGGTGGTTGCCAATGACAACTACTGATAACAGTAGGAAACGCCATGTGGGTCTGTTACGAGAGGCGGCGGGCAGCTCACGAGATGGGAGACAGGAGGGAGCCGAGTTCCTATGCATTGACAACCCTAAATGGCAACTGATGATTGATAGTGCTACTACGCTACTTCGACCCGTGGAGTTGCTGGATGAGGAAAATGAATCTGTTAATGCCCCTATTGGCAGTTCAGGTGCGCTTATAGGGGAACCCTCTGACATTTAAATGTCTCTTTTAACATAGAATGTCTGGGGTACGTGTTCGTTAGGGAGGTGGAAGGAAATTAGCGAGGTTGTGAGGCGGTAAAAGTGTACTATAGTAGCGTTACTGGAGACCAAAATTAAGTCCTCTAGTTTACTCAAGAGGAGGACGCATGCGCAATGGCACCAAGTTCACAACTTGGAGGAGTGTGCTATGGCGCGAATATGGGTTCGATGGGATGGCAGGAGTTGGGATGGCCGGGTAATTCATCTATCAGAGCAGCTGATTGCTCTCGTTTTTACCAACAAAGACGGCTTATCCTTTGTTTTTGGAGCGGTTTATGGACATAATGACAGGCGGCAGAGAGATGCGCTATGGCGGGAGATCATTCATGTTAGCTGCCTTGTTGACACTCAACTCCAGCGTCCATTTGTCCTCATGGGTGACTTCAATGCCTTATTATTTAAACACGAGAAGATGAGATGCGATCCTGCAGGACTTCCAGAGTTGTCTTCTTCAAGCAGGGTTGCAGACGCTGAATAGAACAGGGCATATCTGGTCGTGGCATAATAAAGCTCTTCACAAGAGAATGGCGTGCCAACTAGATTGAGCGCTGGGCAACCGGAGTTGGTTTGACACATTCCCGAACACGGTGGCAGAGTGCCTCTCGGCTGGAACGAGTGATCATTCGCCGATCCGGATACATCTGACAGAAATCACTAGATAGAGACGTCGTCCTTTCAGATATAGTAGCAAATAGAGTAGAATGGAGGGTTACCCAGCGGTGGTATCGGAGGGTCTCCAAGCGGTGGTATGCGGCAACCCCTAATATCGCCTTGTGACTAAATTGAAAAGGATCAAGACTGGCTTGAAGGCTCGGGTCAAAGGTACGCGACAAACTTCTCTTGCCGAGAAAGAGGCGAACCTTCACGAGTTCCGGGTGGATCTGCAAGTGAAAATGCTAAATAACGATTTGGCGGCCCTGGAGCGGACGGTCAGCGAGGAGGTTAGTTTAATGCGGCTGAGGGAGGAAATTGAACTTGTACAACGGGCAAAATGCACCTGGTTGCGCGAGGGAAATAGGTGTACCAAATTCTTTTATGATATTATACGGGCCAGGCAATACCGCAATCATATTTCCAAACTGCTCGGTCCGGACAGCAAGGAGGTTATGGAGGAAAGCACACTACAAATTGAGGGGGTAAGGTTCTATACTGAGCTCTATACTCTTATATATATGTCTTTCCTGAGATTGTTTACAAGCGATTGGTCTCACCTACGGAAAACAATTTACTTCTTACTTCAGTCACTATGGAGGAGATCGAGGCAATTATGAAGAACGCCGACCCAAATAAGTCACCTGGACCATATGGCTTCGGGAGTCAGTTCTACAATGTGCATTGGGAAGACCTCAAAGTAGTTGTTCTGGAGATTATTCGGGACTTCTTCGCAAATAGGAAGCTTCTTCGGGAGTTGAATCACACATTTCTCACTCTGATTCCGAAAAGGGAGGGGGCAACGCTGCTTAGTTACTTCAGGCCAATCGCTTGTTGCAACTACTTGTACAAGCTTATTACCCATTTGATGTGTAGGAGGATGGAAAGGATTATGCAGGAGTTGGTCTCCCTGAATCAAGTGGCATTCATCAAAGACAGGTCCATTGCAGACAACAGTTTATTAGCGCATGAGCTGATCCAAGACTTCAACAAGCCGGGGGTAATAAAGCTTGTCTCAAACTGGACCTGAGGAAGGCTTATGACTCCGTCAACCGAGACTTCGTGTGCCATGCGATGCTTGCTATGGGTTTTGCTCATGTTTGGGTAGACAGGGTGAGGGAGTGTATCACCACCCGACATTCTCGGTCCTAGTTAAAGGGCAACCATATGGCTTATTTGGCAGTAATCGTGGCCTACGGCAAGGGGACCCGCTCTCCCCATACTTGTTCACTCTGGTGATGGAGTATTTTACTTGCCTTGGATGTGGCGGCGCATAAACAAGAAATCCTTCCGCTTTGTAAGAGGGTTCGGCCACATGTATCCCGTCTGATCTATGCGGACTTGTTGGTATTTATGGCTCCTTCATAGAAAGGTATTGAGAGTTTGACGGCAATTATGCAACAGTTTGAAGAATTCACGGGCCTACAACTCAACAAAGACAAGAACAAGGTTTATTTCAACCGGCACTGCCAAGATAAGGAGTCAGCCCTGTTGATTAGGGTCGATCGGGGAGAACTATCAGTAAAATATTTGGGGGTACCACTTGCTATAAACTACGCTCGGGAGGTGGAATGCCAGAGTCTGGTGGACTATGCTCAGCGACGGCTGGAAGGGTGGCATGCTCAGAGTTTATCTTTTGTAGGCAGCATAGAGTTGGTGCGTTCAGTCATCTACGCCCTAGCATCTTTCTGGCTCCAAACAATCATGCTTCCGTCTGCAACCATTGGGCGGATAGAGAAGATATGCGCTAATTTTATCTCGCGGGGGGTATCCACGCTATAGGTTGGGAGGCCCTATGCAGGCCTCACATAAAGGGGGGAGTGGGCCTTCGGTCTCTGAAGGTGTTATGGGAGGTTGCGGATATTTTGCAGACCTGAAAAATTATAGCACATGACTCACTAAGGGCAGTCTGGATGAAGGGTCGCTATTTGAAAGGCCAATCGTTCTGGAACGTAGTTGCTAACAACTACGACTCGGTCACTTGGAAGCACATACTGATGCATCACGATAGATTGAAGGGTCTCATCACGAGGGTCATTAAAAATGGGGAGGATACATACATGTGGTTGGACCCGTGGATCGTCCATAAGAGCTTGGCAGATAGGGGGGAATGGAACACATTCGCGATGGAGAGGAGGGAGTGGCAAGGAAAATACAGCTATGTATGTATAAACTGAGTTTGGGGAGATTGCTTACTCGAGACAAACTTTATCGATTTGGTGTGCAGGTAGGGTCTCAAGCTTGTCTTCTATGTCTGCAAGCAAACGAATCGATGGGGCACCTGTTTTTTACTCTACTCTGGCAATATCAGTGTGAGCAGCTCAATATGGGGTACAGGGGACCGCAAGAATGGCGGGAAGTGGTGGGAGATATCTTAGCAGCAAACAGAAGAGGCGCACAATGGTTCAAAGAAGCAAGGATTCGGCTAGCGGCGGCTGTCTAGCACGTATGGAGAGAAAGAAATAATCGAGTGTTTGAGTAAATTGTCATTCCTCTTATTGGTATTAGGCATAACATTGAGTATGATGTTCGTATTATGAGGCAGGCTTATGCCAAATAATGTGTTTGGGATTGTACTTGGCTTTGTATTAATACAATTACTTTTTTCCAATAATACAATTACTTTTTTCCAATATATATATATATATATATATATATATATATATATATATATATAAGAGTACTAGTAGTATTGGGCTTTAGTCCCACATAGGGTAGAACAATAGTGAGAGGGATTAGCCTCTCCTATATATATGTAACTCTCTCTTCAATAATAAACTAATAAATCATTTCTCTCTACATGGTAACAGAGCCACCCATCCACCCCTCTCCACAAAACCCTAACCCTAGTTCCCCGCACCATATCATCCCCCCCTCTTTTCCTTCGGCTGATGCACTTCTGCTATCGCTGCTCTCCCCCACCCACCCCCCCGCTGCCCTGCCACCCACCCTGTCATGCCTCCCTCGCACCCCGCCCCGCTCCACCCCCCTCCCCCCGCTCCACCCCCCCCGACATGTTCATAAACCCTAACCTTAACCCAGCCATCATCTACCCCAAACCCTAGCCGCCGTCTTTCCTTTTTAAAAAAATTGAGATTCTCATAGGGTAAACAATAGTTTGTTTGCCGGAAGCTATGACTCTCAATATCTGAAAAAAAAGGATCCTAAGAGGGTAAACAATGGTTTGTTTGCCGGAAGCTTATCTCATCGGCTTCAGAATTTAACAAAGAGCAAACAAGTAGATTGGTTTGCGTGAATCTTTGTTTCTTTTCTTACTTGATCTTCACATCGGGATCCAGAGAGTAACCTGGGTCGCCGTTGTCTTGACTTGTGAGATCCAATTTCCATCTCTGCTTCCTATGCGCGTGCCGGTTCTAGCCACGTTTCTAGCGCATTAACAGGGTTGATGTGATTGTCAAGTTGGAAAGATCAAATCGATAGTCGAATCCGGAATACTGAAGGATGACAGGCACCGAGGTGGATATCAGTGCTACAGACACTAGTGTCGGAAACACAACGGCGAGACCAACGGGCACTGGCATTACAATTTTCTTGATTCGACTTATCGATCGATGATTGGATGGACTAGATGGCTACTCGACATGGCGAAAGGTCGAGAAGAAACTACGGGAAATGCGGTTGTCCAAATATCTAACTGACAACCCTCCAGCAGAGACTGATCTCATATTTGAGCAAAGGAAGACAGATGATAGTCGACTGTTTACACAGTTGATAAATTCAATGGAACCATCGGTGGAAGACATGGTTCATAATACAGATTCTGTGAAGGAATTATGGGAGGTCCTGGCGGCGGCGTTTGATTGAAAACGCGATGTCCCGTATCTACGACTCGGTCGTTGACGTATAACGAGCAAATCAGGGAGACAAATCTCATAAGGATCACTATCGGACCTTTAAGGCTACGACGGATGAGATCGATCGTGTCTTACCCCTCACAACAGATATCAATGAAGCAAGGGCTCAACGTGAGCAGCTTCATGTGACGGCATATCTGGCATCTCTTCGTCCTGATGCAGATTCTGCTCGCTCTCAGATCATTGCTGGATCTGATATTCCGTCTCTGATAGAGACTCACTATCGTGTTCTTCGAGCAGCGAAAGTCGTTGAGACCACTTCGGATGATGCTCCTGCTGATCGATCTGCACTTGGTGCTGTTCGAATTGGATTTCGTGGTAGTTGTGGTGGACGACGTGGTGGCCGGAATGTTGGCCGTGATAGGGAACAAGGCAATGGCAGTCGTGATGGAGGAAGATCGCGCACATACTTCAACTGTGGTCAGCATGGCCATTTCCAGTGGCAGTGTCCTAAAGCTCATGTCGCCAATGTGACATCGGACGCTTCTGATGATGGCGTTCGATCTGTCCAGATGACTGTATAGTCATATACAGATTTTCTTGAGTTTCAAGCTCAACGCCGTGGCGAGGCATCCACATCTAGATCCACGGCCGGGTACTCCGCAGCATGTGTAGTGAGGTCCAAGCAGTGGATGATTGACTCTGGTGCGTCGGCTCACATGACTGGCGACGCAGGTATGATACGAAATTATATATCGGTTGGACGTGTTTTCGATATTACTGTTGCCAATGGTGGTTCACTAACAGTCCGTGGACGTGAAAGTGCCCGTATTTCTTCCGGACTGTCACTCAATTCCGTATTACATACACCAAGCAACCCGTTCAGTTTACTTTCCATTAGTCAGATTACTCGCGACATGCATTGCTCGGTAACATTTTTTCCTGATGGTTGTGTTTTTCAGGACCTAAAATGGGGTTTCAGATTACTTTCAATTGTTGACCTGTCAGAACAATTGATCGTAGTTGTCTTCACCAATAAAGGGGGTTTCATATTCATATTTGGCGTGACATATGGCCATAATGATAGATTGCGGAGGGGCGGTTGTGGCATGATATTGAGCGAGTTAGTGTCCTGGCTTCGGTTCAATATGATTTGTCGTTGGTGATTATAGGAGACTACAATGCCTTCCTTTATAGGTATGAGAAGGTGGGTGGACGGGAGGTTTCGGATTATCTGCTTTATGACTTCCAACAATATCTTCTTCATTTAGGGCTACATCAATTGGAGCATACGGGGCACCTGTGGACGTGGCATAATAATGATGTCCATAAGAGGGTGGCTTGCCAGTTAAACCGTACGCTTGGGAACCGGCTGTGGTTCAACAAGTTTCCAGGCTTGAAGGCTGAGGGGCTTCCCGCGGGCAAGTCAGATCATTCCCCTATTTGCATTTGATTGCTGTATCAGCGACGGAAAGCTTCTCGTCCTTTTCGATTTACATAGAGGTTGTGTCGAGGAGCTTATGCAGGGCGGGTAGAGGCAATCCATAATACCAATTGGTGTCCAAATTAAAGGCGGTTAAGGTAGGACTGAAACAATAGAGTAAATCTACTCTAGTTCGACATCTGGTCGAAGCAAAGCGGCTCCAGTTGCTGCAAGAGAGGCTGCAAGGTGATGTTCTTAATGCCGCTATTGCATCTGAGGAGCAGGACCTGGTGCAGTCGGTTGGAGAACTTCGCCTTCTGGAGCAGATTGAGATGGAGCAAAGAGCAAAATGTTCATGGCTTCATGACGGGGATCGCTACACAAAATTCTTCTACGATGTGGTACGGACGCGCCAGCACAGAAATCATATTAGTAAGCTTATTGATCCAGCTGGTAAAGAAGCAATCGCTCCAGAGGACATCCAGACGGAGGCTATAAGGTATTACTCTGATTTGTATAACCAAAATAATTATTTGCTTCATTTTCTAGAGTTAGTATGTAAGCGGGTTGTCACACCGCATGACAATCGGCTTCTCATGGCACCGGTGTCAATGGAGGAGGTAAAGGCCATTATCAGAAAGGCTGACCCAAACAAAGCACCTGGGCCCAATGGTTTTGGCAGTATGTTTTATAAAACACACTCGGACACAATCAAAGAGAAGGTTCTGGAGGTAGTTGGGAATTTCTTCCAACATGGCCGATTCCACATTCCTGACACTCATTCCGAAGAAGGAGGGCGCCACGTCCTTTCCGAATTTCTGTCCTATTGCTTGCTGTAACTATCTCTACAACATCATTACGCATTTGATGTGTCGGCGGATGAAGGGCATCATACAGGAGCTAATTTCACCATATCAGGCGGCGTTCATCAAGGGGAGAGATATTTCGGACAATAATCTACTTGCTTATGAGATGGTCTGGAACTTCAATAAGCCAGGAGGGGATCGGGCTTGCATCAAACTGGATCTGAGGAAGGCATACGAAACCGTCAACAGAGATTTTGTCTACCAGATTATGCTTGGTATGGGGTTTGATAGTGTATGGGTGGATCGGGTCCGAGAATGCATTACTACTCCATCTTTTTTTGTTTTGATCAGTAGGCAACCTTATGGTTTCATTGCTAGCAACAGAGGATTTCGAAGGGGGATCCACTATCCCTATATCTGTTTACATTAGTTATGGAGTACTTTTCCTGCCTTATGGAGTCTGCAATACACTTCAAGAGGATTATTCCGCTCCATAAGAAAGTGATGCCTCACGTCTCGCATCTGATTTACGCGGATGATCTTTTAGTTTTCTTGAAGCCAATGAGGGGGGGTCTGGCTGAGTTGGCAGGGATCATTGAGGTGTTTGGGCAGCATACATGCTTATATCTTAATAGGGATAAGAGTAAGGCATACCTTAACACTCATTGTCCTAATAAAGATGAGCTTGCTTTGGTTCTGGGAATTGAACGGGGGGAACTTCCCGTTAAATATTTGGGGATACCACTATCCGTCAACTACGCAAGAGACATGGATTGTCAGAGTTTAGTAGTGTATGTCCAGGGAAGGGTGGAGGATTGGCATGCCCAAAATCTATCTTTTGGAGGGCGTATTGAGTTAGTTCGCTCTGTCATCACCGCTATCGCACGCTTCAGGCTACAATACTCCCAGTTGCTATTATGCGTAGAATTGAGAGGATCTGCACGACCTTTGTTTGGAGGGGAGTACAGGCTATTGGGTGGGATACATTGTGTCGGCCGCGTAAAGGAGTTGGACTTCGTCCTCTGTGTTTGTTACGCGATGTGGCGGGACTACAACTGACATAGAAAATGCTCATGAATGATTCATTATGGGCACAATGGATGGCAAACAAGTACTTGCAGGGACACAACTTCTGCGTACGGACTGTAAACAACAATGACTCGGTGGTTTTCAAGAACATTTGCCAGTATCGTAGACACATGAAGCAGTTGATATCACGGGTCTTTAGAGATGGGGAGGCTACAAACTTATGGCTGGATCCTTGGTGTGCACATCGGAGTCTATTGGACCACGTGGGATGGAATATGTATGCTATGGCAGGCAGGCGTGAACGGGTTAGTGTTATACTTCGACAGGGTATTTGGAAGCCGGAGATCCATGGCTTGACCCACCGGTTTGGAGACACCATTCAGACATTGTCGATCGACTCTACTCTAATGGAATACACATGGATCTGGGATAGTACTGGAGGATCGATCTTCGTGCATCATCTAGTTGCGGAGAGCATTCGAGACCACAATCCAAGTATGGCGTTGGAGGAAGTAGTGTGGGTTAAAGGGGTGGCCAACAAGATGCAGTACTGCATTTATAAACTCTGTCTTGGTAGACTCCTTACGCTTGATCGATTGAGTAGATTCGGGGTACAGACGGGGAATCTTAGGTGTGTGCTATGTCAACAAGGGGAAGAATCTATGGAGCACTATTCTTCTAATGCCCGATGACTTGGAGCATATGGCAGAGACAACAAGAAAAGCTGAACATGAGTCATGGAAGAGAGCGGGATTGGAAGCTGATAGTGGGAGATATTATTGCTGACAGGAAGCGTGGTTTGGGTTGGTTCAGGATGCTCACATGCGTCTTGCCACATATGTTTTGCATGTATGGAGGGAAAGAAACAACCGTATATTTGAAAGGAGGATTACATCGGCTGTGGGTATCTTAAATAATATTGAATATGATGTGTCAGTAATGGGGAAATAGGTGGACACGGCCCTAGGGGAGTGCGGTGTAACTGAGTTATTTCTGTTGGAATGAATATATATATATATATATATATATATATATATATATATATATATATATTCAACTGTTTCTGCAAACAGGATTTGGAGTTCTCCTCTTATATAAAGCACCGATACTAACTCCGCATGCTCGGAGACTAGCTCAGATGGATAGCTTCCACTAGCACCGAGCACTTTCTGCTAACAATACAACCCATCAGCAGGCCATACAACTGACAGGCGCATAGAGACACATACATGCATTCACCACGACCGCAGAGGAGATACAAGGACCAGGAAGAGCAGATGCCAGAAAGATTTAGTAATGTCATAGATAGCTATAGTGGTGTGTATTCCTAGTATTATATTAGCATATACATGATTGTTGCATACCCTAAGATAAAGTAGCAAGTAGCAAAGCCTCTCCTTGTTGTGTGTACATGGAAAAGAAACGTGACCTGCAGATTGATCGGTAGCTTGGAGCATCACCTTCAGACAAACGGATCATCTAGAGTTCGAGATTTACCAGGCATTCAGGGAGCTATGGACCGCTTGTTGACCATACTGAACATCCCTTATCTTAGGTTACCTAGTCTACCCATTTACTTGAGCCTTAACTTTGTTTCCCTAAGTTGATTCTAAATATTCTAAATCGCGCCAACTTATAGACCATGCCAACATCCCTCGTTCCACTCTAACTCCTATGAATTCTATTGAAATTAGTTGATGATTTTATTGATTGTCTCATTGGCATTATATAGCCTTACAGTCATTAATACAATGATTTCAATCATTATGACAATAATCTCATAATGGAATATCCTGTGACATATTCTGGCATCCCAAATATGTCCTCAGGATATTCCCATGTGCTTATACTATACTTAAATATGACACCCAACATACCATATCAACACTCCCCCTCAAGATGGGTGAAAGATATTCACTAAGCCCATCTTGTCACATCCTCTAATCATGCTCACTGAGGCGAGTCCCTTGGTTAGTCCATCTGCTACTTGATCCCTTGTTGGAACATGGCCAAGCTCCAGTAATCCACTATCCAACTTCTCTTTGATGAAGAATCTATCAATCTCGATGTGTTTGGTCCTGTCATGCTGTACTGGATTGTTGGCGATACTAATAGCTGACTGATTGTCACACCACAGCTTCATCTTGGCTCCTTGATCCAGCTTCAGCTCCACCAGCATATTCTTCAACCATAGCAGCTCTGCAACTCCCAAGGCCATAGCTCTGTACTCTGCTTCAGCTGTCGATCTGGCCACCACAGACTGCTTCTTACTCCTCCAGGAGACCAAGTTACCTCCTACAAATATGCAATATCCTGAGGTAGACCTCCTGTCATCAGCACAACTAGCCCAGTCAGAATCACAGTAGCCCTCGATGCTCACGTGATTGTTCTTCCTGAATATTAGTCCCTTCCCGGGAGCACCTTTCAGGTACCTTCTGATGGATGGGCATATATGGCAGCGTTGCCCCTAACAAAGAATGAGGTGGACGCCTCCTCTGTTCTACTCCTCATGTCTCCCAGTGCCTGGTCCTCCACAGTAATGGTGCCATCAGCTTCTCCGTTCCCTTCTGATATCAGGAGGTTTGCTCGATAACCTCCTCGGCCGCCTCGTCTACCCCCTCGACCACGACCACGTCCTCCATTATATCCTCGTCCGCCGAACGGTCCTCGTGCACCACCTGAGTCTCCCTCCCTAGGTGGTTTGGTACAAGCATATCGATGATGACCCATCTCCCCACAGTTGTAGCACTGCCGGTTATCCTGCCAGGGTTCTCCCTTAGATCGTGTATTACCTGAGCTGGTGATCGCTAGTGCTGACTTTGCTTCGGGGGGACCACATGTCCCTGCTTGCAGCCTGATGCGTGTCTCCTCCTGGATCATGGCTGAGATAGCCTCCTCAAGGCTAGGGATCTTTGGTTGGGCTAGAAGTAGGGCCGTCCTCTGTGCGAAAGCTGCAGTCAGCCCTTCGAGAAACTTCATCGTCCTCTCCTGCAGACACACCTGTCTCTCCTTACACTTAGGGTCCCCGCAGCTCGCCCGATCTGAGGAGTGATCATAATCCAACCACAGACGCTCCAACTCCGTGGCATACTCCTGCACCGTCTTCTCTCCCTGTACGGTGTCATCAATCTCCCCCTTTATCTGGAAGACCCGTAAGTTGTTCCCCACACCATCATAGGTCCTTCTCAACTTCTCCCACACATCTTTCACCATCTCAATACCGTCTACTGTGGCGGCAATAGACTGGACTAAGGAGTTGAGAAGCCAGATGTAGATCACCATATGAGTGGACTTCCACTCATCGCGTCATGTCGAGCCCTCGTCCGGCTCTGTCGTCTCGCCCGTCAGGAACCCCTCCATGTTTTTTCCTGCGAGGGTTCTTCTCACCCGCCGTGACCAACTCAGATAGGTGGCTGGTCCATCTAATTTCAGATCGATGGAGGGAAGCTTCAACTCCGGCGACGTTCGTGTCGTGTTCTCACCAGCCGACATCGTCAACAACTTCATCAACGTCGCCACCTCTGCAGAATCTAGCTTCTTGATGATCTCCTCCATCGATGCTTCGTCTATCCAATCACGTCACGTCCGCTCCACGACTCACGCTCGTCCTCGTCGTCCGCTCCTAGATCCGAACATGTCCCCCCTTTTTCCAGATCTAGGCATCCCTATTAGGCGATGTCTAGTGCTGGTGTGGAGGAGGCGGCAGCACGCATGTCACAGCCGCCGTCGCAGCAGCAGCAGCAGTCGCAGCAGCCGTGAAGATTTTTTTTTTTTTTTTTTTTTTTTGAAGGGAGGGGGGTAGACGAGGCGGGAAGGGAGGGGGGCGTGGAAGAGTTCGGTGGAGGAGATCTAGAAAATCCTCCTGTGGGTTTGTGGAAGCTTGGTGACGGCTAGGGTTTGTGGAAACTTGGCTCTGATACCATGTTGAAATTAGTTGATGATTTTATTGATTGTCTCATTGGCATTATATAGCCTTACAGTCATTAATACAATGATCTCAATCATTATGACAATAATCTCATAATGGAATATCCTGTGACATATTCTGGCATCCCAAATATGTCCTCAGGATATTCCCATGTGCTTATACTATACTTAAATATGACACCCAACATACCATATCAACAAATTCAAATCACACCAACTCCTTGTCCTTCTAGTGATAATTATCCTAGTTAGGTGAATGTATTGTGTATAAATAGTAGAGCTAATTTACTTCTTTGGAATTGTATAGAACAATAGCATCTTATGGTATTACATGATTTTTGATTTCAGTCGATTTTGATTGGATTTTCTGAGTTTGTGGATAGTTAGGCCTGACTCTCACATGGATTTCCTTAGGACTATTTATGATATTTCTGTATTTTATCAATTCTAGAAAACAATAATATTTTTAACTACTACTTAAATGTTTTTCTCTCGATTTTCGAAAAATTTCCATAAAAGTTTATCGGTTGGCTTTGGCTTATAGAAGCTTGGTTAATGGATTTCTCAAGAATGACCCCCTAGCCTATCCATTGCGATTGGTAGCGAGGTATCGAAAGCTGCAGCTATGCAATCAATTGCGGAGAAGTAAGTTTATTACGGCCAAATCGTGAATGGCGAGGCAATAGTTACTACCCGCATATCAGAGACGGTTTCGATAGTGATACTGTTATGGGTTGAGACAATGTCCTTGTTTTCGTTGGAAGTTTTCTAAAACTAAAACCTTGATCTGCTGGAAATGTTTTGGATACTGAATTTTCAACTTAACTGTTTCTGCAAACAGGATTTGGAGTTCTCCTCTAATATATATATACACTACTTGAACTTTTCTAAGGTGGAAAAAAATTCTTTATATCTATGTACTCTAGTTTTGATAACCAAAAATTTAATTTTGAGGAAAAAATGTTTTTTACATTTTTATTCCAATTTCCTTATATTAGCCTTTTATTTAGACCATGAATTTATTAAATTTATTGCTATAATTATTACTAACGTCATTTTTATTGTTAGTATTAAGTTTATTATTATCATTATTAAGATCATTATTGTTATTATTATAATTAGTGTATTACTAAGGCTGATATTAATATTATTGCTTTGAAAGAATTTCCTAATTTAGTTCATTAAGTAATATTGTATTATGGTTATCTTCTTGTTAATATTATTTAAAAAAAAAATCTATGCAATTATTACTTGTTATTATAATTATAATTATTATTAATTAGCTACTTTATAAGTTTCAATTTAATTATTTTACTTTTCCTTAATCAACTTCTTAACTGTGTAACTTATTTTTTTAAATGTAATAAACCTCACATCTCTCTGAACTCTGTCTCAGATATCTCCCTCACAACCTCACCCTTACACACACAGCTCCCTATTACTAACTCGTTTCTTTTTTTTTTAGCTCATTTAAACCTCTCCTCTAACACTTCCTTTCCCTAGCTATTCTTCACCTCCACGTGAACAATACTACTACTCACCTCTCTGCACTCACACAAAGCTTTCCCCTTTGACAACTCAACCTCCTCTCTCTCTCTCTCTCTCTCTCTCTCTCTCTCTCTATACCTGGTCTCTTCCTCAGCTTCTCTCTTTTTTTCTTCTTTTTCTTCTTAAACAATCACTCTTCTTCTTCTTCAATTTCGTCGACCCTGTCAAGCTCCCCTTACCCAACTACCTGACTCCAAAACCAAACCCCCGCTCCTCTGGTGCGAGCACCACAGTCTACGTTGTGCTAGCTTCCAACATATCCTTCTCGCCACCCTCCTCCCTCACGCCAGACCCCGACACCCGTCCCCACGAAGCCTCCATCGCATCCTCCTTCATCCCTCAACACTGCCTCGCAATGCTGAGTTCGCGTCGTCCCCGCTAAGCCTCAAATCTCTAAATGCAATCCAATAAACCCGTGTTCACCTCATCATCACTGCTAATTTCGGAATTTCAATAAAATATTTTAGGTTCAAAACATACCTAGCTGCATTCAGCAGGCAATGAAGTTGAACGTCGAGGAATGTGCTCGTATTTATCCTTATTCTCTTTAAATGAATTGTCATTGCTTTCATTAGCCCTGTCAATAGCCTCGTATATACACCCCATTGGAGATCTCCTCTCACTATCAACTAGTCTGAGAACATGAACAAGAGGACCTCATACCTTAAGGCAGAAAAGTATAGAATTCCAAAAGATAGGCAGCATGATAATCGTTTTAGCACTATTTCCTTGTTGCTCCTTTGCCCATTGCCATTTGCTATTTGTCCACTCCCTCTGAAAAACATTTTCTGCAAGTTGTTTTTTTTTGCCTGTAAATGCTCGACATTATTATGAAAGCGGTTGTGAAACAAATTTTTGCTGGCCTAAGCAACTCATTTTGTCTTGTGACATGCCTCATCATGTTCAAGACACTTAGACGACTATAAATGAAGTCATTTAGTGTCACTTCCCTCTCTATTGTTCTTTTTATGTCCTCCATTGTTAGTTATTTTATTTTGTTATTTATCATATGAGGGTATAATAGTAATTGTGGGTGTATTGCATATCAATATAAATAGACATGAGATACAACCTAGGGTTTAAGGCCCTTGCAATCTCCTTTCTCATATTCTCTCTTCTCCTACTTTCCCTTCTCCTCTCCATCTCCAAACTTCACTTGGTATCAGAGCATATATTTGTAAGTACTGTACATCCCATCCACGACAGGACCGATCGAACTGTTTTTCGTCTACTTTTCATGATTCGCCGTTCGTCGTTCGTTGTTCGTGGTCGTTCGTGGTTCGTTTATGAGATCTAGGGTTTCTACAGATCTCCGTTGGTTATTCGTCGTCGGTTGAGGTTCGTTGTGAGATCTAGGGTTTCAAATACCTCGTCTTTCTGTTGCATCTGCAAGTATGGTGGGGACCGAATCTTCTAGCGAGATTAATTGTGGTGGTGGTGGTGGTAGCGGAGGTGGTTCTCCTTTTACTGTTATTCATAATGATGAATTTGGAAAGTCGATTACAGCGGTGAAACTCAATGGTGTGAACTACCTTGTCTGGTCCAAGTCTATCAAAGTGGTGTTAAGGGCGAAGAAGAAGTTGAAGTTTTTGACGGAAGAACCCCTGGCCGAAACTTCTGCTGAATATGAAGATTTGATGAGTGAAGATGCATACGTTATGTCGTGGTTGTGGCATAGTATGGAACCACATATCGCTGCTAATGTTCAGTCGTGTGAATCAAGCAAACAGATTTGGGCATCTCTGGAAGAATCATATTCGCAGAAGCGAAACGTTGCCCGTATCTATGAGTTGTACGAGTTATTGTTCAATACAAAGCAAAATGGAAAGCCTGTGAATGAATATCTGGCTTCAAAGAAGGCTTTGTGGGAGGAACTGCTTCAATATCATCCTGTTACTACTGATTTGAAGGAAGCTCGTAGACAGAAGGAAGAGTTTCATGTTTCACTTATCCTAGCCGGCTTGGATCCTACGCTCGAACCTTATAAAGCTCAAATCCTTGCTGGAGAGCAGTTACCTACGGTGGCAGATATTTTCTCCCGTCTCAATCGTTCCTTTCTGGGACAGAGTTCTGTGGTGCCGAGTATTGACTCTTCTGCCCTAGTTTCTAGTGTTGGTCGTGGTGGTAGACGTGGTAGTGGACGTGGCGGTAGAGATAGTGGTCGTAGTTTTGGTCGAGGAGGCTGCGGTGGTAGAGACAATGGTCGTGGTGGTGGCCACGGTGGTGGTGGTGGCCGTGGTCAACCACGAAAGTGTAACTATTGTGGAATGCTCGGTCATGTAGAAGACTACTGTTGGGACAAGTGGGGCAAACCAGAATATGCACATCAAGTGCATAATAAAAATATGCAGTTCCAGGTCACCACTTCTGCTCCCATAGATGATACTTTGGGTTTCAATCAGACTTCAACGTCCGATACCTCATCTTCATTTCAACAGATCCTCCAGAAGTTGAACGCGCTTGCTAGTACCACCTCCCAACCTACTGCAACCATGTCACATATAGGTAATCCTGCTTTTGTGGCAACCCAGTCACCATCCACCTCTTGGGTCATCGACTCAGGAGCAAGCTCTCACATGTCTGGTATAACATCTATCTTTCATAATCGTAGTTCCATGAAACATAATATTATCTTGGCTGATGGGTCTACTCGTCCTGTGCTTGGGAAATGTGTCATTCACCCTACTCAATCACTATCATTATTTGATTCATTATATGTGCCTAATTTTTCATTTAATTTGTTATCTGTGAGCCAGTTAACCAAATCTCTTCAATGTTCTGTGACATTTTCTCCCAATTTGTGTGTTTTTCAGGACCTCAGGACGAAGAAGATGATTGGTTCGGGACATGAAAGAGATTGACTGTACTACTTGGATCTACCTGGAAAAGCCTTTACTTCTGTTTCTACTTCTCCGTTGCAGTAGCATTATCGTTTGGGACATCCGTCTTTGGCTAAGTTGCGTCAAGTTGTTCCTAGTTTGAGTCATGTTTCTAGTCTTGAATGTGAGGCTTGTCAGTTAGGCAAGCATCACCGTAGTTCCTTTCCTCGTCGTAGTGAGAGTCATCAAATAGAGTCTTTTGATCTTGTTCATTCTGATATTTGGGGTCCGTCTAGAGTCAAAAGTCCGAAAGGATTTCAGTATTTTGTTATTTTATTGATGATTATTCCAGAATGACTTGGTGTTATTTAATGAAAGAAAGATCTGAGTTTTCAAATGTATTATATGTCTTTTATAATGAAGTCTATGTTCTGTTTAATAAACGTATCAAAATTTTGCGTTCTGATAATGCTTTGGAGTATACTCAATCTTCTGTGAACAGTTTCTGTGTTAATCGTGGTATGATTCATCAAACCAGTTGTGTCCACACCTCTCAACAAAATGGTATAGCCGAACGCAAACATCGACACATTTTAGATATGGCTCGAACTCTCATGTTCAATATGCATGTCCCTAAACAGTATTGGGCAGATGTCGTTCTTACTGCATGTTATCTTATTAATCGCATGACATCATCTGTATTAAATAACAAAGTTCAATTTACCATATTACATACAGATGTCGCACCCTTTTCCTTATCTCCTCGAGTGTTTGGGGGTATCGCTTTTATTCATAACTTGGAACCTAATCGAGATAAGTTGGCTCCTAGATCTCTGAAGTGTGTCTTTCTTGGTTATCCCCGTACTCAAAAAGGTTATCGTTGTTACAGTCCACAGTCACGCAAATATTATGTCAGTGCGGATGTTACATTCTTTGAGTCTACCCCTTTCTTTCCTTCAGGAGACCGTTGTATTCCTTTTACAATAGATTTGATATCTTCCATACCATTTCCGGTCATTCCTGAATCAATTTCTGTCTCCATTCCCCATTTACAGGTTTATCAGAGATTCAAGGACAGGCCAGTGGTTCTGCAAAATTCAGCCTTCAACCAATCATCTTCCGTGCCTGAGGTTTCTGCTTCCATCACCACAGATCCAGATGATCTTCCTATTGCTCTCAGAAAAAGACAACGCCTTTGTACCACAAAGAATAAGCATCCCATTTCTAACTATGTTTCATTACATCGTGCTTCATCATCTTTTCATGCATTTGTTGTTTCATTGTCTTCTATTTTTATTCCCAAAACTTACAAGCAGGCTATGTCATCTTCTGGTTGGAAAAGTGCAATGGATGAGGAGATGTATGCTTTACATCAAAATCAGACTTGAGAGCTTACATCACTTCCTGTTGGAAAACAAACAGTAGGTTGTAGATGGGTGTACACTGTTAAGTATCACCCTGATGGTTCTGTTGAGCGCCTCAAGGCACGGTTGGTTGCAAAAGGGTATACTCAGACATATGGCGTAGATTATATGGAGACTTTCTTTCCAGTGGCTCGGCTGAATTTAGTTCGGATTCTTATTTCTGTCGCGGTTAATCACCAATGACCTATATATCAGCTGGACATAAAGAATGCTTTCTTTCATGGTGACTTACAGGAGGAGGTTTATATGTATCGACCACCGGAATATATTGTAGCAGGAAATAAAAGACTCGTATGTCGATTGAAGAAAGCATTATATGGACTGAAACAGTCACTCGTGCTTGGTTTGACAAGTTCAGTTCAGTTCTCATTCAGTATGGCTTTCGGCATACCACATCAGATCATTCAGTATTTTGTCATTCTTCCTCAGCAGGTATTATCGTGTTGATTGTTTATGTTGATGATATCATTATATCTGGGAGTGATCATGCTGGAATTGTGGACTTGAAGGCCTACCTTAGTCGTCAGTTTCATACTAAGGATTTGGGTCTTCTTCGATATTTTTTTGGAATCGAGATTGCTCGATCTAAGAAATGTGTGTATCTGTCACAACGCAAGTATGTTCTAGACTTGCTCTCCGAGACTGGGATGTTGGAGTGTCGGCCAGTTGAGACTCCTATGGATTATCATGACAAGCTTGATGCTGACAGGGGAGAGTTATTTGAGGATGTTGGATATCATAGACGTTTGGTTGGCAAACTTATATATCTTACTATTACTCGACCAGACATCACATATGCAGTTGGAGTAGTTAATCAGTTTATGCATGCCCCTCGGCAACCATATTGGGAGGCTATCTCTCGCATTCTTCGATACTTGAAGGGTGCACCTGGAAAGGGTTTGTTGTACAAACCTTCCCAGTTGCTTACGGTGACTGGGTTCAGTGATGCTGATTGAACAGGCAGTCGCAGTGATAGGAGGTCTACTTCTGGCTATTGTACATTTGTGGGTGGCAATCTTGTCACGTGGCGTAGTAAGAAGCAGAATGTTGTGGCTCGCTCTAGTGCAGAGGCCGAGTACCGTGCGATGGCTCATACAGCTTCTGAGATGATGTTGGTGCAGTCTCTTCTTCATGAAATGGGAATTATGATTCCTATTCCGATGGAGATGTATTGTGATAATCAGTCGACAATGTTTATCGCAAGTAATCCGGTGTTTCATGAGCGCACGAAGCATATCGAGGTGGATTGTCATTTTGTTCGTGATTTGTTGCTGAAGAAACAGATTGTCACTCCTTATGTTCGGTCAGAGGATCAATTAGGTGATATCCTCACCAAACCACTTGCTCGTGGTCCATTTTCTGATTTATGTAGCAAGCTGGGCATGTCTGATCTATATGCTCCTGCTTGAGGGAGGGTGTTAGAGTTATTTTATTTTGTTATTTATCATATGAGGGTATAATAGTAATTGTGGGTGTATTGTGGGTGTATTGCATATCAATATAAATAGACATGAGATGCAACCTAGGGTTTAAGGCCCTTGCAATCTCCTTTCTCATATTCTCTCTTCTCCTACTTTCCCTTCTCCTCTCCCATCTCCAAACTTCACTTCCATCATTCTAATGTCTTCTAACATTAAGTCCAAAACATGGGCATCACATGGTGTCCAATACAAATTCTTGAAGCTTGCTTCCAAGAAGCTCCATAAGAGATAAATATAAGTTAATTAACCTTACTATAGTACAATACCTAACCTTTGCGTTTCAAGAATAGTTAAATTAAAAGAAGGAAAAAGAATAATGTTCATCACCTGCCAAGCTAGCTGATACACTGCCAAGCTAGCTAATACACTATCAGTGACAACTTGAACAACATTTTTCTCCCAGACATGCAATACAATCCTTTCAAGAACCTTGAACATTTCATTTGCAGTTTTAGAATAGGAGGAAGCATCCACAGATTAAATAAACATGGATCCTTTAGGAGAATTCACCAAGTCCGTTGTCTTTTATTTGTCCATCCATCTGCCATTATGGAGCATCCACGCTTCAACCAATCATGTTCATGGTCTTTTGTCGATTTTTTTATTAGCTCTACTTTCTTTTTAAGTAATGAAACCCCCACTTCACGTTAATTTGGTGCTTTCAATCATGGGCCATATTGTTTGATTGCCTCTACCATCACTTTAAAACTATAATATTTGACGGCATTAAAAGAAACTCCAGCAACATACATCCATCTTGCTATATGTGTAATGGCACGATCTCTCATTTCCTTCTTTTGAGCATCATTCTTTAATGCATCTGCAATTAGTTGTTGCTTTCCCTTTCGATTATAACAATCTCTTAATAAATTACTAAAATGAAAGGAGACATTATAATGTAAACCCAAAGACAACAAGTTTAACAAATCTGCCTATTCCCGAGTGTAGGCAGATTTGATCCGGATGCCTAACTTGTATATTACTGGTATACCGACGATATAACAGAGTTCTGGATGGTTCAAGCATATCATCAGATTTTGGGCGAGATTGGAAATAGACGGTCCACATATGTTGGCTTAGCTTAAGGACTAAACTAGTGTTCTTAGCCCTATTAAAGGAGGCTAGGGGGGTCTTCATTTGATTGTTCTCATGGAGATTGAAGAATAATTCCACTACCACTTTTACGAATCCGTGCACATAGGTCTTGCACTTCAAAAGAGGAGGAGGTTTCTGATCAAAGTGTTGTCTACTCCGTCATGAGGTCGTCATCGGTATTGATTTGATGGGCAACCACTGCTATGTGATAACTCTAGTTAGGGTTGGGGTTTGCAATCTCATTTTTATACTTTTGTATTTTTCCTCCTTGAGAAGTAAGGGGTCGGCTCATTGGAAAAAGGAGCAGATATGTACTTGTATTTAAATCTTTCATTATATAAATAATCGGAATTTATTCAGAAGGCCAAAGTAACCACATATATTGCGTGTGATCTTGCTTGGCTCTCACGTAGCAGGCTTATGGTTCGTTATCTTTGTATCGGTTTCAGTAGTCGACGTATGTGATATCCATTAGGCATGTCTCTGATTCCAAACAAAGTGGTAGCAGAGTTCTCGGTTTGAGAGGACAAAGATATGACCAAAGCTACGAAGAAGATCAACTCGCTTATGATTAACCTCACATAGGGAAAATGAGCGATCTGAAAGCTAAGGATGAGGATCTACTCTATCGCATGGACCTACACGGTCCATTGTAGAGCAACGACACCAAGCCTAAAAACAAGTCTATCGATGACTGGAAGAGGGTCGATCAAAGGACTATTAGGTTCATTCGCTGATAGTTGGACGATTTGATATTTCATCATGTTTCCATGAAAAGTTAATCGAAGGTACTATGGGAGAAGTTGCACTCTTTATACGAGCAAAAGATGGTTGGGAACAAGGCGATCCCCTAATACATTCTAATATACCAACACTCCTCAAGATGGGCGAAATATATTCACTAAGTCCATCTTGTCACATCCTCTAATCATATCTACAGAGCTAAGTCCCTTGGTCAGACTATCTGCTACCTGAACCTTGGTTGGAACGTGGCCTAGCTCTAGTAGTCCACTGTCCAACTTCTCCTTGATGAAGAACCTATCGATCTCGATATGTTTGGTCCTATCATGCTGCACTGGATTGTTGGCGATACTGATGGCTGACTGGTTGTCACACTACAGCTTCATCTTGGCTCCTTCATCGAGCTTTAGCTCCACCAACATACTCTTCGTCCATAGCAGCTCTGAAACTCCCAAGACCATAACTCTGTACTCCGCTTCAGCTGTCGATCTGGCCACCACTGACTGCTTCTTACTCCTCCAAGAGACTAAGTTGCCTCCAACAAATATGCAATAGCCCGAGGTAGACCTGTCATCAGCACAGCTAGCCCAGTCAGAGTCACAGTAGTCCTCGATGCTCACGTGATCATTCTTCCTGAATATCAGCCCCTTTCCGGGGGCACCCTTCAAGTATCTCAGAATATGATATATTGCGTCCATATGACCCTTCCTTAGGTCATGCATGTAGCGGCTCTACACACTCAGTACAAAGCAGATATCAGGACGTGTGTGGCTCAAATAGATCAACTTGCCCACCAGTCTCTGGTATCTGTCCCGGTCAACTGGCTCTCCAGCCTCAGCACCCAGCTTGAACCTCTGATTGATCGGCGTCGCTGAAGGTTTGCATCCCAACATCCATGTCTCTGTGAGAAGGTCCAGCGTATACTTTCTCTGAGAAAGAACAACCCCCTCTGCTTCTCGAGCAATCTCAATCCCAAGGAAGTACCGAAGAAGGCCAAGGTCCTTCACCTCGAACTCCTTGCCAAGCTTTCCCTTGAGTCGGGCAATCTCCTGCTCATCATCTCCTGTGATAATCATATCGTCCACATACACCGCAAACATGGTGATGTGGCCTCCACTCCGACGGAAAAACACAGTGTGATCAGCATTGATCTGCCGATATCGCATCCCTATCATCGTCCTCCTAAATCTGTCAAACCATGCTCAAGGAGACTGCTTCAGTCCATAAAGGGACTTCTTCAACCAGCAGACCTTGCCCACTGTCTTATCAATACACCTCCACTAGATCCCCATGAAGAAACGCATTCTTCACATCCAGTTGGTGTAGCTTCCATCCACCATTCGCTACCAAAGAACTTAGGATCCTGACAGTGCTCATCTTCGCCACTGGTGCAAAAGTATCGTCGTAGTCAATGTCGTACGCCTAACTGTATCATTTTGCCACCAGTCGAGCCTTGTAGCGCTCAACCTGTCCATCTGGGTTCTGCTTTACAGTAAAGACCCACTTGAATCATACTACCCTCTTCCCCTCTGGCAGTTTTACCAGTTCCCAAGTGTGGTTCTTCTCAAGGGCTCCTAACTCCTCGTGCATCGCCGTTTTCCACTTTGGATCGTTCTTGGCAACCTGCCAATTGTTAGGTACAATAATAGTATCCAAAGACGCAATGAATGCTCCATGAGAAGAAGAGATGTTATCATATGAAACAAACTGAGCAAGGTCTCAACTATATCTATCAGGAGGATTTTTCGCATTGCTGCGAGTGGTCATCCGTACTGATAATGGTGTGGGAGGGGTAGGAAGAATGATATCACCTGAAGAAAAATCTGGTGGTGGTGGTGTAGGTGTCTCAGGAGTCAAGACGGACGTAGGCAAGGGACTTGGCACTGGCACTATAGGTACTGGTCTTGCAGTTTGCTTCACTTTCCTGTTGTAGGTAAGTAACTCTCCCTGAGCCGTGGGCCTAACACCTCTCATCTCCCCCATGTTCCTCTTCACTCTCCTCCTCAACCGTTCTTCCATGCTATACTCCTAAATCGGTCACCAAACTCTCACCAATCTCCCTTTCTTGCCCTATACTCTCAGTGTCAGGTGAGTTGCCCATGGATGAGATTCCCTCCTGATGGTAGTATGGCTCAAGCACCCTGAAGTGGACATCCATGCTCACAAACTTCTCTACTGGGCTCCAACACAAGTACCCCTTCTGAGTTACCGAATAGCCCACGAAGACACACTTGACTGCTCTAGGGTCAAGTTTTCCAACAGGCGGTCTATTGTCCTTCACAAAATATACGCAGCCAAACACCTTCAGCGGGAGTATCCCACTATTATTTTCTTGCAATATCTCATATGGAGATTTTGTCAATAGTACTTTCGAGGGCATCTTGTTGATCAGTTGAGTTGTTGTCAACATTGCATGCCCCTACAGACTCTGTGGAACATTCATGGCGATCATCATGCTCCTTGCTACCTCCAGAAGGTGTCTGTTCTTCCTTTCTGGCACTCCATTATGTGTTGGTGTGTATGCACAGGTGGTCTGATGTTGTATCCCTTGGGCTGACAGGTATTCCTCAAGTGCATTGTTGATATACTTTGTCCCATTGTCAGACATCAGTACCTTCACCACTACTCTTTACTGAGTCTAGACATGTTTATGAAAGTCCCGGAAACAAGCAAAGATATCACTCTTATTCTTCATCAAATACAGCCAGATGACACGAGAGGAACAATCAATAAAAGAAACGAAATACTTGTAACCATTCATAGTAGTTGTGGCGCACGGTCCCCAAACATCATAATGTATAATATCAAAAACAGAAGAGCTCATATGGCCCGCACTAACATTTGAACTCCTAGTAAGTTTGCCTAAATCACATGCATCATATACTAGTTTCTCCTTATTTGTTTTCTCATAAATAGATGGATACAACCTACTCAAAATACTAAAAGAGGAGTGCTACAACCGTCTGTGGTGGAGTATCAGTATATCCTCGGCACTCATCTTTGATCCTCCCATTCCTGCCCTCTGCCACAAACACCAATGTCGAATCTAGCCCTTCCCGATCCAGGTACCACAGTCCATCATGCCAAGTACCAATCCTAAGTTTTCGTCCCGTCTTTTTCTCCTGGAAGATCACCTTAGGAATATCAAAAGAGACAATGCATTTTAGTTAGAGGATTATAGAACTAATGGACAAAAGACTGACTGAAAAAGGAGTATGCAAAACATTGGATAATTTTACTGAACCTGTACAATTGATAGTACTCTTACCGACCACTGGCTAGAAAGTACCATCGACTGTTTGAATGCTGTCCGCCGATACTAGGTGAGTGTAGAAAGAGAACTCACTACCATTTCCTGTCACGTGTCGAGACAAACCCGAATCAACAATCCAGTCCGACGATCTAAGGGAAGACATAGATGCAAGGGCGAGTGAGTCGTCAATACCTTCCGATGGATGGAGATACATGGCAGTGTTGCCTCTGGCGAAGACTGAGGTGGACGCCTCCTCAGTCCCATTCCTCCTGTCTCCATCGCTTGACGCTCTCTGCTTTCTCCTGAGTACCTCCAGTATGCCTAGCAGTACCTGATTCTCCTCAGTATAGGCACCATCAGTTCTCTCATCTCCTTCCGCTACCAGCAGGTTCGTCCGATAACCTCCTCGACCACCCCGTCGACCCCCACGACCACGGCCACGTCCTCCAAACTGTCCACGTCTACCACCTGAATCTCCCTCCTTGGGTGGTTTGGTGCAAGCATACCTCAGTTGGCCCACCTCCCCGTAGTTGTAGCACTGTCGGGGCTCCCTTAGGTCCTGTGCCACCTGAATTGGCAACCGCCAGTGCTGACTTCACTTCAGGAGGATCACATGTCCCTGTCTGCAGCTTGATGCGAGTCTCCTCCTGGATCATGGCCGAGATAGCCTCCTCAAGTGTAGAGGGATCTTCGGTTGGACTAGAAGTAGTGTTGTCCTCTGAGCAAACACTGCGTCCTGCCTCTTAAGAAACTTCATCGTCCTCTCCTGCAGACATACATGTCTCTCCTTACACTTCGGGTTCTCACAGCTCGTCCGATCTGAGGAGTGATCGTAATCCAACAACAGATGCTCCAACTCCATGGCATACTTCTGCACCGTCTTCTCTCCCTGTACGGTGTCGTCGATCTCCCCCTTGATCTGGAAAACCCTCAAGTTATTCCCCACACTATCGTAGGTCCTCCTCAACTTCTTCCATACGTCATTTACCATCTCAAGGCCATCCACTGTTGCAGCGATCGACTAGACTAAAGAATTGAGGAGCCAAATGTATATCACCATATGAGTGGACTTTCACTCGTCGCGTCCTACCGAGCCCTCATCCGGCTCTGTCTTCTCTCCTGACAAGAAACCCTCCAGGTTCTTCCCTGCGAGGGTTCTCCTCACCCGTCGTGACCAACTCAGGTAGGTGGCCGGTCCATCAAGCTTCAGATCGATGGAGGGAAGCTCCAACTTCGCCGGCGTTCGTGTCGCGCTCTTACCAGCCGATAGTTTCATCAGCTTCATCAAGGTTGCGACTTCCGCAGGGTCCAACATCTTGATGATCTCCTCCATCGATCCTCCTCTTCTCCGATCACTCACCCGTCCTACGATTCACGTTCGTCCTCTTCATCCTCTCTTAGACCCGATCATGCCTCGCCTCCATCGGAGCTAGGCCTTCGATGTCAACGTCCGGAACGACCCGCGGGAAACGCCAGGAACCGCGACAGAAGGCTCCTGCGGGCTCCGCAGGAGTTGCGACTTTGCGGTGGTGGCGGAAGTATGGTGGCGGCAGCGGCGACGGTGGTGGACGAGTGGTGCGGCGGCGGTGGCGCGACAGCGATAGCTAGGATTTGGTGGCTAGGATTTGTGGCGGCTAGGATTTGTACTCTGATACCATGTAGAATATTTTGGAGTTCTATTTTATATATAATCTCTTGGCTATATATATATATATATATATATAGCCTTACAACCCTCCATCTTACATAAAATCCCATAATATATTCTAATATACCAACACGATCCTTATTCGCCAACTGGTAACTCAAAGTACACGGAGGGTGCCTCGAAGGCGCATTATCTGAATGAGTTTCAGGAACCAGCATCAGTTATCAGCAATGAAGATGGTGATTAATGACGAACTTCGTGTCCTATTGCTCTTGAGTTCTCAAATGGATAGTTGGGAGACATTGGTGGTATTAGTGAGCAACTCCACGCCGAAGGGAGTTCTCAAGATAAGAGTTAGTCAAAAGAAGCATATTGAATTAGTAGATCTAGCGTAAGCAACAAGGATCGTCAAACTCAGAGTCCATCATGGTTGCTTCTAAAAAGGAGAGGCCCAAGTCAAAAGCGAGAATATGGGAGAGTTCTCAGGATCTTACAAAGGTGAATCGCAAGGAGGGTTGTCATCCCAATGATGAGAGGGGTCATTACAAACGGACTGCAGTAAGTTTAAAGATAAGAAAGTAAAAGGCGAGACAAATAGTAAGGAAGATCTCTCGGTTATGGGAGATCTCCGTGGCAATCGAATCGTCTTGGCACGTTTAGCACGTGTTATAATTGGGTTTGAATACGAGGGTGTCTTACTATGTCACTCCGGGAGGGGATATTTATGTTTTACCATAACGATAATTTCAAATGTATAAAAATGGTCAACAAGGGGACAATGACGGTTGTGGGCATCAATGAATGGCACTTAGAGACGAAGTTTGGGAAGAAGTTGTCCTCAAGGGTATGAGGCACATATTAAGTTTGTGCCTAAACCTAGTGTTGGTCGGGAGGTTGGACAATGATGCTTGTCGCAGTATATTTCTGGAAAGGGACTAGATGCCTACGAGGGGTTCCCAACTACTGTTTCGAGGGGTTATATACTAAGACATGTACATGCTCAAGCCACTAAGGTGTGCGGACGAGTCGTATATATCAGATAATGGTTCAAGAGGGGTCCGACATGGGCTTCTTGTTCGATTGGTTTGTTGGGAAGGGTCTTCAAGAAAATTTGAGGAAGACGGAGGATTTGGTTCGTAAGAATGGGGTGTGTTGGATCTTAAGGATCATATTGTTGTTCCGATAACAACTGGTCACTCTCTATGGGAGAGTTGATCTACGAATCTAAGTTCACCGCCAAAAAGGGTATCAGAACTTAATGGAGCAACATCGGGTTCAATAGTTCGAAGCCAAAAAGAATATCAAGGGATGCAACTAACTCAAAATACGACATATAAATCCCTATTTGCATAATCTGGTGGGGTGGGTGGGTATGGGCCTTCAATAGTGTCTCGCGCATGGACTCATTCTACTCAACGATGTCGATATACGAGGGAGCTTTCATATTTGACATGATAGTGGGCAGGTTCAAGATCTTGAATCTCACGGAAACTACACATTTTGCTTGGTTAGGTCATCCAAGGGTAAGAAATCTATCAGAACAATAGCACATTAAGGAGGAATATATAAGTTGGGAGCACACAACCGAGACTCGCAGTGAGTCTAATGGTCATGGGCTTTTGTCTTGGTAGAATTATCAATTTCAGGAAGCTGATTCGGGATATGTTACGCATGGCAATGATTGTCGACATGGTAGTCGAGTATCTAGAAACGATAGGAGATATAGAGCAGCCCGAGGGATTCGAGGTCGATGATGGCGGAAAGCAGCAACTACGTCGCTGGGAGACAAGCATGAAGTCGGATTAAGGAACAATGGAGTCAACACCCTCTCATCAGTCTGGAGAAAGAATTTGTTGGGTATCAATCCTTAATTCGAGGAGGGTGGGGAAGTCTAGAGCATCGTGAAGCGGTGGCAGAGAGTTGCACGGAGACAACATTGCAACCATAGGTCAATCGAGGCTGATTTCAGCCAAGAGAAGTTCAATTGGTATGCTGGCGGCATGCCGCTCTGCAGCCTCTATAATATAAATTTGTCTTTTCCTAAGTATAGGCGAATTTGTACCAAAAGCTAAATCAGTATACCAACGATTTAGGTTGTCATATCACGATACGTATCATGTATTGGTTTGCTTCTTTATCCTATCGTGTATCGTAAGATACATTATCCAATACAAATACATTAGAATATTAATATAACATATATGGATAAGTTGAACACATTAAAAAATAATAAATAGTATTATTAAACATCTAAGTGACCATCACTATAAAATCGACAACTAAAACTAAAACACAAGTTAGAAAACCAACATAGTGCCTAACATCTATAAATTTATCTATTCACCACCATAAGGTCTATAATAAAAATAATAGTCACTGAAACACCCAAAAAAGAACAAAAATTAAAAAAAAGCTCAATAATAGATGAGAAAAACATAAGTAAAACTTTTACAAAAAATATAAAAAAGTATCGTATAGATGAATCATATCGAATGTATCAAATCAGAGGATACAAAAAAATATCGTACGATTTTTTGTCCTATCTGATACATTTATATCATTCGTATCAAAAATATTTTGTATCGACGTACATATGTATCTGACGAGATTAACAACATACAACAGTATATTGATTCTGGGCGGTTCAGACATATTAACATTTTTTAGGCAAGATTTTTATAGAAATAGATGGTCCACATATGTTGGCTTAGCTTAGAGACTAAGCTAGGGTTTCTTAACTTTATTAAAGGAGGCTAAGGGGGTTCTTCATTTATGTGCTCTTAAGGAGGTTCAAGAGAGATTCCACAACCACTTCTACAAGATCCGTGCTCGTATGTCTTTCACTTTACCAGAGAAGGAGAGTTATGATCAGAGTGTCGTCTACTCCATCAGAGAGATCATCACCTGTGTTGATTCGGTAGGTAACCATTGCTAGATGAGAATTATACTTTGGGTTATAATATTTTTATATTTGTCTCCTTCTTGAGAAGTTGTAAGGGTTTGACTCATAGGGTAAAGGAGTCGACGTATACTTGTATTCGATTCTTCATTACATAAAGGCTTTGTGTTTGTTCGGGTAGTCGAAGTCACCACATATATTGTGTGCAATCTTGCTTTGCTCTCCTGTAGCACTTGTGTAGGTTTCGGTGGTTGATGTCTATGATATTCTGTTGTGCACGTCTGTATCTTTGTTTCCCAACATCTTTAAACCCCATTGTTAGAAAAAACCTTCATGGACTTATTGGGAGCGTATTGAGGCAAGTTATCTCAAGAAGGTCTTGGGACTTGTTTAATTGTACAGAAGGCCTAGGAGGTCTTTTACTGGAAAGTACATTTTTTATACGAGGGTTATCTCTTTAACATCCCAACATGAGTCTGTTTTTTTGTATTGTGCTTTATAACAACAAAGGACCCACTTACCCACTTAATACATTACCCTAAAATGCAAAATAATCCTCTTTCCTCTGGGTCTGCAAACATCAAAACCTCTTAATCACCTCTTCGTTCAAGATACTAACGCCCCCTTCAGCTGCACTAAATGTAGGCATACTCGTCCTCCAGCTGCACTAAATCCATGCATAGTCGTCCTCCAATTGAATATTGCCTTGAGATCTCCAATCGCAGCAACATCCTCGGTAAGATATTTCTTGGTCTCTTTTTCTCTCTTCTTTTCTTTTTCATTTTGTGTGTTCTTGACTTCCTACAAATCTACTTCCTTATAGACGAGTGAGACTTGGATTCTAGTTGATATTTGTTATGCTAATACTTTAGAGGTTACAATATCTATTTTATTTTGTTGTTTCCATAAGCAACTAGTTAATACTTTCTTTATTGTGAAAACATTTTTCCTTTGACTTTTATGACTCTTAAAGAATATGGTTGTAATCATTGTGATGCTTGCTACCTAGAATTTGGATAATATTCTTAATTTATGTTTTGTTATCAATCTTTTTCATTCATTTTTCACTATTTTTAAGTATGTTATAATTTTTTAGACAAAAAATTTCAATACCCAAAAAACTTGTTCCCTTGGGAGTTACCCGATGCCCAGAGGGGGCCATAAATGCCTCGTCTTGCGGCTTCCTCATTTAATACATTGTTGAGCCTAAACCATGGTGACAACATCAAGTATTTGTACTACCCCTTAAGGAGGAAGGGGTTATAAAACTTGAAAAAAGAAGACTCGACACAAGGAGAGGTCGAATTATCCTGAATTATTCTCACCAGGTAGAATATTTATTTTGCCACCTTTGTGTCCTTTGTCTTACTTGACTTCAGTAATTACTTTTTATCTCGCACTTGGACCTTTTCTTTAGAGCCCACTATAGAATCAATCCTTTAACATAGCACTAGTAGCCTTTAGTAGGGCTAGAATATTATTTTTGAGACCTCACTAGACCAAACTCTAAGGCTAGGAAACACAAGTTCTAACTCCCTATTCCTATGGAGAACGAGATTGGGTTGCTAACCCTATCAAACCTCTAGTAAATCTTCATTCCATATTATTGTAAACCCTTTACAAGTATGAGAGTGTTCAGATCTACTACGGAAGGAGAGATGGAGTTGCAACGGCTTCAACAGAGACTGGGAAATATTCAAGAATAATTAGTGGGAAATCCCAAGTTGTGAGCAGGCAAGGATTGTGCCTAACAAGATTTTCTTTTTCCTTTATGTTCTTTGTACAGTATTTTCTTTCGGTATTCATTGTTAACATACTATAGAATCAACCCTATGGTCCCTATCACAATCCTCAACCCGACATTCCTCTGTAGGATTCGCATAATTCATAAAATACAGTTAACTAGAAACCAAGCTTCTTCCAAAATAGAAGTACAAAAAGGGTTCCTGCAAGTGTAAATTTGAATTCATAATGTTCTATACGCACAAACAAAATAAAGGCAAAGCTAAAATTGTTGAAGTACTTGATAAATAGTTACAGGAAAGTCAGCAAAAAATAATATATAAAATAATATTACATTGAAATAAAACAAGCAGTACCTGCATGTTTCCAATTAAGTGTGAAAATAAAGTAAGGCCCATGATGGATATGAGAATGGCAAAAGATGTTTCGCCAATGTAAGTGCTTGTTGACAGGTCCTGCCCATATGAACTGAATGGGAAAGAAAAAGAAAAATTGTGACCTTCTACAAACAAATTCATAATCTTCTAAAGCCAAAGCTCATAAAAATCCTAATGTATTTTGAAATAAAACAGTAGAAAGAGGGACAAGTTTGCAAATGCTCGAAACATACATAATCTTTTGATAGTACAAAACATTGTTTTAGACAAGTGAAACTGATATCAGCATTACACTAGACCAAGCCAGCAACATTTTATTTCTTAAAGTTAAGACAAATTACTAAATCAAATACTTACCAATTCTATGTGGCTTCTCCTCTTTAACACTTACAAAAGATGAAACTAAAGGCAATGTGGAGAATATTACAAATTGTCCATGTAAGAATCATAACATGATTCCACATCTAAAATCCTAGGAAAAGAAAAGAAAAAACTGGTCCCTATTATGAAGCAGAAAAGTATATTCTAGAGTAACCCGAACTCTGCTTAACATGTTCAGGAGAAATGAAAATTAGAATGCAATGTCAACATAAAGAAGAATTAGAAGCTTTACTAACTTCAAAATTCAAAGCAACTTTAGGAACAAACCTAATATTCCAAAGATTATGTTAAAGAGTATTAGTTATGGGCTTTAGTCCCACATCGGGTAGAAATAATAAAGAGAGAATGACTTTCTCCTATAACTATGTACTCACTCATTTATCAAATGAATTAATCCTATTATTCCCTCTTACATGGTATCAGAGCCAAAATCCTAGCTGTCATCCACCCCCTCTCCACTCAAAACCCTAACCCTAGCCACCATTCCCCCCCCCCCTCTTCATCTTGTGCTGCCGCCACACCGCTCACCTCCACCACCACCCCGTTGCGCCGCCTCCACCCTGTTGCACCGTCACCACCCTGCTGTTGCTAATTTGCTGCTGCTACTATTGCATCTGTTGTTGTTGCCCCACGTCAGCCAGCCTCCCCCCCCCCTCCAGGCTGACCTCTCCCCCCCCTCCGTCCGCCATCTCCGCTACCCCCTATTCCAGGCCATTCCCCACCATCTCAGCCATCCCTCCTTCTAGGCCGACCCCCCTTCCGCAAACCCTAACCCTAACCATGTCCTCTCCAGCCGCCACCCAACTCCAGACCCCAAATCATAGCCGACTTTCCTAAAAAAACAGATCTAAAAAAATCGTCGGAGTTGAAATCTCCATAGGGCCAACTATGATCGTTTGTGTGAACTTCTAAACCTCGACAACGGCATCAGAAGTTAACAGAGAGCAAACTTGATTGTATGTATGAATTTATGTTCCTGCCCCGGTATCTACATTATAATCTAACAGAGATCAAACTACGTTTGAGTGAATCTCTGTCCTGGCTTGTGTGATCTACCTTCGATCTCTGCCAAAATTGTGCGAGCCAGTACTGGCACAGTTGATGTGATCATCGCGCATTGGCGAGATTGATGTGAATATCGAATCGGGATGATAACTAATAGTTGAATCAAGAACTTGAAGGATGTCGAACACTGCGATGAATAGCAGTACTAGTAGGACCAATGTCGAGAACACAGAGACAATGACATTGATCACTGGGACAACAATTTCTTCTATTAGACTTGTCGATCGGAGGCTGGATGGTCCGAACAGCTGCTCCACATAGTGCAATAAGGTCGAGAAGACGCTTTGGAGGATGCTGTTGTCAAAGCATCTCATTGACAACCCTCCAAAGGAGAATGATCTCACATATGAGCAGTGGGAGACTGATGATAGCAAATTGTTTACACAGTTAATGAATTCTATGGAACCATTCGTCGAGGATATGGTTCAGAACACGGATACGGTGAAGGAATTATGGGAGGTCCTAGCAACTGCGTTTGATGGCAAACGCGATTTGTCTCGCATCTATGACTCGATTGTTAGAGTCTACTGAGCTGATCAAGGAGACAAGTCACACCAGGATCACTTTTGTGCCTTTAAGGCCATGACTGATGAAGTTGATCGTGTCTTACCATTGCAACGAATATTAATGAGGCGAGGACTCAACGTCAGCAGCTTTATGTAATGGCGTACCTCGCATTCCTTCATCCTGATACAGATTCCGCACGATCTCAGATTATTGCTGGGGTCGAGGTTCAATCTCTAATGGAAGCCTACTTTCGTGTCATACGGACAACAAAAGTAGTTGGAAGTAATGCACCTGTTGATCGATCTGCCTTGGGTGCTGCTCGTAGTGGATTCTGTGGAGTCTGGTGGTAGACATAGTGGTCAGAATGCTGGCCGAAATGGTGGACGTGGTGATGACGGTCGTGATGGAGGACGACTGCATGCATACTTCAATTGTGGTCGACCAGGACATTTTCAGTGGTAATGTCCCAAAACTCCTCTCGCTATTATTGCATCGGATGTACATGATGATGATGAGCGATCCGTACAAATGATTGCAAAGACCTATGAAGAATTCGCTGACTTCCAAGCATAGTTTAAAGTATCGGCCGATACCGATTCGATACGGCCGATACCGATACAGTTTGGCATGTCCCGATACCGACCGATACCCGATACTGACCGATACCGACATTAGAGATCTCTTTTCCCGTCAATTCGACGAAAAAAAATGAATTAAAAAGACCAATTAGAAAGGATGTAAAAGCATAGTAAGGTTGTAAAAACATATAAAAGAGGAAAACTTATCTATCACATATAAATCAATCGACAAGGATGACTACTATTTCATTCAATATCAAAAATACTAAGAAACAATACTGAAAATACTTTAAATTATGCATAAATATATAAAATATATTCTCTAAAATGTTAATAATTTACTAATAGTTTTGCTTTCCGATACCAAAAAATCCGATACTCCGATCCGAAACCGTCGATACTACCGATACCGCCGATCCCGATACTCATAGGAATCGTCCGATACCGATTCCGATACCGATACTTTGAACCTTGCTTCCAAGCTCAGCGTCGTGGTGAAGTCTCTATATCTGGATCTATAGCCGGATACTCAGCAGCATGTGTGGTAAAGTTAAAACAGTGGGTGATTGACTCGGGTGTATATGATCACATGGCATGCGATGCAGATATGTTGCGTGATTATGTGTTCGTAGGTTGTGTGACAGATATTACTGTTGCGAATGATAGTTCCCTGAAAGTTCGTGGAAAAGGAAGTATTCGTCTTTTCTTCCGGTCTACCACTCGATTCAATTTTACATATACCTGTAAACTCATTCAGTTTTTTAACCATTAATCAAATTACTCGTGACTTACAATGCTCGGTAACATTCTTTCCTGATGGTTATGTTTTTTAGGACCTAAAGACTGAAAAAACTATTGGTAGGGGACATGTGGCTGGAGGCTTATACCCGTTTGACATGAATCCTTCTGTTGTTTGTGCCAATGTGACAATAGACCCGTTTGAGTTACATTGTCGGTTAGATCATCCATCTATTCAAGCTCTCCAGAAAATGTATTCATCACTAGATTTTTAAGTTCTTTTCATTGTGAGTCATATAGTCTGGCTAAACATCATCGGTACCATATCCGATGAGTCTAAATAAAGTTGTCTCAGCTACATTTGAATTAGTTCATTATGATATATGGGCTCCATGCCCTATTGAATCTGTAATGGGTTTCAAGTACTTTGTATCCTTTGTTGATGACTGACTACTCACAAGTCACCTTTGTCTACTTAATGAAAAATTGCTCTGAATGATTTGATATTTGGTGCAATTTTTATGCTGAAATAAAAACCCAATTTAGGGTTTCTATTAAGTGTCTTCGGAGCAACAATGGTCGTATGTTTCTTGGACGTTCACTTTCCATCTGATTAAACATTGGGTTATCCATCAAACTTTATGTCCTTACATACCACAACAAAATGGTGTGGCCCAACATAAGAATCGTCACCTTTTGAAAACAATGCATGCTCTTATGTTTTATGCACGTACTCCGAAAAAAATTTGATCGGACACTGTCCTTACAGCTTGCTATCTGATCAATCGCATGTCATCTACTGTTTTCAATGGCACTACTCATTTTTCTCGGTTATATCCTAATTGTATGTCATTTCCTCTATCTCTCAAAATTTGTGGGTGTTTGTGTTACGTTCAAGATACTCGATCTACCCTTTCTACATTGTATCTCAGGGCAATCAGGTGTATTTTTCTTGGATAGCCTAAGAATCAGAAAGGGTATCATTGTTTTTTTCAAACCTTGAAAAGGTATCTTATGTCTCGGGATGTTACTTTTGTTGAGACCGAGTTTCCCCCGTTACCTCAAACTACAGATTCTGTTTCCAAAGTTTAGCCAGATGAGAATTTCCTACTGTATCTAGTTCAAACACAGCAGCCCCCCGTACGGGTGCCCTCCCCTACCGAGTCAGTCTCACCGTCCGACGGTCTGCAAACACCAGATCCATTAGAATAAGCATCCCAACCACCGCCGTAGAGCCGACATCGTTATCAGAATCTTCCTCCAGCTTCATCGATTCACCACCACCTGATCTACCGATTCGCTCTTGTCGTGCATGTCGCGACCATCCTTTGTATGTTGACAACTACAAAGAGATCGCAAGTCACATTCAGTCCTTGGTGGCTACTATTGATGGGATTCAAATCCCCAATTTTGCAAAGGAGGGACTCAAACATCCTTGTTGGCATGCCGCTATGGAAGAGATGTATACGCTTTGAGAAAATAATACATGGAACTTGGTGGATTTGCCTACTGGTAAGAAGGCGGTAGGTTGCAAATGGATGATGACCTCTGTGCGCATGCTCCTGTCCTTAGCCGTCCGCTATGACTGGCCCTTTAGTTGGATGTGAAAAATGTATTTCTCCAGGGAGACCTTGAAGAGAAAGTGTACGTGGTACAACCTCCTGGGTTCATTGCAAGGGAGGGTAAAGTATGTCATCTGCGAAAGGTCCTCTACGGTATCAAACAATTACCGCGTGCTTAGTTTAGTCAATTTACATATGTCATTACCCAATTTAGCATGTATCAATCAAAGAAGGACCATTCGGCATTTTATTGAAAGACATCAACCAGATGGATACTACTTGATTTCTATGTTGATGACATTGTGATTACGAGAGATGACACTCAAGGTATTACAGGGCTGAAAAAGTTTTTGGATGAGCACTTTCAGACCAAATATATGAGAGCGTTGAAGTACTTCTTCGGCATAGAAGTCACAAGAGAAAAGCATAACATTGTAATGTCTCAACAAAAATATGTACTTGACATCATAACTGAAGCAGGAATGATGCAAACTAAGAGAGCAACCTCACCCATGGATCCAGGGGTAATGTTACTTTCCGATGAGGGGATACTGATAACCAATCCTGATCAGTATCGTCGGCTAGTTGGAAAACTCAACTACATGGCAGTCATGACTGTAGTGCCTCAAATCGCGATCCGACCGGGATGCATACTATATAATTGGGCTTGTGGCTAGTCTGTCTGAGTCGTAGTTAGATCTTCGGCATCCTCTTGCCACGGACGAAATGCGATGATCCTGTCCAACTCATAGATAGGCCTCTATTGAAACAAGTCTAATAGTTTTCGTGCTTTGTTTGTTTTCTTGATTGCCGCTTTGGAATTTTGATTTGGTGTTGCTTTCGATTTGCTTGGTTTTCGCTGTTGTCTTTCTCGTATGGAGCTTTGATTCTTGGGGAGTTCGGTAGGAAGGATAGGCAAAGGATTCTATCTCGGTGCTCGTGCTATTGCAGGTCCGCGTAACTGACGTTTGATCGTCGCTAGGCGGGACTCCTCGTTTCAGCATTTTTCCCTTAACCAGTGAGTAGTTCGGACCCTTCTTTCCTATTTCTTCATGCCCACATCTCTAATGTTTCAAACGTTCACTCGATAATGCCCGATTGGACGCCTAGGAAATCCTTAGCCACAATGCATGCCAGCCACTAAAAATATGGGATTATAGACTAACTTAATTATATGCTTGCACACCTTATAAACTTGAGTTTCTTTGTAAAGGAATTTGGTTGTTGGTTACGACCTGGTGCCTCGGATAGAGTTTGGACCTTTGGGATACCAAAAATCGAAACATGGCTTGAGAAAATATGAAATGTTGCATACGTATATATATTGCTGCTTTACTTCTTCTGTTTCATTTCATGCCTTGTATGATATATGAATTGTTCATGCATTTGCATGGTCTGGGACAACTTGTGCACAGGGTTTGGCATTTCCTCGAAACGGTATTCCGGGGCACTGGAACCGTATCGACCCGGAGGGAATATTAGATCGTGCTAGTCGCGATGCATTGCGGGACCTTCAGCAGGGCTTGCTACCCGGGCTAACAGGACGCGCCACAATGCTTGGATAAGTCCCTAAGGTGTCGATCACACCAATGACCGCATAGAATAGAACACATGCTAATTTATTGTCTTATGCAGATGGTAAGTATACTTGTGTTTCGTTGCAGGGAAGGCGTGCATCGGTTGAGTAAGCAACCGGTGCACTTGTTGGATTCAATGTTATTTTCATTCCTATCAAAACATTCAACTGATATGAATTGAATTCACTTACTTCTCTATAGAAAGATCATCTTAATGTATGCTCGCCCCTAATGAGCTAGTGTCGATTTAGTCGAGTGGGTTCGCCCTGCTCACCAGTACAGCTGAGTACTGACCCACGTTGTGGGCAACTATTTTAGGCACTCAAGCGGTGCAACGCTAGTGGATAGACAAGGAGACGCTAGGAGCACCTCTATTTTGAAGTATAGTTGGAGTCAGTTCATTTTGGAGGCATGGACTTTCAATCTATACAAGGGCGTAATGTATGAACGACGTGGACTATCTGATGGAGCGCGCCCTGCCTTTTGAGTTTTCTTTTGTAATGCAAATCAAGTAGCCGAGAGGCACATCAAATATAAACTCTATGTAAATTACTCTAAATTATCAATGAAAAGCATGTTTCTTCCTATACTTGTGTTCAAATATCTGTGAATGTGTTTTCTAAATTGTGTTTCAAAATGGGTTCCTATCACTGCACGTTTTTGCCTTGTACGAGCGCAACTCCAAGCTCGCACGGCATCACGCCCCAGCGAGGAAGATCGGTTCAGTAAAGGATCCAGCGAGAAAGATTGACCCTTTCGGGATCGAGGCGTGACATTGGTATCAGAGCACGGCTTCACTTCCTTGGGATTTCAAAAAAGATAATCTAGGAGTTTGATGCGCCTCTCAATTGAGTTGCATTCGGTGTCCGCTGCATGAGATGAGTCGCCTATACAATGAGCCCATAGATAAAAATCTATCGTTTTTGGAGTGTTAACAAGCTACTCTCTTTTGTAGCAATGACTAAGAAAAACACTACCGCTGCAAGCAGTCCTCAGCCCATTCAGAGCGATCCAGCAAGTTCTGGAGAATCCGGAGGAGCGGGTTCTATCGATATGACAGAGCAACTTATGCATCTCATGGAGGTGCAGCAACAGCAAGCTGCTACTCAGCAGGCGCAAATTCAGGCGCAGTTCACTGCTCAACAGAAGAAGATGGATACCATGATGCAGTTGATCGCATCCTTGGTACCCAGCAACGGAGGAGCCACAGTGACGCCTGTCACTCCGCCGGCTGTGGCGGTAGAAGACGAGTCTGAAGAAACTCAGCCTCCTGCTAGGAATACCTGCCGAGCAGCGGAGTTCACCAAAATACATCCACCAACGTTCAACGGACGAGCAGAACCGGACGTGGTGATGGGATGGATTGCAAAACTAGAGGGGCTATTCAACTTAGTCGGCATTAAGGGGTCCAAAAGAGTGGCTTGTGCCTCAGTGCAACTGGAACTGCGGGCGCATGATTGGTGGGAAGCAACCAAGCAAGAGATTTATGATGCCAATCCCAACTGCAAGATCACCTGGAAGATGTTCAAATCTGCCTTTATTGAACAATATATCCCCCGGACCGTGCGGCAACAGAAAGAAGACGACTTCAGCAATCTGGTACAAGTATGTCTGTGAATGATTATGATTCAGTGTTTGTTAGACTTGCCAAGTTTGTCGGGCACTTCTTGCCTAACCAGTAGGCGTGGTGCTACCGTTTTCAGAAAGGTTTGAATGACGATTTGCGTAGGGACGTCATCAATCAGAAGTGTCAAACCTACAGGGAATGTTACGAAGCTGCCCTGAATAGCGAACAGATCTTTGGGTGCAATCAACAAAAGGTCGATGTGCAGACTCCCCATACCAATAACAACAAGAGGCCTCAGGAAACAGGAGGATCTGGAGCGCAAAAGCGTCCGCACACATCCGAACACAGGGGTCCGCCCCAGGCACTGTACTGCCATAGGTGCGGCAAATTGGGGCATCGGGTGAATGAGTGCCGAGTTGTTGGATGCTTCAAATGTGGTTGTTTGGACCATAAAGCTTTTGACTGTCGAGATCCCAGGCCGATTGTCAGGCCACAGCCGAATCATAACAACGAGAATCAGAATAAGGGGCCTCAAGCAAATGGCGTCAATGTTGTACCAGTGAACCTACGACGCCAGGGTGCTCAAGGCCGAGTCTATGTACTGACTCGGGATAAGGCATCTGTCTCCGATACTGTTGTGACAGGTACTTTACTTTTTTGATTCAGGTGCTACGCATAGTTTCATATCTGCTGATTTTATTGTTGAGCATAAATTAGCATCTACCCCATTAAATATGAACCTTTGCGTAAGTACCCGTTCGGGAGTCGACATGCCCGCCCATGCGATCTGTAGGGACGGTTATATTTGCATCGGAGGAAGGAAGCTTTCCTTAGATGTCATTGTGCTAGACATTAAGGATTATGATATTATACTTGGAATGGACTGGTTGGGTGCTTTCCATGCAACAATCGAGTGCGCAGAAAAGCGAGTCATATTTCATCTATCCGGCGAGGCATACTTCTACTATTCGGGCAGCGCTGCACCGAAGACGGCAATGGTGATATCAGTAATTTCGGCTAGGCGTATGTTGCATTCGGACTGTGAAGGGTATTTAGCCTCTATTCGAGACACCCGGCAGGAAAGTGCAGATGCAGCCCAAGCTGAAGTCATAGCAGATTTCCTCGACGTGTTCTCGGACGAGATGCCTGGAATGCCTCCTGATCGTGAGATCGAATTCTCCATTGACACCATTCCGGATTCACGACCGATATCAAAGACACCTTATCGAATGGCCCCAGCAGAGCTAAAGGAACTGAAAGTACAGTTGCAAGATATGTTGGACCGAGGATACATTCGCCCAAACGTTTCTCCATGGGGAGCTCCAGTGTTGTTCGTGAAGAAAAAAGACGGATCCATGCGGCTGTGCATTGACTACCGAGATCTGAATAAGGCGACCATGCGGAATCAGTACCCATTGCCAAGGATAGATGACCTGTTTGATCAACTGCAAGGTGCAACGGTTTTCTCTAAAATTGATCTCAGATCAGGCTATCGCCAACTGAAAATCAAATCTGATGATGTTCCTAAATCAGCATTCAGAACCCGATACAGACACTATAAATTTCTTGTAATGTCGTTCGGCTTGACGAACGCCCCAACAGCTTTTATGGATCTGATGAACTGCGTATTTCGGCCGTTTGTGGACAAGTTTGTAGTCGTATTTATTGACGACATACTACTATATTCCAAGAACGAGACGGAGCACAAGGAACACCTGAAGATCGTGCTGCAGACATTACGAGAGCATCAGTTGTTCGCAAAGCTCAGCAAGTATGAGTTATGGTTGAACATCGTAGCATTCCTTGGGCATGTCATCTCAGCAGAAGGCGTCGCCGTAGACCCGAAGAAGATAGAGGCGGTAGTGGACTGGAAGCAACCTACGTCAGCCAGTGAAGTTCGAAGCTTTCTGGGCCTAGGGGGATACTACTGTAGGTTCGTGAAGGATTTTTCTAAATTGGCCTCACCTTTGACTCGCCTTACTCAGAAAGGGATTGTATACAAGTGGGGTGATGACTGCGAAGCTAGCTTTCGGGAACTTAAGCAACGGCTCGTTTCAGCTCCAATTATTGCACTTCCGGATGGGGTAGAAGAGTTTCAGATATACAGCGATGCTTCGGGACTCGGCTTGGGGTGTATTCTCATGCAGAGGGATAAGGTAATATCGTACGCCTCCAGACAACTGAAGCCGCACGAGAAAAACTACCCGACACATGACTTGGAATTGGCGGCAATTGTATTTGCACTGAAGTTGTGGCGGCATTATCTTTATGGTGTTGCTTGCAAAATCTATACAGACCACAAGAGCCTCAAGTATCTATTCACCCAACAGGAACTGAACCTCCGGCAGCGACGCTGGCTAGAACTGATAAAGGACTATGACCTGACGATCGCATATACGCCGGGCAAGGGAAACGTCGTTGCTGATGCTCTGAGTCGGAAGCACGTGGGCTCATTATCCATAAACAACCGTCTACTTCAGGATCTTGAGGCGATGGGCATCGAGTTTCGAGTTCGGCATCAAGGAGTGCAGCTGGCACCACTCCATCTTGAACCGAGTTTACGTGATAGAATCAACTCTGCTCAGGAGGACGATCAGTTCCTAACGAAAGTACGTGGGCTGATCTCGGCGGGGAAGACGTCTGACTTTGTGGCAGGCGAAGATGGGGCCTTACAGATGAAAGGAAGGCTATGTGTTCCTAGCGACCCAGTACTTTGAAGAAAATTTTTGACAGAGGCACACTATGCGAAGTATTTCTTGTATCCGGGAGCACAAAGATGTACATGGACTTACGCAGGACCTTCTGGTGGCACGGTATGAAACGGGATGTGGCGACCTTTGTGTCACAGTGCATGACCTGTCAACAGGTAAAAGTTGAACATCAGAGGCCCGGCGGGGAGCTGCAGAACCTCACTATTCCTGAGTGAAAATGAGACATCACTATGGATTTCATTGTGGGATTTCCGAAGACGCCGCGGGGGCATGATGCGATTTGGGTCATAGTTGATCGTTTGACCAAATCGGCCCACTTCCTCCCTATGAAAGTTACTTGGAGCGTCGATCGGTTAGCATAGATTTACAGAGACGAGATTGTTCGATTACACGGAGTACCTGCCTCAATCGTCTTTGACCGTGACGGACGTTTCTTATCTCGTTTTTGGACTAGCCTACAGTCTGCTATGGAAACCAACCTAAAGTTCAGTACCGCATACCACCCCCAGACTGACGGACAGACAGAAAGGACAAATCAGATACTTGAAGATATGTTGCGGCTGTGTGCAATCGATTTAAAGACTAGCTGGGACACGCACCTTCCGTTGGCGGAGTTCGGGTACAACAACAGTTACCAATCGAGCATCCAGATGGCACCGTACGAAGCACTCTATGGGCGCAAGTGTCGATCTCCAATCTGTTGGGACGAAGTCGGCGAGCGGCAGGTACTCGGGCCAGAGCTGGTGGAGCAGGCAGTTGAGAAAGTTCGTTTGATTCGGAAAAGACTCCGCACTGCGCAGAGCCGACAGAAGAGCTATGTCGATGCTTATCGTAGACCTTTGGAGTTCATGGTCGGGGATCATGTCTTCTTGAAAGTGACGCCGATGCGTGGGGTGATGCGTTTTGGCGTTAATGGCAAACTGAGTCCCAGATTTGTTGGCCCCTTTGAAATACTGGAGCGAGTGGCAGTTGTGCCATATCGGATTGCACTACCTCCCGCCTTGGCTGAAGTGCACGACGTATTCCATGTCTCTCAACTTCGGAAGTATGTGCATGACCCGAGCCATGTGGTTAGCTTCGAACAATTGGAACTGCGCACGGACTTATCGTATTCAGAAGAGCCCATGCAGATTCTTGATCGTAAGGAGAAAGTGCTTCGGAACCGTACAATGTCCTTGGTTCGCGTGCTGTGGCGGAACCATTCAGTTGGAGAATCAACTTGGGAGATGGAGTCGGAGATGAAGGAGAAGTATCCTTCATTGTTCATTCAGTCGGAGGTAAGGCCATGTTTTTAAGTTTCGGGACGAAACTTTTTCTTAGTGGTATATTATATAGTGCCTCAAATCCCGATCCGGCCGGGATGCACACTATATAATTAGACTTGTGGCTAGTCCGTCTGAGTCGTAGTTAGATCTTCGGCATCCTCTTGCCACGGACGAAATACGATGATCCTGTCCAACTCATGGATAGGCCTCTATTGAAACAAGTCCAATAGTTTTCGTGCTTTGTTGCTTGATTTTCTTGATTGCCGCTTTAGGATTTTGATTTGGTGTTGCTTTCGATTTGCTTGGTTTTCGCTGTTGGCTTTCTCGTTTGGGGCTTTGATTCTTGGGGAGTTCGACAGGAAGGATAGGCAAAGGATTCTAACTCGGTACTCGTGTTGTTGCAGGTCCGCGTAACTGACGTTTGATCGTCGCTAGGCGGGACTCCTTGTTTCAGCATTTTTTCCTTAACCAGTGAGTGGTTCGGACCCTTCTTTCCTATTTCTTCACGCCCACATCTCTAATGTTTTAAACGTTCACTCGATGATGTCCGGTTGAACGCCTAGGAAATCCTTAGCTACAATGCATGCCAGCCACTAAAAAGGAACATGGGATTGTAGACTAACTTAATTATATGCTTGCACACCTTATAAACTTGAGTTTCTTTGTAAAGGAATTTGGTTGTTGGTTACGGCCTGGTGCCTCGGATAGAGTTTGGACCTTTGGGATACCAAAAATCGGAACACGACTTGAGAAAATATGAACTGTTGCATAAGTATATATATTGCTGCTTTACTTCTTCTGTTTCATTTCATGCCTTGTATGATATATGAATTGTTCATGCATTTGCATGGTCTGAGAACTTGTGCACAAGGTTTGGCATTTCCTCGAAACGGTATTCCGGGACACTGGAACCGTATCGACCCGGAGGGAATATTTGATCGTGCTAGTCGCGATGCATTGCGGACCTTCAGTAGGGCTTGCTACCCGGGCTGACAGGGCGCGCCGCAATGCTTGGATAAGTCCCTAAGGTATCGATCACACCAATGACCGCATAGAATAGTACACATGCTAATTTATTGTCTTGTGCAGATGGTAAGTATACTTGTGTTTCGTTGTAGGGAAGGCATGCATCGGTTGAGTAAGCAACCGGTGCACTTGTTGGATTCAATGTTATTTTCATTCCTATCAAAACATTCAACTAATATGAATTGAATTCACTTACTTCTCTATAGAAAGATCATCTTAATGCATGCTCGCCCCTAATAAGCTAGTGTTGATTTAGTCGAGTGGGTTCGTCCCGCTCACCAGTACAGCTGAGTATTGACCCACGTTGTGGGCAACTATTTCAGGCACTTAAGTGGTGCAACGTTAGTGGATAGACGAGGAGGCGTTAGGAGCACCTCTATTTTGAAGTATAGTTGGAGTCAGTTCATTTTGGAGGCATGGACTTTCAATCTATACAAGGACGTAATGTATGAACGACGTGGACTATCTGATGGAGCACACCCTGACTTTTGAGTTTTCTTTTGTAATGCAAATCAAGTAGCCGAGAGGCGCATCAAATGTAAATTCTATGTAAATTACTCTGAATTATCAATGAAAAGTATGTTTCTTCCTATACTTGTGTTCAAATATCTGTGAATGTGTTTTCTAAATTGTGTTTCAAAATGGGTTCCTATCACTGCACGTTTTTACCTTGTGCGAGTACAACTCCAGGCTCGCACGGCATCACGCCCTAGCGAGGACGATCGGTTCCGTAAAGGATCCAACGAGGACGATTAACCCTTTCGGAATCGGGACGTGACAATGACTCGCCCAGACATTTCATTTGTTGTAAGTATCACAAGTAGATTTATGCTCCACGAGTTCCGCAATGGCTAACAGTTCGCAGAATCCTGCGCTATCTAGCCCAGAACCCAGGAAAAGGGATTCAGATAGAGAATCTGGGATATCTTGACTGCTTTACAGATGCTGACTGGGGTGCAAGTCTTATGGATAGACGGTCTACATCTGAATATTCAGTATTTATTGGCGAAAACGTAGTGTCATGGAAGAGCAAGAAGTAGAGTATGGTCTCACGATCGAGTTCGAAAGCAGAAAACCAAGCTATTGCTCATGGCACAACATAGGTGTTATATCTACAACATCTTCTAAAGGAAATGGATAAAGAAACATTATCTAAAATAGCAGATATGTGGTGACACAATAAGTCAGCTATTCATATTGCCACCAATCTCGTATTTCATGAAAGGACGAAACACATTGAGATCGACATCAATTTCGTTCATGATGAATATCAAAAGGAAGTGATAACATTTCACCACGTGAGAACTGGCGATTAGATAGATGATATCTTCACAAAATCTCTTTTTGGCCCTCGTGTTCAATTTCTTTGTAACAAGCTGGACATGATTGACATCTATACTCCAACTTGAGGGAGGGCGTTAACTGTATTAGTTATGGGCTTTAGTCCCACATCGGGTAGAACTAATAAAGAAGGAATAGCTCTCTCCTATAAGTATGCACTCACTTATTTATCAATGAATTAATCCCATTATTCCCTCTTACATATCATATTAAAGGACATTATCCTTCTAGAATGTAGTGTTTCAGTTTCTTTTTGCATGAATACTTGTATGCTTCCCATATTTGTTTAGATTGTAACTTTTGTACCATTTGGTTAAGGTGCTTCACAAATGACATTCCTCCTGGTTACTTTAGATTGGTTGAGGGAATGGCTCTCTCCTATAAGTATGCACTCACTTATTTATCAATGAATTAATCCCATTATTCCCTCTTACATATCATATTAAAGGACATTATCCTTCTAGAATGTAGTGTTTCAGTTTCTTTTTGCATGAATACTTGTATGCTTCCCATATTTGTTTAGATTGTAACTTTTGTACCATTTGGTTAAGGTGCTTCACAAATGACATTCCTCCTAGTTACTTTAGATTGGTTGAGCCATAGTATAAAGGGTAAAATTTGATAGCTAGCATCTTCTTATATTTGCAATCTTTAAGATCTTTATAAATATGGGAATGTAATTTCTTTTCACTCGGGCTTAACATATGGTAGAGATGAATCCAGTTCCCCATAACAACATATATTTTCTTACCTCTTCGACTGTACTATTTATAGTCTAGGGAACGTAGAGGGTGCTCATTGTTGTACGAGCCTAAACTGTATAGCCAAAAAGTATATCTACATGCCTACAAACTGGCAGGCTAAATTTTATGGCATGGTTGTCTCATGCTCGTACCTACCTTGGCTACAAATCTGGCTATAAAGAGTTGAAGGCAAACTAGAGCACCTACTGTGCCGAATTTAATTATATGTCATGTCGATGTCCTTTGACAATGGGAGTGTTATTAAATGTGAGTTAATACTCCACTCAATCACAACCCTTAAATCGATCAATGGTTACACAAGTTGAACAAGAGACATGCTCGATGGGTTCAATATCTAGAACGTTTCACTTTTTTCCTTAAAGCATATTGTTGGGTTGCATAATCAAGTAGCCTACGCGCTAAATCAAAAAGCATCGCTTCTTTCCATGATGCAATCTGTTGCATAATCGAGTAGCCTACACACTAATTGGAAAGCATCACTTCATTCCATGATGCAATACAAAGTCATGGGGTTTTGATACTCTCAAGGATATTTACTTAACAAGTTCTTATTTCAGCACCATCTATCATGAAGTCTAGGAACAATGGCACAGATATATAGAGCTAGTTTGGTTTTTGTTTGAAATTGGCGTTTGCCGTTTTTACCGGAACATTTGCTAAAACAGCAAACAAAATTTGTTTTGTTCCCACCGTTTGTCGTTTTGGCCATATAAAAATGGTCGAAAATGACAAATGTCAATCGCTAAAGAAGACATCAGTTTTTGTTTGCCGTTTGAAATGGAAAACTTTCATTTCAAATGGGAATGAAACTGGCTGCATGGGAACCAAAGTGGCTTACAGTTTGTCAGAAGCGTATATCTATGGGAAATGCAACTTTGTATACCCTAGTGCTCATTGTGAGAGAAATCATCGAAGAATTATATAATAAGGGTCACTTCGGATGTGACAAATCACTACCATGGGTTTCTTGTGTCCAGTATTGGTCAAATAGGAAGTGGGGCATGATTCACTTTAGATAGTGTTGATATAGATGCCAATTGTCCAAGGGACTAACTGTCAATGATGGATTGTGTTGTATATGTCTCATGTTTAAATATGGAGTGTTACAGGCTTCTGATGATCGGAAAAGCCAACGAGTCGAAGCATCGATACAGGGTTGAAAGAGCCAAGGGTATCAGAATGATAAACCGGCAGTATATCACAGGTATATAACTGTATGCTCTGTTAGAGCGGGTTTGTATTCCACCAAGTTTTTGCACATTTTCTGTGCTCATCAAGCATACTGAAGACAAGCCAATTGCATGCCTCTGGTATGTCGTTGGCCCGGGTTCATGCTGAAAATAAGAGCGGTTCAGATCTAAAGAAGCTTCTTCGATGGTCCATATTGCTCCTGACTTGAGATGGATTAAAGATCCTATTTAAGGGCTCTTTCATGCCTTAGCTTTGGTTGGATTGGAAGTTTAAGAAACCTTTAGAAAAGAAGGTTCTTAGAGACCATTAAGGGAATGTAGACAAAGGTTGAAGGAGACCTTGATAGAGATCTCCTAAGGAGAGTTGTTTGACATTATGGTTTATTTGTGTATTCCTTATAAGGTTTTTGCACTTGTTGATTCAATTATTCGCACTAGTTTATTTAATTATTTATCCCTTGACCCGTGCAGTAAGTCGAGTTTGATCGAACCATGTTTAATATCACGTTTGTGTATTTGTGCTTGTTGCTATTATTCGTATTATTATGTCTTGTTATTTTCGTTGTTCCAAGGTTAATGTTTGTTGCTTCCGTCGTGCGAGACAACAATTTGTATCAAAGGGAACCTTCGGGTTTCAAATTCATGGATCGAGGTCAATGGTAGGTGACAACATTGGTCCGGTCCTTATCTTCCTAGAACACAATGCTTGAAACCATTGGTTCATAAAGATCCAAGGTGATGTTTCTCTATTTCGGAATTTTGGGATGACGAGTAACAAGGTTAATAGTACCAAATTCAAAGTAAAGAAATTCAACGATAAAGAAAAGTTCTCTTTGTGTATAGAACGGTCAAGGCTATCCTTGTGAAAGAGGGAGTATTTAAGGCTGCTGCTGTTAAGGATAAAAAGCATGATGATATGACGGATGATGCATAGGATAACATGGATCGGAGGGCACACATGACGATAGAGCTTTTTCTAGCGGATGAGGTGATGTATAATGTTATGTCCAAGACTTCTACGGCCAGTTTATGGTTGAAGCTAAAGGGCTTATATTTGACAAAGTCGTTGCCTAACGGTTGTACTTCAAAAAGCAACTCTACAGTTTACACATGAAGAAAGAAACACAAATTCTTAACTATCCTAATAGCCTCAACAAGATTGTTAGTGACATTCTATGTCTCGAAGTAAAGCTTGAGGAGGACAAGGCAATTTTACTCATTTTCACTTCGGGGTGTTATGACCATTTGGTGACAACGATCATTTATGGAAAGGAGACTCTTGAGATTCAATAGGTAACTACAACTCTTTTTAGTAATGAGATTATAAAGAGGCCAAAACCAATTGAGGAGTCATCGAAGTTGGATCGCAATTGAAAAAGGAGGTCAGAGAATAAGAATAGAGGCAAGAGTAGCCAAGGAAAGTTCAAAACATTGGGCAAAAGAGCAATACTTTTTTTTGCAGCAGTCGGGACACATGTTGAAACAATGTCTAAAGTACAAGTAGTTATTTGAGAAGAATGGTAAAGGAACCAGTTCAAGCAGTCAGAGTCGAGCCATTATTGTGCAAGAAGCCGATGAGTTACTGTGTGATATACTTATGGTGCATAACATGAATGATACATTCTTCAAAGCTTGGCTTGGACTCTTATCTCTGGATATTCATACCATATATGTCCGAACAAAGAGTGGTTTAGCACCTATAAGGAGTTCAATGGTGGTGGTGTTCTCATGGGGACAAGGCATCATGGAAAAGACCAATGGCGTAGGGAACATCAAAATTAAAATGTTTGTTGGTGTGGTGTCAGTACTCATTAACTTAGACACGTTCCGAATTTGAAGAAGAAAATCATTTCTCTGGGCACGTAAGATGTGACAGTATACAAGTTTGTTGGTCAATACAATTTGCTAATGATAGTAAAGGACAACCTAGTAGTCATGAAGGAACATAGATTGTCGTCAAACTTGTATTTAGAAGAAAGCACAGCCATTGGTGTTGCAACCGTCGTTAAAGAAAAAGACGTGGAGGATACCGCGAGGCTATGGCATATGCGTTTAGGTTACATGAGGGAGAGGAATATTCGTAAGTTGCACAAGAGAGTTGCTAAAGGGCCTTAAGGAGTACAAACTAGATTTCTGCAAGTATTACACGATAGGCAAGCAAGCGATGTGAAAGACCGAATGATTCCTTGATTACATTCACTCAAGATTTATAGAGGCCACTGCTAGTTCGATCAAAGGCAAGTGTCGAGTACTCATCACTTTCATGAATAACTTCTCACAAAAAGTATGAATTTATTTCATCGAACACAAATTAGATGTGTTCGCTAGATTCTTAGAGTTGAAGACGGACGGACGGAAACAAAAGGGACAAAAAGTGAAATATTTGCGGACAAACAATATAAGTGAGTAGAACTCGACAGAGTTGCAAGACTATTGTAAAGAGAAGGGTATACAGAGGCAATAGACAGTACCAAGTTGTTTAGAACAGAACGGGTAGTAGAGCGTATGAATAAGAGAGCATACTAGGAGTACAGAACGGGTAGTAGAGCGTATGAATAAGAGAGCATGCTAGGAGTATATGGTTGCAAGCGGGTATTTCAGAGATTTTTTTAGAAAAAACCAATGAGTAATGTGTACTATTTGGTCAACATATCCCCATCTACAACCATTGATTTTCATATTCCTAAGGAGGTACAAAGAGAAGAGCCAGTCAAGCATAGGTCTCTGCGTGTGTTTAGGTGCCCTTTATTCACTCGTGAATCAGAAGGATAGCACCAAGCTGGAGTCAAAGTCAAAAATATTTATTTTCTTAGGGTTTAAACATGGAGTCAAAGACTACAAGTTGTAGGATCCAAAAAATAGAAGGGTGTTTATAAGTCGTGATGTAATCTTCTATGAGGCTTCTATATTGAAAAGTATGGAAGAAAAGTCTAAGGACGCGAGTAACACAATAGGCGACGATGACTCGACGAAGGTTCATGGAACTCATGAGGATACGGACATCTAAGCACCGTTATAGTCTATCAGTGCTGACAAGGACAGGAAGTTTACGGAGATGGATGATGAGGACCAACCCAAGCAAGATACAGAGGCAAAAGCAGCAAGGAGATTAGGGCGTACATACAAGGCACTAGTGCGGTATGGTTTCGAAGACATGGTTGCATTTGCTCTAGTCACAAAGATGGGAGATCCAAGTGATTATAAGGAAGTTATTGGACAAGAGGACAAATTTTGTTGGATAGTTGCCATAATGGAGGAGATGGTGTCAATTCAGAAAAATGGTACCTGAAACTTGGTCGACTAAGGACAAAATGGACATTGTCTACAAATGCATATTCAAGAAGAAGGACAATGAGCAGTTACTCACAAAAAGGTAGCTAGAAATGATGGGGTTAACTACAACAAGATATTCTCGCATGTGATCAAGTATACGTCTATTCAGATATTATTAGCATTGGTAGCGACTAAGAACATGGAGTTGGAGAAAATTGATGCCAAACGACATTTTTTGCACATTAAGTTAAAAGAGAAGATCTTCATGAAGTAACCTGAGGTTTTATATAGCCCAACAAGGAGGATCGTGTATGTGAGCTCAAGCAGTCTTTATATGGTTTGAAGCAATGTTCCAAGCATGGTACAAGTGCTTCAACTCGTTCATATTGAAGACCAAATTTCTTGATATGAGTATGACATTTGCTTCTACTTGAGGAGGTTCAAGGATATATCTCCTCTTATATGTTGAGGACGTGTTAATTGCTTCCAAGAGTATAGCAAAGTTAAGGGCATTCAAAGCTTCAATAAGTACAAAATTTGACACATGATTTAGGTGGAGCACGAAAAATCTTTGGGATGGAAATCCAGTGAGACATGAAGTCTAGAAAGCTTTGGTTATTCCAATGGAAGTATATAAAGAAGTTGCTAGAGAGAATCAGCATGAGAGACTCTAGACATGTGAGTACCCTGATCGCCGGTCATTTCTAGTTATCCTCTAATAAGTATCCAACATTATAGGAGAATAAGATAAAGATGTCTTGGGTTCCGTACACTAGTGTGTTGGGATCATTGATATATGCTATGATGTGCACCCATCCTGATTTACTGCATGGGGTCAGTTTGGTGAACCGATACATGCCAAATCCAAGGAGGCTTCATTGGGAGGCCATAAATTTCATACTTTGGTATCTCAAGGGCTCTAAAGATCTCGGTTTGTTGTTTCACAAATTAAAACACGGATCGAGCTAGTTGCAAATATATATATATATATATACACACACACACTTGCAGATTCTCCAATTAGTTGGAAGTCGACACTTCAGGATATTGTAGAGTTTTCTACTATGAGGTCATAATACATGGCTACAGTCGAGGCGTCCATGGAGTCCATATGGTTAAGAGGCCTTGTTAGCCAGTTTGGGTTCGAGAATCAAACAGGTTCTGGTGTTTTGTGACAGTCAAAAGTGATTCCTCTGACGAAAAATTTGGTATACCACAGTCAGACAAAACATATCAACGTATGGTATCACAAGATATAGGAGTAGTGCAATAGGAGATTGATCTCTTCAGGATCAATATTAGGGCAAACCAAACAGACGTGCTAACAAAGGTGATTCCTATGGAGAAGTTTAAATCCGTCTTGACTTCCATTCAAGTACTCTGACTAGAGGAAGGTTCTTGGTCATAGAAGGTCGTGGCGGTTTCGTGATTCTTGGTAAAGACCGTTTCAGAGGTTGTTTCTCCGTTTTGGATGAACACCGGTTCAAGCCGTATACAATTGTAGGAAAGACTGTGTCAGGGATTAGTTTTAAAGTTCAAGCTAAAGATCGTATCAGTAGGAAGAAATCAAAAGGGCGCTAAAGTTAAAGAAGCACGTAGTATCAACAACATTCTCATGAGGTCGCTAGTTGAACAACAAGTCAAGGTGGAGATTGTTACATCTCTCTCGTGTTCAACTAGAGAGTGTTACTGACATCATTCGAGGATCAGAGAAGTCTCAGAGGAGTTGAAGCATCGATCAGGAGCTTGAAAGAGCTAAGAGTATCAGAACAATAACCATCGGTATGCCGGTAGAGAGAGTTTTCATTTCAGTAACATTTTTTATGCTCATCAAGCATACTGGAGGCATGCCGATTACATGTCATTGTCTCGGTTTCAAGCTAGAAATGAGAACGGTTCAGACCTCACTAAATATAAAGATCCGAATCCGACTTCAACTTGAAAGAAAAGAATTCATTTGAACCTTCTTCTCGGGTCTCACCTTCAGGGATTTTCTTGTTTGATGAAAGCAGCATATTATTTATAAAGACCGCTACGCGTCTTCTCTCTAAAGAAGTATCTTTGACGGTCCAAATTATTCCTAACTTTAGAATGGATCAAAGATCATATTTAAGGGCTCTCCCATGCCCTAGCTTTGGATACCTTGAAAGTTTAAGGAGGCTTCACAAGAGAAAGTTATGGGAGGCCATTAAGGGAATCAAGAGAGATCGTTAAAGATCTCGTAAGGAAAGGGTTTTGCATTACGGAGGAAACTTAGAAACACCAGCCTATACTCGAAAATCCATGTACAAAGGGATAGAAATATAATGAGTATTCTCCAAGCCTTATAGGGACGAAGATAAGTGACTAACTGCATTTTCAAATTGCAGGGTGTATACAACAATGTTGCAACTAATGGAAATACTGTTGCAACTAATGGAAATACTGTAAATTGTGCAGGAATATATTATGTTAAGGCTACCTGGGACATATCAACCAAGATAGCTATGAAACAAACTTGTATGAGCAGAGCATACCTTACGAGATACCTATATACACTTAAACAGTAATTTTCAGAAGAAGTTTCTAAGAAAATTATGTGAACCATACAATCATTGAGAAAGGCATCGATGGTGTCTTATATGATGTCGAAAACCAAGTAGATAAGCTAAGGAATTAGTTCCTAGGTTTATAACAATATACAACAAAGGACAATTAGAAGGACAAATCTTTGGTAATTGAAGGTTGTTGAAATTAGTTAATTATTTTATTGATTGTCTCATTGGCATTATATAGCCTTACAGTCATTAATACAATGATCTCAATCATTATGACAATAATCTCATAATGGAATATCCTGTGACATATTCTGGCATCCCAAATATGTCCTCAGGATATTCCCATGTGCTTATACTATACTTAAATATGACACCCAACATACCATATCAACACTCCCCTTCAAGATGGGTGAAAGCTCACTAAGCCCATGTTGTCACATCCTCTAATCATGCTCACTGAGGCGAGTCCCTTGGTTAGTCCATCTGCTACTTGATCCCTGGTTGGAACATGGCCAAACTCCAGTAATCCACTATCCAACTTCTCTTTGATGAAGAATCTATCAATCTCGATGTGTTTGGTCCTGTCATGCTGTACTGGATTGTTGGCGATACTAATAGCTGACTGATTGTCACACCACAGCTTCATCTTGGCTCCTTGATCCAACTTCAGCTCCACCAGCATATTCTTCAACCATAGAAGCTCTGCAACTCCCAAGGCCATAGCTCTGTACTCTGCTTCAGCTGTCGATCTGGCCACCACAGACTGCTTCTTACTCCTCCAGGAGACCAAGTTACCTCCTACAAATATGCAATATCCCGAGGTAGACCTCCTGTCATCAGCACAACTAGCCCAGTCAGAATCACAGTAGCCCTCGATGCTCACGTGATTGTTCTTCCTGAATATTAGTCCCTTCCTGGGAGCACCTTTCAAGTACCTCAGAATCTGGTACACTGCATCCATATGACCCTTCCGTGGGTCATGCATGTAGCGGCTCACCACACTTACTGCAAAGCAGATATCAGGACGTGTATGGCTCAAATAGATCAACTTGGCAATCGGTCTCTGGTATCTGTCCCGATCAATTGGTTCTCCAGCCTCAGCATCAATCTTGAACCTCTGATCTATTGGTGTCGCTGCAGGTTTGCACCCCAACATCCCAATTTCTGTGAGAAGGTCCAGTGCATACTTCCTTTGAGAGAGAACAATCCCCTCTGCTTCTCGAGCAATCTCAATCCCAAGGAAGTACCGAAGAAGGCCGAGATCCTTCACCTCGAATTCCTTGCCAAGCTTTCCTTTGAGTTGGGTGATCTCCTGCTAATCATATCGTCCAAATACACCGCAAGCATGGTGATGTGGCCTCCACTCCGACGGAAGAACACAGTATGATCAGCATTGATCTGCTGATATCCCATCCCTATCATCGCCCTTCTGAATCTGTCAAACCACGCTCGAGGAGACTGCTTCAGTCCATAGAGGGACTTCTTCAACCTGCAGACGTTGCCTACTGTCTGATTGGTGCCAAATCCTGGTGGTATCTCCATGTACACCTCCTCCACTAGATCTCCGTGAAGAAACGCATTCTTCACATCCAGTTGGTGTAGCTTCCATCCACCATTCGCTGCCAGAGAAATCAGAGTCCTGACAGTGCTCATCTTTGCAACTGGTGCAAAGGTCTCGTCATAGTCGATGCCGTACGTCTGACTGTATCCTTTGGCTACTAGTCGAACTTTGTAGCGCTCAACCTGTCCATCTGGGTTCTGCTTCACGGTAAAGACCCACTTGCATCCAACTGCTCTCTTCCCCTCTGGCAGTCTCACAAGCTCCCAAGTGTGGTTCTTCTCCAGAGCTCCCAACTCCTCGTGCATTGCCGCTTTCCACTTTGGATCGTTCTTGGCAACCTGCCAATTGTTAGGTACAGTAATACTATCCAAAGATGCTATAAATGCTCCATGAGAAGAAGGGATATGGTCATAAGAAACAAACTGAGCAATATCCCAACCATATCTGTTTGGAGGATTTTCTGCATTGCTGCGAGTGGTCCTCCGTACAGATAGTGGTGTGGGAGGAGTAGAAGTATGAGGAATGATATCTTGTGAAGGAGGGGATATCACCTGAAGGGGGGTTGGTGTCGGTGCCTCAGGAGTTGGGACAACGCAGGCAAGGGACTTGGCACTGGCACTGTCGGTACTGGTCCTGCAGTTTGCTTCTCTCTCCTGCTGTAGGTAAGTAACTCTCCCTGAGCCGTAGGCCTAACACCTTCACCTTCTTGTCCCTTCTCCGTGCCTCCATGCCAAACTTCTAAATCGGTTACCACCAAGTTCTCCATCTCCCCCTCTCGCCTAATACTGGCAGTATTAGGCGTGTTGTGTGAAGTTCCGTCCTGGCGGTAGTATGGCTCATGCTCCCGAAAGTGGACATCCATACTGACAAACTTCTTCTTCTCTACTGGACTCCAGCACACATACCCCTTCTAGGTCGCCGAGTAGCCTACGGAGATGCATTTGACCGCTCTAGGGTCAAGTTTTCCAACTGATGGCCTGTTGTCCTTCACAAAACACACACACCCAAACACCTTCAGTGGGAGTATCCCACTATTATTGCCTTGCAATACCTCACATGGGGACTTCCATCCGAGGACCTTCGAGGGCATCCTATTGATGAGTTGAGCTGTTGTCAACACTGCATGCCCCCACAGACTCTGTGGGACATTCATGTCGATCATCATACTTCTTGCGACCTCCAGAAGGTGTCTGTTTTTCCTTTCTGCAACTCCATTTTGTGCTGGTGTGTATGCACAGGTGGTCTGATGCTGTATTCCGTGTGCTGACAGGTATTCTGCAAGCGTCCTGTTGGTATACTCCGTTCCATTGTTAGACCTCAGTACCTTCACAACTGCTTTGTACTGAGTCTGGACATGCTTATGGAAATCCCGAAAACAAGCAGGTACATCATTCTTATTTTTCATCAAATATAACCAGGTAACACGAGAGACACACTCAATGAAAGAAACAAAGTACTTATAACCATTCATAGTGTTAGTAGCACATGGACCCCAGACATCAGAATGTACTACCTCAAAAGCAAAAGTGCTCCTATGACCCGTGCCAACATATGAGCTCCTAGTAAGTTTTCCTAACTCGCACGCATCACATACTAATTTCTCTTTATTTGTTTTTGCATAAATCTCTGGATACAACTTACTTAGAGTATCAAAGGAAGAATGTCCCATCCTCCGATGATGGAGTATCAAGGTATCCTCAGTCCTCTGCTGCAGTCCTTCCATGCCAGCCTTCTCTGCCATAGATACCAATGCTGAGTCCAGTCCTTCTCGATCTAGGTACCACAGTCCCTCATGCCAAGTGCCAGTCCCAAGTCTTCGTCCTGTCCCTTTCTCCTGGAAGGTCACCTTAGGAATATCAAAAGAAACAATGCATTTAAGTTGGAGGATTATAGAACTAATGGACAAGAGACTGACTGGAAAGGATGGAGCATGTAAAACATTGGATAATCTTACTGAACCTGTACAATTAGCAGTACCCTTACCGACCACTGGCTGGAAAGTGCCATCAGCTGTCTGAATGCTGTCTGTTGATGCTAGGTGAGTGTAGGAAGAAAACTCACTAGCATTCCCCGTCACATGCCGAGATGCTCCCGAGTCGATAATCCAGTCTGATGATTTAAGGGAAGAGATAGACGCAAGGGCAAGTGATTCGTCAGTACCTTCTGATGGATGGGCATACATGGTAGTGTTGCCCCTAACAAAGAATGAGGTGGATGCCTCCTCTGTTCTACTCCTCATGTCTCCCAGTGCCTGGTCCTCCACAGTAAAGGTGCCATCAGCTTCTCCGTTCCCTTCTGATATCAGGAGGTTCGCCCGATAACCTCCTCGGCCGCCTCGTCTACCCCCTCGACCACGACCACGTCCTCCATTATATCCTCGTCCGCCGAACGGTCCTCGTCCACCACCTGAATCTCCCTCCCTAGGTGGTTTGGTACAAGCATACCGATGATGACCCATCTCTCCACAGTTGTAGCACTGCCGGTTATGCTGCCAGGGCTCTCCCTTAGATCCTGTGTTTCCTGAGCTGGTGATCGCTAGTGCTGACTTTGCTTCGGGGGGACCACATGTCCCGGCTTGCAGCCTGATGCGTCTCCTCCTGGATGATGGCTGAGATAGCCTCCTCAAGGCTAGGGATCTTTGGTTGGGCTAGAAGTAGGGCCGTCCTCTGTGCGAAAGCTGCAGTCAGCCCTTTGAGGAACTTCATCGTCCTCTCCTGCAGACACACCTGTCTCTCCTTACACTTAGGGTCCCCGCAGCTCGCCCGATCTGAGGAGTGATCATAATCCAATCACAGACGCTCCAACTCCGTGGCATACTCCTGCACCGTCTTCTCTCCCTGTACGGTGTCATCAATCTCCCCCTTTATCTGGAAGACCCGTAAGTTATTCCCCACACCATCATAGGTCATTTTCAACTTCTCCCACACATCTTTCACCATCTCGATACCGTCTACTGTGGCGGCAATAGACTGGACTAAGGAGTTGAGAAGCCAGATGTAGATCACCATATAAGTGGACTTCCACTCATCGCGTCATGTCGAGCCCTCGTCCGGCTCTGTCGCCTCGCCCGTCAGGAACCCCTCCATGTTTTTTCCTGCGAGGGTTCTTCTCATCCGCCGTGACCAACTCAGATAGGTGGCTGGTCCATCTAATTTCAGATCGATAGAGGAAAGCTTCAACTCCGGCGACGTTCGTGTCTTGTTCTCACCAGCCGACATCGTCAACAACTTCATCAACGTCGCCACCTCTGCAGAATCTAGCTTCTTGATGATCTCCTCCATCGATGCGTCGTCTATCCAATCACGTCACGTCCGCTCCATGACTCACGCTCGTCCTCGTCGTCCGCTCCTAGATCCGAACATGTCTTCCCTTTTTTCAGATCTAGGCATCCCTATTAGGCACTGTCTCGTGCTGGTGCGGAGGAGGCGGCAGCACGCATGTCACAGCCACCGTCGCAGCAGCAGCAGTAGTAGCCGCAGCAGTAGCGGGACAGGGCAGCAACAGCGAAGGGCGGCCTGCGAAGGGCGGAGAAGGGAAGAAGGGGGGGCGTGGAAGAGTTCGGTGGAGGAGATCTAAGAAATCCTCCTGTGGGTTTGTGGAAGCTTGGTGACAGCTAGGATTTGTGGAAACTTGGCTCTGATACCATGTTGAAATTAGTTGATTATTTTATTGATTGTCTCATTGGCATTATATAGCCTTATAGTCATTAATACAATGATCTCAATCATTATGACAATAATCTCATAATGGAATATCCTGTGATATATTCTGGCATCCCAAATATGTCCTCAGGATATTCCCATGTGCTTATACTATACTTAAATATGACACCCAACATACCATATCAACAAAGGTAATATTCAATGTTGTCTTATCTTAAGGGTAAGTAGCAAAGAGCTAGTTTATCCAATCAATATCAAGTATTTAGTTCACCAGTCTTAACGAACTACTCTTAGATCGTTGCATACAATATATAATTGAAAATTACTCAAAAGAAAAAACATGAAAGAATACTAATGAAGCTATTGGTCTACACTGCACATGTCCAAATCACCTAAGTCGATGGTGGTTTATATGATGTCGTAAACCAAGTAGATAAGGCTAGAAATTAGTTCCTAGGTTGAATATAACAATATACAATAAAGGACAATCAGAAGGACAACTCTTTGGTAATTGAAGGTAATCTTCAATGTTGTTTTATTAAAGGGTAAGTAGCAAAGAGCTAGTTTATCCAATCAATATCAAGTATTTAGTTCACCAGTCTTAACGAATTACTCTTAGATCATTGCATCCAATATATAATTGCAAATTACTCAAAGAAAAAACATGAAAGAATACTAATGAAGCTATTGGTCTGCATTGCACACTTACAAAGCACCTAAGTCGATCTTCCCTCATTTTGTCCTCAAGTTAGAGGTAACGCCAATTGAGAACAAAATAAGGAAAAAAATGACTTAGGTGGTTTTGACATGTGCAACGCAGACCAATAGATGCTCTCATAAGGAGCGATAATATAGTAATTAACGGAGTCGCTAGGACTAGCAATTGGCCTAGACTAACATATTTTGAAGTGTTAAAAAAGAAAATGAACCTTGTTAGCGTTACATAGAACATGATCCTTATAACAGAGCCGAATGGAAAAAGAGGATTCAAATAGCCGACCCCAGAAATTTGGGAGGCTATGTTGTTTTTGTTGTTATTGTCATAATACTAATGAAGCTATGTAATTAAAGCTGGCTTCAAGCTTATGGATGCAAGAACTCATACCTTAGATTCCTTAAGCCCCACCAGAGGCAATAGAGATACTTGGCGAAAAAGGTTGCTCCAACAACTTCACTAGTCAAAACATCTGCAAACATACCAAATCTAAAAGTAGTGGTACTGCTAGTGGCGTCACATTTTTCTACAGCGTTGGTGTTGGCCAGCCACAACTTCCGCTCGGGTAGCTCCAAAGATTTACAGTCCAGAAAAGTAGGAGTGCAGTATGGGTGGTTCATCGTCACATTCTCTTTCTCACACTCATCCAACCAACAGCCATATTGTCGCTCCATGGAGAATAGGTACCATAAAGCTCCTAGGACCTGTAGAAATCGAAATCATCAAATGTATCCTTCCTTCTATAACAGGTACAGATATTTACAAATTATCAAATACATTACATGACTGGCGAGCATGTACAGCAGTAGATTGTAGACAGCACCAGCCCAGGCAGTCTTAGTAACAACTCCGGTAGCCTTGACTATCTTGTTATTCAAAGGGAAGATAAGAAACAATCTCGGAACGTACTGGAGTAACACAATCAGAGATAGCGTGTTGTTATTGTGATTATCAGTTTTGCTGCTGACGGCTGGTATTATAAACCATATTAACATCTGCAAACCAAAGGCAAAGAAGAGAAGAATTCAAATCCTAGTACTGGCATTACTTGAAAGGCAATCAATTCAATAAAGGAGAATCAAGGCGCTATTCAATGCATAATTCTATAAAACATGGCATACAAGAAGTTGGAATCATCAATCCAAAAGCCTAGAAGTAGACTAAGTACACAACAATTGTTAACCAGATAAATCAGAAATCCACACTGGGTGATATAGTCAGGCCCGCCAGCTGATGGCATGGTAGATCGGACTTCGGTTTGATGAGGAAAAAATGCTCAGGTTGATGTGGAAAATAAAAGTCCAGCTGATGTGGAAAAAGGAAGAATATGGCTGACATGTTGATGCACGTTCATGAACCCCATGGTGCATCCTGCACAAAGGTAAAGCACAGTTTGGGGATTCCCGGTGACTAGCCCCTCCTGGCCTAAATTAAGACGAGGCTTTAAAGTAGAAGTAGAAGGGAAATTTTACTTTAGCTATTAAAGTGGGCATTATCTATAGTTGGTTAAAATGTGAATCGAAGGGTTCATGTCACGAAGGCAATGTGTTTGACTACACCATGGTTGAGATTGATTGTGTCATTCTGCCATGGGGGACGAAAGGCGATGAACGGTGAGAAACCAAAGCATCGTGGAGTGACAAATAAGTGGTACCCGCATTCAAGATGGATACACGTGGATTTGATGAATGGGGATGGCAGTGTACAGCGACTGATAGGGGGATAGTTTGGTGAATAGGAATAGGCTACATCAAACACCACAGAAACGACGGGGCTATTTTACTTAACCGTGCGGGTGTTATTGCTGATGACGAAGAAGGATTTCAAGACGTGGCATGTGTCTATAGTTTCTAGCCATGTGTAACGCACAAAATTTTTTGCTCCACTGAGACGTTGCAAGTGTTGAGGTTTAGTTGGAAGGTTCTAGAATTCTCCGGAATATGGTGGAGTCCTCTTGAACTCTCATGAGGCTTCTTTTAATTTCTAGAAGTTCTAGAATTTTTCCACCATTTAAATATATCTAGTACCTACAATAATTTATATTCTCTAGAATAATGCCTAAAATATTCCTAGGATTTAGAATAATGCCTAGAATATTCTCTAGAATAATCCCTAGAATATTCTCAATTCAAAAGTTTCTTGTAAGTCCTTTGAGGTCCTATTAATAAGTGAGAGGCTCATTTACTCCTCACCACCCAAGTAGTAGTAAACTATAGTATAGTAAAGTTTTCAATATTCCAATATCTCTTTCTTTGCTCCACATTTTCTCATTCTCATCTTAGCGATCTAGCTAAACGTTCGGAAAAGGCTTGGCACGGATTTTCGAGAAGGAAGTTTGTGCACCGCACGGAGCGAGGTATAGAAAAAACACTAAGTCCATGACAAGTGGTATCAGAGCCAGGTTGGTTGGTGTCATGTTGACATCTGAGAACGTCTAGGAGAGACCCGCGTCGCCTAAGGAGAGGAACTTCAAGAACAACAAGAGGGACAAGAGCAAGGAGCCTACTACGGAGCGTATCCTTGCCGATCTTGCGGAACATCTCGAGATCTTAGAGACGGGTTCGAGGGACATAGGGATGTGCATGGGCTCCGTGGAGCAAAACAACACGAGACTAGAGGAGTTCTACGATGGACTGGAGAGTGATGTTGCTTACTCCATGGCATTATTTTGGGAGCAAATTCAAGAGATCCGATTCGCACTTGAGGAGGAGCTTAAGGCACATCGTGCGGAGATTGAGGACTTACGCGGAAAGGTCCGAGGCTACTAGCTAAAGACCATGGTCAAGAGTTGCGGAGGACTCAAGACCAAAGTTGCTATTTTAGAGAAGGCCGTTGTGAACGGTGGACCTTCAAGTAGGGAGGCATCGAAAAGAAAATTCCATGAGCCAAAATCCTTCAGTGGGGTGCGAGATGCCAAAAAAGCGGAGAACTTCTTGTGGAATGTAGAACGATACTTCAAGGCATTGCACATCAAGGATGAGGCCGAGAAGGTAAACACTGTTTCACTCTATTTTACCAATGATGCTATATTGTAGTGGCATCGTAGGTGCGCAAAAATAGAGAAGGGTTTGTGCTCGATTAACACTTTGGATGATCTCAGGAAGGATATCAAGTCACAGTTCTACCCGAAGAACATAGAGTTCGCAGCAAGGTGGAGCTTGCGGCAACTCAAGCACACCAGAACAGTCAAGGAGTACGTTGCAGAGTTCACACGCTTGATGCTCGCAATATCTAGCTTGGACGAGGAGGATCGCTTGTTCTTTTTTATCGATGGACTTCAACTATGGGCGGCTCAAAAATTGCAGCAACAGAGGGTGCAAGACTTGAACGTCGCCGTGGCAGCAGCCGAGAGGCTCGTCGAGTACAGATGAAACGACAATGATGCCAAGGCAAAGCCAAAGACCACCAAGGAGAATGGTGGAGGAGAAGGAGATCTATCATAATGAGGGTCCGTTCGAGGAAAAGAAGCGTGAAAAGGCCCAACCCAAGCGGATAGTTTTATGCTTCATATGTGGAGAAAATCAGTATGCTCGGGACTACCAAAACAGGAGCAAGCGTGTCAATGTCGTCTGAAGCGAGGAGGTGAAGGACGAGGAGTACGAAGTGGGAGCGTACATAGGAGCTTCCGCTTACTCACGTCGTTAAGGCTAAGTTCGTTGTATCGAAGACTCCGAGCAGTGAACGCATGTATGTTGACGTGAGGATCAATGACATGAGCACACAAGCGTTGGTTGATACGGGAGCCACTCATAACTTCATCTCGGACGCGGAGGTCTGTCACTTGGGTATAGCGTTAGAAAATTATTCAAGAAAGATGAAGGCGGTCAACTCAGCTACTCGTCCCGTGCAGGATAGCCAAGGGAGTTCGCGTAGAGGTGAGACATTGGTCGGATGTTGCCAATTTCACCACTATATCATTAGACGACTTCAAGATGATACATGGCATGGATTTCCTAATCGCGGCGAAGGCGGTTCCGATACCACAATTAGAAGTCATCAGCTTTATGGAGGAAGGCTCATTGCATGGTGAGTGTTGCACGAGGAGAGCCATCAAAGGGAAAAGCTATTTCCGCTATTCAGCTCAAAAAGGGTAGCAAAAGGGAGATAAAGGAGGACTTCGAGGAGGAAGACCTTGCAAGCGAGATCAAAGGTATTGCAAAGGAGTATCCCGATAAGTCACTTCCGCGGAGAGAAGTGGATCGTGCTACAAAACTGGACCAAGGTCAGGAGAAGCACGTCGTGGACTACGAGGAGGTAGATGCGACAAAGATATGTGTACGAAAGTGGAGTGGCTCGTGCAAGGAGTCGCTCGAGGATCGTGGTGGACATTCGGGTCAACATTCGCATGCGTGGAGGTATGTAGGACTATGTGCACCCACGAGATAAGGTGGATCGGCGACGAGATAGCATGTTCAAGCCTCTTTCTGTGCCAAGGAGGGTACAGACCATGGGAAAAGGTGATATGGTGAGCCGGTTTGCTTTCGATCTTAAGGAGAAGTTTGGCAAACCTGGGGAGGGCCGCACGAGAAAGAAAAAGAAGGAACGACACGTGACGACCATGACTACGGGGTGAAAGCCTTTCGGAGACTTGGTGCACCATTTGACGAGGTCATCGACGAAACAGGTGAGGGAGAATGTAACGCACAAAATTTTTCACTCCACCAAGACGTTGTTGCAAGTGTAGGGGTTTAGTTTGAAGGCTTTAGAATTCTACGGAATATGGTATAGTCTTCTTCAACTCTCATGAGACTTCTCTTAATTTCTAGAAGTTCTATAATCTTCCTACCATTTTAAATATATCTAGTACCTACAATAATGCGTGGAATATTCTCTAGAATAATGTCTAGAATATTCCTAAGATCTAAAATAATGTCTAGAATATTCTCTAGAATAATCCCTGAAATATTCTCATTACAGAAGTTTCTTATAAGTCTTTTGAGGCCCTATAAATAAGTGAGAGGCTCTTTTGCTCCTCACCACCCAAGAACTTGTAAACTCTCTCTAGTATAGTAAAGTTTTCAATATTCTAATCTTTCTCTCTTTCCTCCATATTTTTTCATTCTCGCCTGAGTGATATAGCTAAGTGTTCCGGAAATGCTTGCACGGGTCTTCGAGGAGGAAATTTGTGCGCTGTACGGAGCGAGGTGTAGCAAAAACACTAATTTCGTGACACGTGGCAAGCCTGTGAGACAGCCTGCAGAGCAATCTGTTCTAGTCCTGTTCATCATCGTGTCAATCAATCTGAATACTGAAGACAGAGATATACCTGCGGTATGGGGAGAGAGGCGGCGAGGTCGATGAAGAAGTCCCTCCTGATGTACCTCTTGGCAATGAGGTGGGGGTCGACGACCAGGTCCCCGCGCCCGAACACCCTGGAGCTGGGAGCGATATAGGCGGTTCGGAACTTGACGACGATGTGGCCAATGTAGAAGAGGTCGGCGATGGTGCGACAGATGGTGACGAGGATGGAGATGTTGGTCTCGATCTTCATGCAGAGGGGGCCGCCCACGTGGAGCTGGTAGAAGTAGAGGGGGTCGACGAAGAGGGCCATGAGGCAGGAGAAGAGGAAGATGCGGTTCCATAGGAGGACCGTCTCCCCGCCGGGGTCGAGGATGGCGCGGAGGCGGTGGGGCTCGCGGATGAGGAGGCGGACGGTGGAGACGGGGAGGAAGTAGGGGATGGAGGAGAAGCGGGAGGAGGGCTTCGGGAGGATGAGGGAGGGGGTGGTCGTCGAGAATATGCTGGTGGCGCGCTTCATCGTCGGGGTCGTCCAGGTCGACGATGGCCATGGCCATGGCGATGGCGGGAGTGAGAGGGGATCGGTTATGTGGGGGAGCGGGAAAGGCGGGGTAGGGGTGGGTTGCGGATGAATCGGAGGGAATGGAGGGACTCCGACTCGACACATAATAATTGAAAAAAGTATTCATCCAAGGCTTCATTTGGTTTTCAACTGGGTGTTGTTTGTTTGGTCTAATCATCCCTCCAAAACCGACATAGCATATTAAATAACATGATGTGACAGACAACTAATATAACAAATTTTAATCCAAAAATTAATTTTCTAAAACAAATTAATTTTAATTTAATTTTAACTTTTACTAATATTTTTTTAATATTAATGTTAATTTTAATTTAAAATTTTGTCATATAATTCGTCGCGCCAATTGTCGCATAACGAATGATGCTTTGAAAGAACATTTTGGAAGGACGAATAGTATTATTATTTTTCTAAATATGAAGTTAAATTTCAATTTTGTACAGCCCCAAGTCTAATCTAAAAAAAATGTTTGTTTTCGTCTTGTTTGAATAGAAGTTTTGTTATTGGCATTTTTACATTTGAACATTACTAAATAAATATTATGTAGATCATTATACCCTTATATTTTATTAAAGAAAACTGACAAAGATATTAGGACATAATTGGAAGAAAAAATGTTCACATTCACATGTTAGATTTCGAGACTATTTTACTTATGAATGTTTTAGAGGCAAAATTCAGACATTGCCTTTGGATTTGTTGACAACCAAACAATATGTAATTCCTATGAAGTCTGAAACTTTCTCCCTTTTAGACTTCATATGTGTAAATAAATAATACCTCAGTATCACGTCACAATCCCAAATACGTAGGACCGGGTCATGTGGTAATGGCAAGCTAATAGACCATTGGGAGGAACCAACCTAATTGGTCCTATCGAGCATACTCCACTTTACAAATGTGAATTCCAGTTCACAATTACTATGAATCGAGCATGTAAACTAATCTCATCCACATAGTAAGCAAGAAAAGAATCAATTAGAGAACTAAATAACTGAAATATAAATGATAGAATAAAAGATAGTAATAAAACATATCCAATATAATACAAGTCTGATTAGAGTCCGGCGAAAACAAACTCATTAATGCAAGTACTAAAATAAGAGCAAGTACAAAATATAACAAGATCCAAATATCTACTATTGTAACATTTGTCTCCCGATATCGGTATTTTATACGGATATGCTAGTATATTTTGTATTTGCATCGTATTTCGTACATTATCATATTGCATAATTTTAGTACCTTGATCGAGAGTTTCAGTTTTCTTGTAATATGTGAATCCACCAAAATAATCATTATGAAGTGCCTTTCTCCTATTAGGGAGCACGGTGTGGGCTAGTGGTTGGAATGGCCAAGGTGGAATCAAATCTTGTGACCTTGTCGGTATTAATTGATCTGGACAAAGTGAATTGAGATCCTTTCTCATCTATGGAATGTCTTCTTTCGAATTGAGTATTATATGTAGTGAATCGTATCTTGGAGAATAAACTATATATAAGAGTCTCAACCTCGAATATTTTTACTATTCATTTTAACTTAATCTTTCGTTGTTGGTTTGTGGATGCATTTTCGTTGATGTTTTCGATGGATGTTTTCATTGACTGGCTTCATCAATTTTTGTATTCATATTGAATTTTGAGAGAGAGAGAGAGAGAGAAGAAGGGTATTGAACCTTTGTTGGTGCAAATATAGGTGAATAAGTAGGTGAAGCTTGACAGACACATGAAAAATCTTTTTCTCTTGGCAATTCACCAACAGTGATAAGTGGCTTTAATCCTTCGCTCCTTAATCTCACGCTTAACAAAAGAATTTCTTTCGTTATGGTATTGCATTCTACAATCAATAATACCTTAGCAAGAGTGTCAAAAGATTAATAAATAAAAAAGACAAGCACGTTATTGTTAACCTACTGTGAAAAATAAAAAAAATGTTGTAATGTTGTAACAAAGTAATAGAACTATAGAAAAATGTTCAGAACCATTGAGTCGCCATTTATGGTAAGTCCTTAAATTTGGCGGTAAGAGTTATGAGCGATGACTTGAAGAAATACGATAATACAAATGAGAATTTTGGAATTTTATTTGAGTTTTCAGTTATCATGCATGACATGTACTTTTTATATCTAAGTTGCATATGCATACATGGTCATGGATAACTTGTACACAAGGTTTGGTTTTATCGAATGGTATCCGTGGCTACAGAACCGATTCGGACTAGGAGGAATAGGAATAACTAATGCTGAAGTACAAACACAAAATTTTTGGGACCTTTATTAAAGCTAGCTACCTGCGCTGAAGGGATGTCATAATTCCATGAATAGTCCAAGATATTGTGTCACCGGTGACTTTCAAATAGATAGGTTGTATCTCTAGTTGTGCAAGGAAGAGTAAGTAAATCCTTATTTATAGGAAAGAAAAATCGATCGTAGGTAAGAATCATTGTATGGCAAAAGTTATTATATTTTTTACATTCCTATCATATATGAATTGTTAATTGAACCTAAGACAAGATAAAAAAAAGAGATCACTATTAATATTATTTGCTACTACATTATTACTGTGTTGATTTTAGGTGAGTCAGGTTACGATCGCTCACTAGTGCATTCTCCAATATACTAACTAACATCTCCACAAATGTTGGGAACCTAGTGGACGATCAGAGACCCTGAAAGCTCATCTGACTCTTTAGAAGTTTTGTACTCCTTTTGAAGCTTTCAATTTCGTGAAAAAGACTTTTGCTTAAGGTGTTTTACTATTTTTTTAATAAGGGTATGATGTATGGAATAATTGTATCTCATTTTGTTATTTTAAAAATTGTAAACTAAGTTTAACATTTTATACTCGACTGTTTGGGAGCCTAATATTTTGCGCTAAAAAGGTTATCAATAAAGAACTATTTTATTTATATTCTATGTTATTCAATATTTCTGTTATCCACAGCACATTATATAAAAAAGAGTTATTTTATAAAAAAATCTGAGCTTGCGTTGTAAAAGTAGGCTTGTACAACATCATGCCATAGTGACGACTTATCAATTTAGTGAAATTGGGGCATAACATAATGGTATTAGATCACAACTTTACTTCCTTATAAATCTTTATTTTATGCTTTTTTTTAAAGTATACCAGTTTTCTTGAATTGAAACCTTGATTTTTGGGTTTACGAAATGAGATATTTTATACAGTAAGTTCATATTACTTTATGAGACTAATGAGTATTTCTTTCTTTATAGAGATGACCAAAATGAATAATGTGAGTAGCTCAAGGGCGGTAGCTTCAGCCAACCGAACGGAGAGGATGATGTGTATGATGGAAACACAACAGAGAAAATTTGTGGCACAGTTTGAGGCGCAACATAAGCAGTTAGATACACTATAACAACTAATCTAGACGGTAGCAGTCAACAATGCCAATGCTATGACAATGGCTTGCCCCAACAGAGATAGAAATAATATAAGCTGGTGAGACTCAACCTGCGAGGAAGAAAAGTACTGAAATAGATATCACAGAATTCAAGAAAATCTATAACATACCGTTCAAGGGGACAAAAGAATCCACTCTGGCTATGGATTGGATGGTATAAGTTGAAGACCACTTTAAACTACTGAGCATTTAAAAGACAAAAAGGGTGGCCAGTGTGCATAACCAAGTATCTATTATTGTAACAATAGTTTAAGTTATTTTAGAATTAATTAAACATAGTCCTGTCTAAAGCAAAACTGTCACTCCCCGTTCCCTAAATGTATATTTTGGGATATATTTATTTTTTGCTTGTATTTATTTTTTGTTTAGAGTATTTCTTTCTTACATGATTAATTAGGTTGCATGCATGGAGACTAGACCCATTCTTTGGTTTAAATAGACCCATGGTTTAATTGTTGGATTGGTTCCTTTATGAGTTGAACACATGGTCTAAACCTCAAACCCTAACAATAAAATCCAACACCTTTCACTCTTTTTTCGCATTCTCTCCATCTCCTCTTCTTCCTTCATTTAGGCAAGTACACCTTACACCACATGGAGAAATCTCTTAATTTTTGATTTTGTGCTTTTTTCTTACATTTTATTAGTCTATTATGTGCTCATGATGATTCTAAACACTTTTAGTACTTGGGATTTTCGGTTTTAATAGATGGATTTTAGTAGATCTACACTCTAAGTTTAGGGTTTTCATGGGTTTCTTGTATTTTTTATGGTTTTGATCTACTAAAACATAGTATTTTCGAAAAATAGTTTTTGGGATTGATAGAGCACTTTATTTCGAGCATTTTGGCTTTTAGTTCACTCAATTCAGAGTTAAAATAAATTTTTTATGAAGGAAACACATTTTCGATTTTGGAGTTCTCGCCATGGCTGAACTTGCTTCCTGGAGAAGACGAAGTCCCATGCGGCTGAGAGATCCATGCGGCCTTGACCCATAAGCGGCAATTGAGCGTATGCGGCCTTCAGCTCATGCGACCTCTGCGGTCAGCGACCATGCGACCTATTCGATCATGCGGCCTTGAGATTATGCGACCTCTACGGTCAGCGAGCATGCAACCTATCCGGCTATACGGCCTAACTTTATATGCGGCAACTAATTATATATGGCAGTTGATCCCCATACGGTATTGATCCTTATGCACGCATGTGGCCCCTTCTACACGCTTTATTGGACTAGTTTTGTTGATTGTTCTTTTAGACATTATGATTTGTATGTGTGACTTTAATGACCACAAGAGTATTTGGACCCATCTATGCATCATGACCCGACCACTTGTATCCATGTTGATATACTTACTATGTGCTATGTGTTCCTACGTGCTAAGTGTTCCTACACAATTATATTACATATTTACACTATGGTGTACCTATATGCTACGTGATATGTGATATGACTTAATCTCCAGCATGGACATAAGGGTTAGTCAATGACCAAGCGTGGCTAGGATCTGTTGATTGTTGCATTATGTTGGGGTGAATCCAAGTTGGACTATCAAGTGACAAAGTAAATTCATATCTAGTATGGTCGTACTATGGTACGTTATATAAGGGGAATACCATGTGACCATGCCATGTGATTCCAGTTAACAATAGGGTTAACTAGGCAACTAAACTTGTAGAGCATTGGGAGGGAATGGAATCTCAAGATCGTGCCTAACTAGCCACCTCCAGTCATCTGAATTGGGGTGTGCAGGCTAGTCCCCATGAGTATTGTTTAAGTCCTCATTAGTGGATGGCAATATCCGACTATTATACTATACTATATGTTCTATGTGATCTTAACACAGTAGCCTTACGAGGGATCGGTGCACAATATTATATACTATGCGACGATTTATGGCTCGGCTAACCCTGCTAGTACCTAGTTCGATCCGAGGATTTCTATATGCATAATATCTCAGGGATAACCCAGACTCCATCTAGTAAGCCGTATAAATAATTGGCCGATTATGTAACTGAGCTTGTTTGTGTATTATACTTGATGTCAAATAGCCTAGGGATATGGACTATCATGGTGCGGTGATCTAACCCTTGTCCTTGTTTGGTTGTAGGGTTAGATTATTGTGTCATGATAGGCTATAAACCAAAAACTATAAGACAGAACTATATATATATATATATATATATATATATATATATATATATATATATATATATATATATATATTTCATAACCTGGTTCTATTTTTCATTCGTGCTTCCTTATGGTACTTGCTATTTGGGGGTCTAATCCCACAGGTTTTGCATGGCCAGGTTTAGAGCTAGCGCCCGAGGATCAAGCATACTTCCCTCTGAACAATGGCGCGCACCATGCGGATGGCCGTTGAAGGGAACGAGTGGGTTTCTTCTTCCCTGCTCGTTATTACACACTTTACTTATTTTGGGCTTTTAGCCACCGACACTTGTTAGCCGTAAGATCTGAATATTTAGTTTCTTTTACATGATTATAATTAATCAGACTATAGCTGATCATGGTAATGTTCTTTTGATACTCTGCCAGCTTTCTTATTTTGTACAGCTGGTTTCCAAATTATCGTGGCAGGGCGTTTGGGACATCTTACTTTCTTGTCATATGTGTTCTATGTTTACTATTCTTGTTTGACTGATTGAGACAATAGATGTATTGTGTGACCCTAAGTAACTTGCTTGAAGTATACACCCCCTTGTCTAGTTACAGTCATGACCGTCGTATGATATTCTATACCTTGTACGGGGTAGCTGGCCATGTCTATCTCCGTATTCCAGTACTTGGGCATAACAAGGTTTTAGTGGTGGTCCATACAGGTCTATATTTTCAGACTTGTGGGGTGTTATGATCATAGGAGTCTCAATCAAACATATGTCTTTGAAATCGTAAATTCGTTCTTCTCGAAACCTTGCTTGACTATTGAATCAATTATTTCCTTGATCCTTCTCGTCCTATTCTTGATGCTTCTTGTCCTTTTCTTTAGGGCTTCTTCAGTTGCTGGAGTAGCGGGCGTGGTAGGACAGGGTTTTCCTGGGCAATAACGGAAGGTAGCACCTGTTTAAAGTCAAATTCAAGTGGAGCCAGTAGTTGAACAAGCTGGCATGATAGAATCAGAAGTTGGACATGTTGAGCAACTAGCCCCTGAGATCCCCGTACCCTCAGTAGTACTAGTAGTACCAGCAGTACCAGTGGTACTTGATACCCCGGCATTATTGGAGATCCTTTGGGGAATGATGGCTATGCAGCAGCATCAAATGGCAGTACAACAGCATCAGCATTTTCAACAACAAGAGCAGAATTTCTTGTTGAGTCAGGATTTGTAGACGGCCCTAGAAAGAGGATGAATGACCGATTTGGGGGCGTCGGTTAGATTTTGCCAACTTAACCCGAGATACTTTGACAGTACGGAGGATGCCATCACGGCATATATATGGCTCAAAGATATCAAAGTCATTCTGGCGGCGATGAAGGTTCCGGCGGAGGCACAAGTTGACCAGGTCCGATTGCAGCTTCAGGACCTTGCCCGTGACTGGTGGGCATCAGTAGAGGTTGACTTGAGGTATCCTATCTCCTAGGACAGTTTTAGAGCTCGATTTTTGACCAAGTACTTTGGAGTCGTAGCACAATATGAGCTCCAACAGAGATTTATCGGTCTCAAGCAGGCCGGTAGAACAGTAGATATATATGCAGCCGAGTTTTGCAAGCTGGGTAGATTTGCTCCAACTATGGTGGCTGCGGAGTTGGATAGAGCAATAAGGTTCCAACAAGGACTTCATCTGGAGATTCTACAACTGGTAGAGGGGCACGACTACCAGACTTATGAAGAAGTACAGATAGTAGCTCGGAGGTACGAGCTTACCATGCAGAGGTTATCGGCAAGGACAGGAGGCCAGAAGAGGTCTCATGTTCAGATTAGAGGAGGAGGTAGAGAAGTACCTCAGACGTCGCACCATCACCTGGCATTCACATCCATGATTCGGCACCAAGGAGGACAACAGTTTCTACGACAGTACCGGCCCGACAACAGCCAAGGCAACAACAACAACAACAACAACGCTAGGGAGAACCGACAAGATATACTTATTGTGGAAAGGAATGCCACACTAGAGATGTATGTAGGGCAGCCAATGAATTGTGTATGTGGTGTGGCAATCCAGATCATCGGATTGTCAATTTGCCAATGATGTAAAGGCCATGAGAGCCCGTTCAGCAATTCCCAGCATTGCCAGCACCAGGAGCAGTGTAACAAAGAGGGTCAACGACAGTAGAGTGACCATTAGCTCAGCATTCATTACTGACGCAAGCTGCGATGTACCAGGAATAGCAGAACCAGTAGCAGGGCCAGTAGAGGCCACAATAGTGTCACCAAGGGAGACAACAGCGAGGAGCACAATAGGACCAAGGCAGGATTTTACCTTATCCTTGGAGGAGGCTTTAGCATCGAACGACGTGGTGACAGGTAATATTTATGTCACATCTTTTCCTGCTGTAGCATTTTTTGATTCAGAAACATCTTATTCTTTTGTATCTGCACGATTCACGACACGCATTGGATTGGAGTGTGAGGCATTTCCAGAGAGGTTGAATATACTCACTGGTAATGGACTCGTAAGAGTTATTAGAATACGTATAGCGTGTTCGGTCGTAGTGTGCGGGCGTTCACTATTAGCACGATTGATCGAGTTCCCTATGGGTAACTTTAACGTTATCTTAGGCATAGACTGACTGAGAGACAGTCATGCTATGATAGATTGCCATAAGGGTAGGGTATTATTTAGTATCTCGGGAACGGAAGATTTCATATTTGTCAGATCTGTGGGAGACCAACATGAAGAGAGGATCGCAGTGACAGTGATGCCAGGTGAACAACTTCTTGAGGTAGTTAAGGAGTACTTAGATGTTTTCTCAGAAGAACTACCAGGGTTACCCCCAGTAAAAGATGTTGAGTTTTGTATAAAGTTGATTCCTGGAGCATAACCAATATCTTGTAAAGTTTACCAAATGGCAGCATCGGAGTTAGACATACTGTACCAACATATAGAGAAACTGAAGTCAAAAAAGTTTATTCGAGCCAATGGATCACCTTGGGGAGCGCTAGTGGTTCTAGTAAAAAAAAAGATAGGTCATCACAGTTATGTATCGACTACAGACAGTTGAACGATGTAACAATGTAGAACAAGTATCCAATACCAATGATCGATGATTTGTTTGATTAGTTGAGTAAAGCCAAGGTTTCTCTAAGATTGATCTTTGTTCAGGGTATCATCAAGTAAGAGTTCGGAAGCAAGATATACCCAAGACAACATTTAGGTCACGATATGGGTATTGCAAATTCTTAGTTATGTCATTCGGACTGATTAATGCTCCAGCAATATTTATGGATTCGATGAACCGTATTTTTATGCCGTATCCAGATTAGTTCATGGTGGTTTTCATAGAAGACATTCTAGTCTATTCCAGTATCGAAGAGGAGCACGAAGAGCATCTTCGAAAGGTCTTATATATTTTGAGGGAACATCAGTTATACGCAAAGCTCAACAAGTGTGAGTTTTGGTTGGATCACGTACCATTCTTGGGTTACATCATCTCTGGAGCAAGAGTAGCTGTAGATCCGAAGAAGATTGAGGCCGTAGAGAGTTGGCCAGTTCTTAAGACAGTAGCTGAAGTGCGTAGTTTCCTAGAATTGACAAGATATTACAGAAGGTTCGTAGCAGGCTTTGTAAGGATTTCAGCACCGCTGACTCAATTAACGCGCAAGGAGGCTAAGTTCGACTGGTCAACAGAGTTCCAGACATTATTTAAAGAATTGAAGAAAATATTGATTTCAGCTCCAATTCTCACGCTTCTAGTAGGTTCTTGAGGGTTTACAGTGTATTGTGATATGTCAGACAAAGGACTTGGGTGTGTGTTGATGCAACACGGAAGAGTGATAGCTTATGCATCACGATAGCTTCGAGATCACGAGAAGAATTATCCGACTCATGATTTGGTATTAGCGGTGGTAGTATTTGCACTTAAGCTATGGAGGCACTACTTGTGTGGTAATCGGGTAAAAATATTTACTGATCACAAGAGCTTAAAGTATGTATTCACTCAGAAGGACTTGACTATGAGGCAGATGAAGTGGCTAGAATTGATAAAGGACTATGATGTGTAACTACAGTACCATCCGGACAAGGCAAATATGGTATCAGATGCTCTTAGCATGAGAGGTAGTACATTTATGTTGACATCGTAGCGACACATCTTAGAAGATCTCTGAGAAATGGGGATCGAGATAGTACTTCGGTAAGACATAGGATTATTGTCTAGTTTATAGGTATAATCTACCATTATAGAGAGGATTAAGGCAGCTCAGGCAGAGGATTCGAAAGTTTAGAAGCTTCGGGAGGAATGTGAGTCTGATCTCAGGAAAGAGTTGACGATTCATGAATATGGAACTCTTAGGTTTGAAAATCGTCTCAGTGTACCAAGCGGAGATATCCGTCAAGAAGTAATGGCTGAGGCGTACAGTTCCCAGTATTTAATTCATCCAGGAGGTACCACGATGTATCAAGACATCAAGCAGCATTTTTGGTGGAACGGGATGAAAAGGAAGACAGCATGATTCGTTTCTTGGTGTTTGGTATGCCAGCAAGTGAAGGACGACCAACAAAGACTGGCAGGATTATTATATCCACTTCCTATTCCAGAGTGGAAGTAGAAATATATCACGATGGACTTTGTGACCGATTTACCTAAATCTCCGACTGGTCGTGATACAGTTTGGGTAATAGTGGATCGTCTCACGAAAATAACACACATTCTTCCTTTTTGAGTAGGACAATCCACAGAGCAGTTGGTAGAGATGTACATACGATAAATAGTAAGACAGTACGGCATCCCAGTGATATTGTATCCGATCGAGATACTTGGTACAATTCACATTTTTGGAAGAGTTTGCACCAGAGTTTGGGAACCAAGTTAAGATTCAGTACCGCTTACCATCCACAAACAGACTGACAATCAAAGAGAACCATTCAGACTTTGGAAGATATGCTATGACTTGTACCTTGGGTTTTGGAGGGTCTTGGGAAGATCACCTTTATCTTGTTGAGTTCTCATACAACAACAGTTATCAAGCAAGTATTCAAATGACATCCTTTAAAGAATTATATGAGAGAAAGTGTAGATCACCATTGGCATGGGATGATATAGGTGAGCGAAAGATGTTAGGCCCAGAGATGATCACACAGACAGTAGAAGTTGTCAGGAAAATCAGAGAGCGACTTCGGGTTGCGCAAGATAGGCATCGGCATTGGACAGATCAGCATCGTAGGCCTTTAGAGTTTTGTGTCAGCGATCATTTATTCTTGCGGATTTTGCCAACCCGTGGAGTCATTAGATTCGGGTTCGCGAAAAGCTCAGTCCGCGATACATCGGTCCATTCGATATTCTCGAGCGGGTGGGCGATGTTGCTTATCATCTTGCCCTTCCGACTTTGCTACGTGAGGTGCACAATGTATTTCATGTGTCTCAATTACGTAGGTATGTTCCAGATCTGAGTCATATCCTCGACCATTTTGGGCTAGTCGTTGGTACCGACTTGTCTTATGAGGAGCAACCCGTATCCATTTTGGACCGAAGGAAGAAAGTACTCAAGAATCGGACCATTCATCTTGTCCGGGTTGCTTGGGGTCATCACCCTTTGGGAGAGTCGACGTGGGAGCGTAAGGACGATATCCGGTCTTGGTATTCGTACATGTTCGACACAGAAGGTATATTCGTTCTTATGCCTTCGTATCTCGCGAATCGTTTACCCATGTTATGTGACACTATTTTTCTACATTATATGCTTGGATTTGATTGCATGTGTAGATATGCTTGTAGTTAGCGCAGTGCTTGTTCTAATTTCTCTAGCTAGCCTTGAGTTTGAATTCCGAGGATGAAATTTTTCTAAGGTGGGTAAATATGTCATTCCCCATTCCTAAAATTTATATTTTGGGATATATTTATTTCTTGCTTGTATTTATTTCCTGCTTAGAGTATTTTTTGCTTACATAATTAATTAGGTTGCATGCATGGAGACTAGACCCATTCTTTGGTTCAAATAGACCCATGGTTTAATTGTTGGGTTGGTTCCTTCATGAGTTAAACCCATGGTCTAAATCTCAAACCCTAACTATAAAATCCAATACCTTTCTCTCTCTTCCCTCATTCTCTCCATTACTTCTTCTTCCTTCATTTAAGCAAGTACACCTTGCACCACATAGAGAAATCTCTTTATTTTTGATTTCTTACTTTTTTTCTTGTATTTTATTAGTCTATTATGTGCTCATGATGATTCTAAACACTTTTAGTACTTGAGATTTTTGGTTTTAATGAATTTATTTTAGTAGATCTAAACTCTAAGTTTAGGGTTTTTATGGGTTCCTTGAGTTTTTGGTAGTTTTGATGTACTAAAAGTGTTTTTGGTAGTTTAAAAAAATAGTTTTTGGTAGTTTAAAAAAATAGTTTTTGGGATGGATGAAGCATTTCATTTCGAGCATTTTGGCTTTTAGTCCACTCAATTCGGAGTTAAAATGAAGTTTATATGAAGGAAATAAATTTTTGGTTTTGGAGTTCTCGCCATAGCTGAGCTTGCTGCCTGGAGAAGACGAAGTCCCATGCGGCCGAGAGATCCATGCGTCCTTGACCCATATGCCGTAATTGAGCGTATGCGGCCTTCAGCTCATGCGACCTCTGCGGTCAGCGACCATGCGGCCATACGGCTTAAACTCATGCGACTTATGCGGTCATGCGACCTTGAGCTCATGCGACCTCTGCGGTCAGCGACCATGCGACTTATGCGGTCATACAGCCTTGAGCTCATGCGACTTCTACGGTCAGCGACCATGTGACCATGTGACCATACGGCTATGCGGCCCAACTTTCTATGCGACAACTGATTCTATGCGGCAGCTGATCCCTATGCGGCCTTAATCCTTATGCGTGCATGCGGCCCCTTCCACACGCTTTATTGGACTAGTTTTGTTGATTGTTCCTTTGGACTTTATGGTTTGTATGTGTGACTTTGATGACCACAAGAGTATTACACCCATCTATGCGTCATGACCCGACCACTTTTATCTGTGCTGATACACTTACTACGTTCTATGTGTTCCTACGTACTAAGTGTTCCTACGCAATTATATTACATGTTTATACTATGGTGTACCTTTGCGCTACGTGCCATGTGATATGACTTAATCTCCAGCATGGACATAAGGGTTAGTCAATGACCAAGCGTGGCTAGGATTCGTTAATTGTTGCATCATGCTGGGGTGAATCCAAGTTGTACTATCAAGTGACAAAGTGGATTCGTATCTAGCATGGACGTACTATGGTACGTCATATAAGGGGAATACCATGTGACTACGCCAAGTGATTCTAGTTAATAATAGGGTTAACTAGGCAACTAAACTTGTAGAGCATTGGGAGGGAATAGAATCTTGAGATCGTGCCTAACTAGCCTCCTCCAGTCATCTGAATTGGGGTGCACAGGCTAGTCCCCTTGGAAATTGTTTAAGTCCTCATTGTTGGATGTCAATATCCGACTATTATACTATACTATGTATTCTATGTGATCTTAGTACGGTAGCCTTACGAGGGATCAGTGCGTAATACTATGTGCTATGCGGTAATTTATGGCTCAGCTAACCCTGCTAGTACCTGGTTCTATCTGATGATTCCTATATGCATAATATCTCTGGGATAACCCGGACTCCATCTAGTAAGTCGTATAAATGATTGACCGATTATGTAACTGAGCTTGTTTGTGTATTGTACCTACTGTCAAATAGCCTAGGGACATGGACTATCATGGTGCGATGGTCTAACCCTTGTCATTGTTTGGTTGTAGGGTTAGATTATTGTGTCACGATAGGCTATGAACCAAAAACTATGATACAAAACTATATATATATATATATATATATATATATATATATATATATATATATATATATATATATATATATATATATATATATATATATATTTTATAACCTGGTTTTATTTCTTCATTCGTGCTTCCTTATGGTACTTGCTATTTGGGGTCTGACCCCACTTGTTTTGCATGGCCAGTTTTAGAGCTAGCTCCCAAGGATCAAGCGTACTTCCCCCTGAACAATATCGCAGACCAGGCGGATGGCCGTTAAAGGGAACGAGTGGGTTTCTTCTTCCCTGCACGTTATTGCACACATTACTCATTTTGGACATTTATCTACCGGCACTTGTTATCCGTAAGATCTGGACATTTAGTTTTCTTATATGATAGAGACCCTAACTAACTATCAAATTAAACACATGTTAATAATTTTTGTAGTTAAAATATTCTTCTTTGCAATCATTAAATTGTTTCTTCAACCATATAAATAGGGAGCCCACAACATATATTTTTCAATCCAATTAATTTTTTTAGCCCAACATCAAAAACAATAAATCCTCAACCTATACACGCCTTGGCATATTTCTTTCTAAACAATTCAAATCCTCACTCTCCCTCTTCACTAACCACTAAAGAAACAGTTAGAGTCTCTTCTTCCTCAAGTTGAGACAAAGTCTGGCCATGGCACACTGGTGAGCCAATTTTTGAGAAGACATGCTCCAGGGTGATATCTTTCACGTTCCGATTTCGCAGAATTGATAATCGCCGTCGGGCGTGATGTCGTACGAGCCTAAGTTGCACTCTTACAAGACATAGTCGGGTTACATGAAGGTATCAAAATTATGTATAGAGCGCAACAACAGAGTTTCGTAGAGATATTGAATAACACATTACACAGAAGGTAAATATTTCTTTTATTGATAATATACATCGATTACATGAGATTTTGTATATAAGTAAAGGGCCGCCATGGGAGCTTACAACATGGACGCAAAATGAGATTGTCGTTCTGTCATAGCCGAAACCAATAATACAATATTGTTCAATCTATTTTAATTATTTTAGACATTCTTAATTTTTTATTTATTTGTTAGTTGTTAATATTTTATAATAAGAAAAAGGATTTAATAATGCAATTAGATGTTTTTTTATTTCATCCAAATGAATATTTGCATCAAAGTCCATGATTTATTTTTGTAATTACAAAACCACATTGACACCTCATGCATATATGTGTCACCATGCATGGAAAACCAAGGGTATTTTGGACCTTTCTTATGCATTCCCTTTAATTATGATGTTGGCTGGTAAAAAGAAAGAAAGAGGAGCAATGCAGCCTCTTCATCTATCTCATGTACTTGTCTTTCCTCTCCTTCAATGTCTCCATCTTTTCCCTCTCTCAATACCCTCCCTTCACTCGCCATCTCTTCCCCCTCTTTCTCTTACTCTTGTTGCTATTGTTGCTACGAATGCTGCTACAGTTGCTGCGACCGCTGTTGTCGCAGTTGCGCCATACGCCGCCACCGTTGGCTGCCAACCACCCTTAGTCGCAGCCTCCGACCACCGCCACCTTTCATCATCATCATCATCATCATTATCATCATCATCTTCATTATCATCTTCATCACTCACCAAAACCCAAGCCCTAAACCCTTTTTCTTTCTAAAATAAAAGGGAAGAAGGAAAGAAGAAAAGGAAGAAGAAGAAGAAGCTTGGAGATGAAGAATTTGGAAGAAGGAGAACCCTAATCCCCAAATCAAATTACCCAAGGCAAGCACTCCGCAATTTTGTGCTTCAAAATTGATTCAAATTTCTTGTTTTGTCATGAAACATTTAGGACTATTTCTTATAAAGTACGAAATTAGGAAAATTTATATGTATCTCCATAAAGTTGTGTCACAGACACATATATTTGCAGCGATATGGACACTTGGACACAATTATTAGGAGTGATAGCTCGGACACGCAGATCGAATATGATTCGGATGCGTCAAAATTGTTAAAATTAGAATTATAATACGGACACACTTATTGGTGGTATTTTGGTTATACCGACACAATATTAGAACACGAGATGAACACAAAGATATTAATTATAATATAAATTTGGTGTATCGATTTTGATATCATATGTTCAAGATTAATTTTATGGAAATTATGCACAAATACAAGTATATGTACATATGAAACATATATATATGAGTATGTAATATCGAATTCGGTACTATGGTGCAATAGATTTATAAAGAAATAATTATTGACAAGGATTTGTTTATGAATATAAATTCATATATATGATATATTTATATACATAGTTTGAAATTATATAGATTCCATAAGTATGCTTTATGCCATATTGGATACGACATTATATATATATATATATATATATGTTATGTCCCAGATCCAGAATACTGGAGAGCGGGAGAATGACTCAGCCAACCACACCTTACGGAATACCGAAGTAACCCACAATGGGTTAAGGTTGTCTAGAGACAAGGGGGTGCATACTACAATCAAGTCTCCTAGGGTCAAGAACTTCTATATCTTAATCGTTCAATCAAGTAAAAATAATATAGAACATTCCAGAATAAGAAGTAAGGCATCCCAAACGCCACATCAAAATATTCTAGAGATTTAGCAATACAAAAATATATACCAGATACACAATCAACAGTATACATGATAGTGAATCAGCTACAGTCTAAATATAATATAGTCATGTTGGGAACTAGTGTCCAGATTTGCCGGGTAACAGATGCCAGTTGGCTAAACGCCCAAAAGAATATAGTTTACAAACGACGAGAAGTGAAACAAAAAACCCACTCGTGACCCTCAGCAGCCATCCTTCTGGTGCGTTCCATCAGTAGGGAAGAAGTAAGCTTGATCCGCAGGTGTTGTCTCAAAACTTGGCCATACAAAACCAGTGGGGTCAGACCCCAAATAGTAAGTACCATAAAGGAAGCACGAGATAAAGAAATAAAACCATATCTATAGCATGAGATGCATGAGCCAATAATCAATGGCATGTCTCATCCATGACATGATACAACACCCCTTCACCAAATAATGACAGGAAGTGCCCTATCGTATCAAGATAGAATATGTCCCTTGATTATGGTCAAGCTGAAATATTCTGCATCATAGTTTCAGTTCATAGCCTATCGTAATACAACAGTGCAACCCAACAACCAAACAAGGACATGAGTTGAACCATCATGCCATAATAGTCTATGTCCCTAATTCCACTCAACAGAAAGCATAATACACAACCAGAGATACAATAGGAGAAAATAATATAGCTTCAGTCCATGGAGTATCGTAACACAATAGCGTAACCCAACAACCAAACAAGGACATGGGTTGAATCATTATGCTACGATAGCCCACTTTCCTAGCTAGGCACCCATACAAGAAAATTAGACTGTCAATCATGTATTTTGGCTTGATATATGATCTCTGGGTTTTCCCAGTAATACAATATATGAGTATCCTCATATCGTACCATAATCGAGCAGGGCTGGCTGAACCGATGATATACAAGCAAGAATATATGTAAAGATGCATCAGTCCCTCGCAAGAGCCCTGAGCTAATTAATAATCAGTAATAGTTCCAGGCTTTCTATAGGAAATATATTGGGTCAATCTTATAATTAAATCAGATACAACACTCCACTAGTGCGGATGATATATAGTACCCGTGGTGGCCAGCCTTTACTCCCAGGTAATTTAGGGTGGCTCGACATGCATGATCTCGAGATACCATTCCTTCCCAATGCTCTACTAGTTAAGTTGCCTAATAAACCCTATGTTAACTAGAATCTCATACCGTGATCACATGAATATTCTTTCTTAGATGTCGTACCTTAAATACAAGCACTCTTGGTACGAATCCCTATTGTCACTCGACAGTTAAATCTGGATTAACCCAAATGTGATGCAACAATCAATACTATCTAGCCACGGCTAAAGTCACTGTCCAACTACCAGATTCGTGTATAAAAATAATAACATATATTACGTAGCAGGAGTATGTGGCACGATGGCTCACTTTATATATATATCAAGTAGCGCTCTCGGTGTGATCAACTATATCAGCACAGATACAATATTCAGGGCAGGAACAAGTTCTAGAATCAAGATCATGGACAAGTTATCATGTAGTAAGTTATTTAGGACATGATAGTCTAATACTGTTACATTAATTTGTCACTTTATTATATTAATAAATAAGAATAAGTGCAGTGCGATAACCCCTTGAGATCAGATCCATAACCCTTAAACCAAATAAGGACCGGGGTTGTAGAACGTCACCCGAGTTGAACTACGCTTCTTATTCTATCCAACTATAATAAGGTGATCAAGGAAAAATAATCTAATTAACAAGTAAAATAATAAGTGCATACATGGCGACATCTACAGGGCTCAACGTGCACAAGAAATAATACGCACACAAAGCAATTTGGCACACAAAATACATAAAAGTAAGGTTGGAACACAAACGACCAAAACTGGGCAGTGGCGCACAAATGACTAAAACTGGGCAGTGGCCCACAACCGACTAAAACTGGACAGTGGCGCACTTTCATAAGAAAGTACGCGAGCTACAAAGGATGGTGCACTTTGTCAAGTTTACCAAAACGACGCACTTGACAAAAGTGCACGAGCTAGAATAAGGCGTGCTCTAACAGAAAGTGTGGGAGCAAGCTAACTAGAAGACAAAATACACGATCTGAGGTCAAAGCTCGACAGTGGAGAAACTCGTCAGTCGAGGAGCACACAAATTAATAACACAAAAATCAAAAACCAACCAAAGCTTCGTCCCTAAGGAATGAAGAGCGAAAAAGTGTGCGAGCTACCAAACATAAGCAAAGTGTGCTAGCTGACGAAATAGAGAAAAAGTGTGCCAGATTGCCAACACGAAAAAAGTGTGCAGACTGGCTGTGGCACACCTTTTCTTGGTTTTCAGGAAGAAATTTGATAGAATATGCACAAAGTATGCCAATTGGGTTTCCTATCAAATGTTCGCCACTGACTCAAGGAGTGTGACTGGCGCATTTTTGCTAGGAGACTAAATGAAGTATGATTAGTACGCACGAAGAGTTGAAACATCACACCAATGCGCCCAAAGTGGAACATATGTATTTCTACGCCAAAGGTGTTCTCTTGCATACTCTTCATAGAGTACTGTTCTTCTTCTCTAGTTAGTCATTTGGTACACGTATTATATCAAGTTGAAGCACTGAACTTAGCTGGACTCGAAATCAAGCACGGCCAAAAGCAAAATTACATAAAATATGGGACTCTATACTATGAGATAATTACTTTTGTAAAACACAAAGTTTTGGGAGATCTACCCTAAGAAAACAAAAGTGAATCCATAGACCTAAACTCTGGTCCATGCAATTCCAACTTAGAAAATCAAGAACAACAAGTATTAAAGATGAAAGGGGGGTACTCGATCCCAACAATATGAGCTAAAAATAAATAGACATTTTTAAGAATTAAAAGCATGCATAAATCTATAGTTTTTCTCTTGTACATGATGTACTTGCCTACGGAGGGAGAGAAAACCTAAGAGAGAGAAATAAAAAGGAAATAATGAGTAGGGGGAGAGAGAGAGAGAGGAATATATTTAGGTTTAGGTTTGAGATATGGACCGTTGGATTACTCAAATCCATCCAAGAGACACATGCTACCAATCCAACCAGACCCATTCTTCTCCGTAACTAACGGCTTCGGTCTAAACAAAGGCCGGACAAGCAATCAACATGCGCCAAAGACAACATGTGCCAAAGTGTGCCGGAAAGAGGGCTGACATCTCTATCCACCTAAAAAAAATTATGTCCTCGAAATTCAAATTCAAGGCTAGCTAGAGATATCATGACAAGCTACAAACTAACTATAAGCAATCGACACATAAAAATAAGCAAGTATAATAACACATATAATAAAGTGAAGCAACATCATTTCACATGAGTGCTTGCCGATCACGAAATGAAAGATACAAGGCATATGAAGGAAATATATCTTATAGGTCGAATAGGTACGGGTACCGAGATCGAATATCCTCCTCGTGCTCCCATGTCGAGTCCCCTAAGGAGTGGTGGCCCAATACAACACAAACAAGACAGATAGCCTAGTTCTTGAGTACCTTCTCTCTCTGATCAAAAATAGACACGGGATATTCCTCGTAAGTTAAGTCAGTACCAACAACTTACACAGAGTGATCGAGGACATGACATGGGTCCGGAACATACCTACGCAACTGAGACACACGAAATACATCATGAACTTCATGAAGCGAAGGCGGAAGGGCAAGACGATAAGCAACATCCCGTACCCTCTCGATAATATCGAACGGTCCAACGTATCATGGACTAAGCTTCCTACGAACCCCGAATCTAATGACTCCACGAGTAGAAAAAATTCACAAAAATACGTAGTGGTAGACAGAAAATTCTAATGGCCTACGATGTTGATCTGTCCAGTAGCAATGACGATCTTGTTCAACCCAAAGTTGCTTCCTGATCTGCTTAACTACTCCAATCATTTGAGTGATTATTTTAGGCCCTAACATCTTTCGTTCACCAAGTTTATCCTATGTCAAGGGTGACCTGCACTTCCTTCTGTATAATGTCTCGAAAGAAGCTATTAGTATGCTGGCCTGATAACTATTATTGTACGAGAATTCTACTAAGTAAAGATAATCTTTCCAAGACCCACCAAAGTCTAAGGTACAAGATCGCAACATATCTTCTAAATTCTAGATAGACCTCTTTGATTGCCCATCTGTCTAGGGATGATACGCGGTACTGAATATCAACTTGGTACCTAAATGCTCGTGTAAGCTTTTCCAAAAATGAGATATAAAGTGAGTATCATGATCTGACACTATACTCACTGGGACTCTATGTTGTCTAACTATCTGTCGTATATACATCTTTGCCAACTGCTCTATGGACTGCACTACTTGGAAGGAAAAAAAATGTGCCACTTTCGTGAGTCAATCTACTATTACCCAAACTGCATCACTTCCAGTAGGGGAGCTAGGTAAACCAGTCTCAAAATTTATCGTAATGTGTTCCCATTTCCACTCTGAAATAGGTAGGGGTTGTAACAATCCTGCTGGTCTCTGTTGTTTTGCCTTCACTTGCTGACGTATGAGACATCGTGAAATGAATCGAGCTCTCTCTTTCTTTTTATTTCGTTCCACCAAAAATATTATTTGACATCATGGTACATCTTCGTGCCTCTGGAATAAATAAAATACTGGGAACTGTGTGCCTCGATCATCACTTCTTGTCGGATATCTCCACTTGGCATACAAAGACAGTTTTCAAATATGAGTGTTTTGTCTTTATGAATTCTTAATTCCTTCCTAAGAACTGACTCACATTCTGCCCTAAGCTTCTGAATTTGAGAATCTTCTGCTTGAGTGGACTTGATCCTCGCCACCAAAGTTGACTGTATCTGAAGACTGACTAACACTCCCGTTTCTTCAGGTAATACTACCTTGATGCCCATCTCTTGAAGATATTCTAGAATACGCATCTGAGTTGTCAAGATGAATGCGCTGCCTCTCCTACATAAAGCATCTACCACCATATTTGCCTTGCCTGGATGGTACTAAAGTTCCACATCATAATCATCAAATAAATCTAGCTACCTACTCTGTCTTATGTTCAAGTCCTTTTAAGTGAATATGTACTTCAAAATTTTATGATATGTAAATATCTCCACTCGATCACCGTATAGTTAATATCTCTACAACTTGAGAGCAAATACTACTGCTGCTAATTCCAAATCATGGGTTGGATAATTCTTCTCATAATCTCAAAGCTAACGGGATGCATGAGCTATTACTTTCCCATATTGCATCAATACACATCAAAGTCCTCTCCCAGATGCGTCGCGGTAAACTGTGAATCCTCATGATCCTACTGGAAGTGTAAGGATCAGTGCTGATATTAGTTTCTCTTTCAACTTCTCAAATTCTACTTGGCACTCTACCAACTAAACAAACTTCACCTCCTTACAGGTTAGACGAGTCATTGGTGCTAAAATTCGTGCAAAGTCTGCCATGAACCTCTGATAATATCACGTTAATCCTAAAAAACTTCGCACAACTGCTACTATCTTCGAGAATGGCCAATTCTCTACTGCTTTAACCTTCTTGGAATCTACTGATACTCCTGCTCCTGAGATAATATGCCCCAATAATGACACATAATCTAACCAGAACTCACACATACTGAGTTTAGCATATAACTGTTGCTCCTTCAGAACTTGCAATACTTTTCGAAGATGTTTTTCATGCTCTTCTTCACTGTTGGAGTAGACAAGAATATCGTCTATGAATACCGCTACAAATTAATCTAGGTATAATATGAAGATATGATTCATCAAATCCATGAATATTTCTAGTACATTAGTTAATCCGAACGGCATAACTAAGAATTTGTAATGCCCATATCGATATCGAAATGCTGTCTTCGGTATATCTTGCTCCTGGACCCTTACTCGATAATATCCTGATCGAAGATCTATTTTGGCAAATAATTTTGCTTCACTCAATTAGTCAAACAAATCATTAATCCTAGGCAATGGATACTTGTTCTTCACTGTAAAGGCATTCAACTGCCTATAGTCGACACACAACCGTGTCGACCCGTCCTTCTTCTTTACTAGAAGCGCTGGTGCTCCCCATGGTGATCCACTAGCCCGGATAAATTTTTTCTCCTTCAATTCTTCCACGTGATGATACAACTGGTTAAGTCCCATCGTCGACATCTGATAGACCTTGTTGGAAACTAGTTCTGCTCCTAGTTGTATATCTATGCAAAACTCCACTTCTCTTACTGTGGATAATCTGGGAAGCTCTTTCCGAAATACATTAAGAAATTATTCAATTATTCTGGGAAACTGACCTTCAACTCATTCTACTAGTATAATGCCACCTTCATGTTGATCCTATGTTCTACTAAAGATAAATTCTTTCTTGTCCGAGATGTTAAAAAAACTCTACCCCTACGATAATCTATCGTCTCATGACTGTCTCTCAATCAGTCTATACCTAAAATAATGTCAAAGTTACCCATAGGGAACTCAATCAACTTCGCAGGTAATGAATGCCTATATACTATAATTGGACATGCTACACATACACTACTGACTTATACGAGTCCATTACCAGTGAGTATATTCATCCTCTTTGGCAATGTCTCGAACTCCAATCCAATACGTATCACAAATCGTGCACATACAAATAAATATGATGCTCCTAAATTAAATAATGCTATGGCAGGAAAAAATATAACAAGAATGTTATCTGCCACCACAATACCTGATGCCAAGGCCTCCTCCAGAGATAGGATAAAAGCTTACCCTTGGCCTTGCAGTATTTCTTGAATATGGAGTTATGGCCTCTACTTCCCATACTGCTGATTCCTTTACTAGTTGTACATCTGAGTTTGCGTCAGCAATGGGTGCTGAGCCAATGTCCTGATCTCCAGTGCTGGTCCCCTATACTGGGCTATCCCTGCTGTTGGCAGTACTAATCGCTGCGCCGATCCTTCAATCATCTACATCATAGAACAATTGGCAATCCAATGATCTGGACTGCCATATCGCAAGCATAATCCTTGTGCTACCCTACACACATATTTCGTATGGCCTCTCTTGCCATAATACGTACATCCGACTAGGGCTCCCAATCATTGTTGTTGCTGTTGCCTTGGTTGGTTCAGCCGAGCTGGTGTTACTGTTACCGATGCTACTGGCCTCCTTGGCACTGTGTCATAAATACGAATGCTAAGAGATGGTGCTTACATTCATTATGCTTGTCCTCCTCCTCCATTTTGTGAATAAAACCTCTTATTGCCTCATATCCTTGAAGCTTACCTCTGTATCAGTAGCTCATGTTGCCTGGATGCGATCAATACTTCGTCGAAAGTCTAGTAGTTATGGCCTTCTACCAGTTGCTGAATCTCCAGATGAAGTTCGTACTGGAACCTTATTTCTCTCTCTGGTTCTTTTGCTACCATCGTCAGAGAAAATCTGCTAAGCCTGAGCCATCTATTATCCATCTAGACTGTTTGAGGTTGATAAACCTCTGTTGTAGCTCGTACTGTGCTACCACCCCAAAATACTTAAACCTGAAATGGGCCCTAAAGTTGTCCTATAGAATAGGTTATCTTAATCCAACTTATTCTGCTGCCCACCAATCTCTAGCAAGGTCCTGGAGTTGCAATTGGTCCTGATCAACTTGTTCCTCGGTTGGAACATTTGCCACTGTCAGTATTGTTTCGATATTTTTTAGCCAAGCATATGCAGTAATGGCGTCCTCCGTGCCATCAAAGTACTTAGGATTGAGTGAGAAAAATTTCACCGATGCCCCTGAATCTGTTATAATACTTCTTTTTAAGGCTATATGTAACCCTTGATTCAATAAGGCATTCTGCTCTTGCTACTGATATTGTTTTGTTGCCATCATTCTTCATATAATTTCTAGTAATATGGGTGTACCAAGTGCTACTAGCACTACTGGTACGACTGAGGGTACTGGAACTTCTGGTACATATTTCTCCTCATGCTCCTCTGCTGGTTCTATCCTGATCCCTCCTGGTGCAACCGTTGCCTCTCGCTGGGGGCCAACAGATCCTTGTCCTGTTGAAACTGCTGGTGCTCCACCCACCGATGCTGGAGAAGCCCTAAGGAAAATGACACTAGATAAATCAAGAACATGACGAGAAAGGATCAAGGAATTAATGGTACATAAGTCAATCTGAGTTTCGAGAAGACAGATTCATAATTTCAAGGAGGGGCATATTTGATGGAGACATCCTATGATTAAGCCACCCCCACAAGTCTGAAAAGAAAGCCAGACCTGCATAGGCCACCACTAAAATCTTGTCATGCCCCAGATCTAGAATACTGGAGAGCAAGGGAATGACTCAGCCAACTATACCTTACAAAATACCGAAGTAACCTATAATGTGTTAAGGTTATCTAGAGACAAGGGGGGCACATACTACAATCAAGTCTCTTAGGGTCATGAACTTCTATATCTCAATCGTTCAATCAAGTAGCAATAACATAGAATATTCCAGAATAAGCAGTAGGGCATCCTAAACATCACATCAGAATATTTTAGAGATATAGCAATACAAAAGGATATGCTAGATACACAATCAACAGTGTACATGATAGTGAGTCAGATGCAGTCTGAATATAATACAGTCATATAGAGAACTAGTATCCGAATTTGCCGGCTAACATATGCTAATTGGCTAAACGCCCAAAAGAATATAGTTTATAAAAGACGAGCAGTGAAATAAAAAACCCACTCGTGACCCTAAGCAGCCATCCTTCTGGTGTGTGCCATCAGTGAGGAAAAGTAAGATTGATCCTCAAGTACTGGCTCAAAACCTGGCCATGCAAAACCAGTAGGATCAGACGTCAAATAACAAGTACCACAAAGGAAGCATGAAATAAAGAAATAAAACGAGATCTATAACATGAGATGCATGAGCCAACAATCAATGGCATATGTCCCATCCATGACATGATACGATACCCCTTCACCAAACGAGGACAGGAAGTGCCCTATCGTATCAAGATAGAATAAGTTCCTTGATTATGGTCAAGCTAAAATATTATGCATCGTAGTTTCAGTTCGTAGTCTATCGTAACACAACACAACCCAACAACCCAACAACCAAACAAGGACATGAGTTGAACCATCATGCCATAATAATTTATATCCCTAATTTTACTCAATAGAAAGCACAATACACAAGCAGAGATACAATAGAAGAATAATATAGCTTCAGTCCATGGAGTATCATAATACAATAACACAACCCAACAATCAAATAAGGACATGGGTTGAATCATCATTCTATAATAGCCCACTTTCCTGGCTAGGCACCTATACAAGCAAATTAGACGGCCAATCATGTATTACGGCTTGATATATGATCTTTGGGTTTTTCCAGTAATGCAAGGTATGAGTATCCTCAGATCGTACCGTAATCGAGCAGGGCTGGCTGAACCGAGGATATAGAAGCAAGAATATATGTAAAGATGCACCAGTCCCTCACAAGGACCCTGAGCTAATTAATAATCAGTAACAGTTCTAGGCTTTCTATAGAAAAGATACTGGCTCGGTCTTATAATTAAATCAGATACTGCACTCCACTAGTGCGGATGATATACATTACCCGTGGTATCCAGCCTTTACTCCCAGGTAATTTATGGTAGCTCAACTTGCACGATCTCGAGATACCGTTCCCTCCCAATACGTTACTAGTTATGTTGCCAATTAACCCTAGGTTAATTAGAATCTCATGCCATGGTCACATGAATATTCCTTCTTAGATGTCTTACCTTAACTACGAGCGCTCTTGATACGAATACCTATTATCATTCGAAAGTTAAATCTGGATTCACCCAAGTGTGATACAACAATCAATACTATCTAGCCACGGCTAAAGTCACTGTCCAACTACCAGATTCGTGCATGGAAATAATAATATATATCATGTAGTAGGAGTATATGGCACGACGGCTTACTCTCTCTCTATATATATATATCAAGTAGCACTCTCGGTGCGATCAAGTGTATCAGCATGGATACAATAGTCAGGACAGGAACAAGTTCTAGAATCAAGATCATGGACAAGTTATCAGGTAGCAAGTTATTTAGGACATGATAGTCTAATACTGGTTACATCAATTTGTCACTTTATTTTATCGAAGAATGAGAATAAGAGTAGTACGAGAACCCCTCGAGATCAGATCCACAACTCTTAAATAAAATAAGGATCGTGATTGCAGAACGTCATTCGAGTTGAACTATGCCTCTAATTCTATCCAACGTATAATAAGATGATCAAGAAAAAGTAATCTAATTAATAAGTAAAATAACAAATGCATACATGGCTACATCTACACGGCTTAACATGTACAGAAAATAGTAGGCACACAAAGCAAGTTGGCGCATAAAACACATAAAAGTAAGGTTGGCACACAAACGACTAAAACTGGACAGTGGTGCACAAATGACTAAAACTGGGCAGTGGCGCACAAACGACTAAAACTGGGCAGTGGCACACTTTCGCAAAAAGTGCACGAGCTACAAAGGATGGCTTACTTTGTCAAGTTAACTAACATAACACACTTAAAAAAAGTGCACGGGCGAGAATAAGGCTCACTCTAACAGAAAGTACGCGAGCAAGCTAGCTAGCAGACAAAATACACCATCCAAGGTCAAATCTCGATAGTCGAGAAACTCGTCAGTCGAGTAGCACATAAATTAATAACACAAAAATCGAGAAACCAACTAAAACTTCGTCTTAAAGGAACGAAGAGGGAAAAAGTGCGCGAGCTACCAAATGTAAGCAAAGTGTGTTGGTTGACAAAATAGAGAAAAAATGTGCCAGATGGCCAGCACAAAGAAAGTGCACGGACTGGCTGTGGAACACCTTCCCTTGGTTTTACAGGAAAAACTTTGATAAAATATGCACCAAAGTGCGCCAACTGGGTTTTCTCTCAAAAGTGCGCCACTGACTCAAGGAGTGTGATTGGCCAATTTTGCTAGGAGACTAAGTGCAGTATGATTAGTACGCACGAAGAGTTGGGACAACACACCAATGCACCCAAAATAGAATATACATATTTCTATGCCAAAGGGGTTCTCTTGCATACTCTTCACAGAGCACTGTTCTTCTTCTCCAGTCAGCCATTTGGTACACGTATTATATCAAGTTTTAGCACTAAATTTAACTGGACTCGAAATCAAGCACGGCCAAAAGCAAAATTACATAAAATATGACGCTCTACACTATAAGCTAATTAGATTTGTAATTAAAGTTGAAGGGGGTACTCGTTCCTAATAATATAAGCTAGAATAAATATGCATTATTAAGAATTAAAAGTATGCATAAATCTATAGTTCTTCTCTTGTACAAGATGTACTTGCCTACGGAGGAAGAGAAAACCTAAGAAAGAGAAATAAAAAGGAAATAATGAGTAGAGGGAGCGAGAAATGGTAATATATATAGGTTTAGGTTTGAGATATGGACCATTGGTTACTCAAACCTATCCAAGCCACACATGCCACCAATCCAACCAGACCCATTCTTCTCTACAACTCGCGGGTCTGGTCTAAACAAAGGTTGGGCAAGCAATCAACATGCGCTAAAGATAACATGCGCCAAAGTACGGCGGGAAGGGGGCTGACATCTCTATCCACCTAAAAAAAATTTTGTCCTCGAAATTCAAACTCATGGCTAGCTAGAGATATCAAAACAAACTACAAACTAACTATAAGCAATCTACACATATAAATAAGCAATTATAACAACACATATAATAAAGCGAAGTAGCATCATTTCATATGAGTGCTTGTCGATCATGGAATGAAAGATGCAAGACATACGAAGAGAATATATCTTATGAGTCAAATAGGTACTGGTACCGAGATCGAATATTATCCTCATGTTCCCACGTCGACTCTCCCAAGGAGTGGTGGCCCCAAGAAATACGAACAAGATGGATAGTCCGGTTCTTGAGTACCGTCTCTCTCCGATCCAAAATGGATAGGAGATATTCCTCGTAAGTTAAGTTGGTACCATCGACTAACTCAGAGTGCTCGACGATATGACTCGGTTCCGGGACATACCTACGCAACTGAGACACATAAAATACATCATGCACTTCACGAAGTAAAGGCGGAAGGGCAAAATGATAAGCAATATCCCCTACCCTCTCGAGAATATCGAACGTTCCTACGTACGTGGACTAAGGTTCCCACGAACCCCGAATCTAATGACGCCATGGGTAGGCAAAATATGCAAAAATACGTGATCGCAGACAGAAAACTCTAACGGCCTACGATGTTGATCTGTCAAGTGACGATGACGATCTTGTACAACCTGATACCGCTTCTTGATCTGCTTAACTACTCCAATTGTTTGAGTGATCATTTCAAGCCCCAACATCTTTCGTTCACTAATTTTATCCTATGCCAAGGGTGACCTGCACTTTCTTTCGTATAATGCCTCAAAATGAGCCATTAGTATGCTGGCCTGATAACTATTGTTGTACGAGAATTCTACTAAATGAAGATGATCTTTCCAAGACCCACCAAAGTCTAAGGTATAAGATCACAACATATCTTCCAAAGTCTGGATTGACCTCTCTGATTGTCTATCTGTCTCGGGATGATACACAGTACTAAATATCAACTTGGTACCTTAACGCTCGTGCAAGTTTTTCCAGATATGAGATGTAAAGCGAGTATCACAATCTGATACTATACTCGCTAGGACTCCGTGCTGCCTTACTATCTGACGCATATACATCTCTGTCAATTGCCCTATGGACTGTCCTACTCGAAAGGGAAGAAAATATGCCACTTTCGTGAGTCAATCTACTATTACACAAACTGTATCACTTCCAGTAGGAGAGCTAGGTAAACTGGTCACAAAATTTATCGTAATATTTTTCCACTTCTACTCTGGAATAGGCAGGGGTTGTAATAATCCTGCTGGTCTCTGTTGTTCTTCCTTCACTTGCTGACGTATGAGATATCATGAAACGAACCGAGCTATCTTTCTTTTTATTCTGTTCTACCAAAAATATTGCTTAACATTATGGTATATCTTTGTGCCTCCGGAATAAATAGAATACTGGAAATTGTGTGCCTCGATCATCACTTCTTGCCAGATATCTCCACTTGGCACACAGACGATTTTTAAATATGAGTGTTTCTTCTTCCTGAATTCTTAATTTCTTCCTAAGACCTGACTCACATTCTGCCCTAAGCTTCTGAATCTGAGAATCTTTTGCTTGAGCGGACTTGATCCTTTCCACCAAAGTTAACTGTATCTGAAGACTGACTAATACCCCCGTTTCTTGAGGTAATACAACCTTGATGTCCATCTTTTGAAGATCTTCTAAAATACATTTCTGAGTTATCAAGATGAATGTGCTGCCTCTCATACTTTAAGCATCTGCCACCACATTTGCCTTGCCTGGATGGTACTGAAGTACTACATCATAATCACCAAATAACTCTAGCCTCCTCCTTTGTCTCATGTTCAAGTCCTTTTGACTGAATATATACTTCAAACTCTTGTGATCTATAAATATCTCTACTCGATCACCGTATAGGTAATGTCTCCACAACTTGAGGGCAAACACTACTGCTGCTAATTCCAAATCATGGGTTGGATAATTTTTCTCATGATCTCGAACCTGCTGGGACGCATAAGCTATTACTTTCCCATGTTGTATTAATACACATCCAAGTCCTCTCCTAGATGCTTCACAGTAAACTGTGAATACTTCTGATCCTACTGGAAGTGTTAGGATTGGTGCTGATATCAGTTTCTCTTCTAACTTCTTAAATGCTGCTTGGCACTCTACCGACCAAAAAAACTTCATCTCCTTACTGGTTAGACAAGTCATTGGTGCTAAAATTCGTGTAAAATCTGTCAAGAACCTCTGATAATATCTTACTAATTGTAAAAAACTTTGAACATCTGCTACTGTCTTCGGGACTGGCCAATTCTCTACTGCTCTATCCTTCTTGGAGTCCACTGATACTACTGCTCCTAAGATAATGCGCCCTAAGAATTAAACATGTGTAAACCCCTTCATTATTTTTTTTGGTAGATTGGGTATGGTAGGAATTTTGGTTTAGCTTCAGGTTGTTTAAGGATTAGAAATTTGGGTTATCAAGACAGGTTCTTTAATTTAAACTCTTGGTGCACCTTACCGTTGCTACAATATTTGGAGCACAACAATAGCCTTACTTTCAATAAAAAAATTTACTCTTGACCTGACGAGCCAACCTAGGCACTGGATATTTCTGTCACTCACAAACATACTCCCGTGTGCTCTATTTTAATTGTACAACTTTCCAGTCATAAAAAATTAATTTAAATTCTATGCCTTATACCTATGTCCTTGCCATCGATTTTTGGGACACAAACTCAACCCATTTGCCTAACCAATTAAAGGGCCCAAGGCTAATACCAAGTCTACAACGTCCATGATATTTGTGTCACTCCCAATTGAGACCCCATATACTCTCATTTTAATTAAGAACACATATGATACAATATTTATTTAATTTGGTAAAACTGACTTAACTTAACCCCAACTAAACCCTCATACCAAATCTTAAGACTCATACAAAACATCCAACACCCACTCCATCCTACAAAAATACCAAACACCCTTTTTTCCATATCAAATCCTCATATTTCTTTTCTTTATTTGTAAACCCCAAACTCTTAATAACTCAAATGCAAAAGTAATGCAAGGTGTCAACCTTCTATTGGTGCAATTCAAATAAAAAAGACTACCCTTGGCCATGTGACCGGTCATAACCATATTTCCTCCCTATTTGTATTGTACTTTTCATCCTCATCCACTTACACTTAATCCTAGCCTTTGATTCATTCCTCCATCAATCACTACCACCCAATTCCTTCATGGAAACACACACATACACACACACACACATACACACACACACACACACACACTCTCTCTCATAAACCCCCCTTATATAGTCGGCCCTAATCCCAAGAGAACCCCCCTCAACACTCTCTCTCCTCACTTCCCTTCCTCTCCTCTCCACAGCCGACCTCTTCTCACTCATTCTTCTTCTTCATCTTCTTCTTCCTCTCCTCTCTCCTTGTAACCCTAAAATAGTCGACACCTACAGACCACCAATACACCATCACCATCGTCAACACCACCACCACTGCCACCACCGTCAACACTACCACCACTGCCACCACCGTTAACACTACCACCACAACCGACACCAACACCACCACTGCCACCACCATCAACACCACCACCATCAACACCACCATCTGCCGCCACTGCCACCACCTTAACCATAATATCACCACCATTGCCACCACCTCATGATACCACCACCTCACGACATTACCACCACTGCCACCACCTCACGACAACAACCCCACAACGGCCAACCACCACCAACGACAGCAGCGGCTAGGATACCACCCCTACCACCGAACGCCCCCTCTGGTATCACTTCTATCTTCTTCTTCTTCTCCTTCTTTATTTATTTTGTAACTCTTTTAATTCATTAAAAACCCTAGTTAGGTTATAGGTTCCTTTGAGCAATACTTGTTAACACTGTATTAAATATTCATGGTTAGTTTGTATCCAAGAATAATAACATTCATTATTTAGGGTTATATATATATGTGTAAAATGCATGAGTTGATGAGGATGTTGTTCAAATAAAATTTTTGTTAGGTAGTATTGATGGTATAATTGAAAGATGAAGATATGATCATTCTGCGTATTAAGAGGTGACAACTAATTTATGACTGATGCACTTGTGTTTATGGTTACATTGATAAGATGGGTTGAGGATGAACATTGTTCGCAGTTTATTAAATCTAAACTTGATGAATACTAGTGTTTGAGGATAGTATTTGAGGATGTTATGCGATTTGATGATTATGTATTTATTACCCTAGTCAACTTTGGTCAATACCCTAGTTAGTATGCTTAGTCGTGAGTTTTGTACTATGAAAAAACCTAGGTTAAGTTCTAAATGACATATATTCAATAATAAATAGACTTTGAGTTAATTATTAATTAGTTTTAATTACTTGTCTATGTTCTTTGGACTACCTGAACTTGGACATTGGACTAGAGCCTCATCTTCAGCCTGTGGATCCAGACAAGTGTACCTTACCATACTGTAACTCAGTTCCAGTTTTACTTATTTATTTTGTCTCTACATTGTGTGCGCTTTGGATCAAAATTGTTACTTAGCGTCTGTGTCATATCCAGTGCAGACGTTCATTGGTAACGTCTAGTATCGATTGTTAGATATTTTTTGATACCTTTATGTACCTACTTAGTTACATCGGAACCCTATGACACATTCAGACACTATCATCGTGCTAGACTTCATGTATCCTGATAGTGTCAGCATGACCAAAACTTGTGATGACTATAGGATTGTCATTGGTGCTAGTTACTTCAGTATGACGAGACTGTTTGGTTAGAGGTTCAGGCTTAGCAAGCTGCGGATGCGTCTCGTTGACCGCATTGGGAGGGGAAGATAGTTACTAGACGCTTGGGCTACTTCACATACACTATATATATATATATATATCCTTATTTATATAAAGATCCTGTATCCGGAGTCGTAGTACTTACTTACTGTGTGTCTCTATGCTCGGAGCTACGGGTACGCACCGTGTGTCTCTGTGCCTTGGAGCTACGAATTTATATTTGGAAAGCCCACGTGTCGAACATTGTCTTCAAGTTGTGTCTCACTTAAGTAGTTATTCTAGATTACATTGGTGTATCATATGTTTTCTTTCTGTTTTACTATAGCATACTATTTTTGTACCTTGTTATGTCCCTCTGAGGACCTGGTTCCCTTCCAGGCATAGGCGATGAGGACTACCCTGAGGAGTACGTACCGGGTGTATATCCAGGAGCAGGACTTATAGTAGAGGACGAGATCCTTCCCGAGGACTTCGCTTGATCACCGGTAGTGACTTCACCTTGGGTCCGATATTATTATCTAGTAGCATATATCGGCCCTAGTTATCTTATTGCTTACTTTCATTCAGTAATTGTATTAGCGGGTCTGTCCCAGTGTAACTCTATCAGTATTGTATTATGATATATTTCCAGACTTATTTATCTTTCTGCATATTAGTAGACTTATTTTCTCTATGTGTTTTATATTCTTATGTTTGTGGATGAGATTAGTTACATTGCTTATGTTTTAAAGGTTGTGTTATATCATTGTACTTTATAACTTAGGTGCATTCCATCGGGTCCATTAGATTGGGATGTCCGTCAGTGTACCCGCTGGCCAATGCCATATGGCCCAGTTCCTTATATTTGGAACTGGATATGACATGGTTTTTATGGTGGCCCATGTAAATCCGATTTAAATTGTCTTGGTTACCTGGCTGTGCCAAGCAGGCCTGCAATTAGGAATAGATATTAGGATCTCATCTACATGCTTGAGTACTTCACATAACATCTCTATTTTAATTTTATTTTGCCAAATTTTGTATCATGTTTTATTCTATATCATTGATCTTAAACATTACTTCTTTTCAGAGTTATGAATCTCTACAGCGGACGTGTTGCGCAGCCGGACGATGTCCCCCGTGACACCGGGTCATTTGGGGAACCGATGCTGGGGTAGGTTCTTCTGTTGATCCCAGATCCCTAGGGACAGTCATCTGGGAAGCCAGAGGTGCCTCTGGACAGACACCAGTCTCCGCACCAGGCAGATCATGAGGGCCAGAGGGCTGCAGGACAGGAGGAGCAATAATTGTCCCCACCACCTCCATTTCTACCACAGATGCCATACAGGCCCTTCCTACCAGGGCAACCCATAGATGGGCCACAGATGTTCCAGATGATCTACGCTATGATACAGGCCCAGTATTAGGTTTGGCAGCAGGCTCAGCAGCAGGCCCAACAGAGCTAGGCTGAGTCTTTGAGAGAGAGTATTGTGACGACTTTGGGCCAGGTTTCACCACCAGCTCACCAGTCGATGATGGGGTCTGTTATAGACTTTCGTCGTATGATACCACTTCTATTTGCTGGTACAGAGGAGATGATGAAGGTACACGCATGACTTACCAACATTCAACACCAGTTGGTTCAACACCAGTTGGAGGCCACCGATCTCCCAAGATATATATGGATGACCGCTAACAAGATGCAGCTTACCGACAATACTCATCACTGGTGGCTTTCAAAGGAGGAGCATTTAGGGCCTGATCGGGTTACTTAGGATGAGTTCTCTAGGCTCTTCAAGGAGATATTTAATTCTTCCACTACTAGTGCGAAACTTTGGGACAGGTTCCAAAACCTCAGGTAGGGAAGTTCGACCATTAAGGAGTATAATGTTGAGTTCCTCCGCTTGAGCCATTTTGTCTCATACTTGATTTCAACTGAGGAGAAGAAGGTCGAGAAGTTCTATGAAGGCCTGAGTTTTGAGACACAGAGGTTTATTGGATCTATAGCCCCCACCTCCTACTCCGAGGTTCTGTTAGCATCCCGACTCCAGGATCGTATCAACAAGATGGAGGCCAGTCTGAACCGCTCCTATGCATCATCATCATCAGTTCGAGTACCGTAGGAAGGACCTATAAAATATCCTATGGTACTACAGCAGCAAAGAGCACTACCCTTGCAGGGACCAGTGATTCCCACTTTTTATTACTGTGGCAAGAGGGGACACATGTTGAGGGATTATCGATGGAGGTTGGGAGTATGCATGAGATATGGAACTGACCAGCATGCAGTCAGGAATTTCCCAGAGCAGAGGGTTCCAGTACCTATGGTTCATCTGTCACCACCCCATTTCCAGAGCCGGGTATTTTTTTTATTTTTAATTTAGTTAATTATGGATTATTTATATTTAATTGTATTTATATTTAATTATTGATTGTATTATATTTTTATTGTATGTTTTAGGATTTTGGCTAGCCTGGACCCATGTCAGACCCTAGTGGACCCATGTCCGACCCAGCCCACACCCCTGTGAGACTTATTTTGGGGCTTAAAATATTTATTTTATTTTTAGGAAGTTAGTTGGAGAGATTTGGAACTAGTTTGAGTGCATTTGGAGCCCCGAAACCCAAAACCGAGTTACGGGAGGGCATTTTGGTCATTTGGACTTAGTGGAACCCCTTTATTATGTGTGACCGGCCTATTCCCAGCCCATTTTCGTGAACCACAACAGCCTCTTCTCCCATTCTCCTCTTCTTCTTCACTTCTTCCTCTTCTCCACTCATTTTTCTTCTTCCTTTCTCCTTCCTACTTCAAGTAAGTCCATTTTTCTTCCCTCCTCTTTCCATTTCTTCTACTTGTGTTAACCCTAACCCTAGATCTTTCCCTAACCTAGGTGGGTAGAGCCTAGATTTGGTGTTGGAGCTTGGATTTGAGGCTTGGAGCTTGTAGGAGGTGAATTTGGAGAGATTTGGAGATTTTGGCTTGGAATTCCAACTCCCAAGAGGTAAACCCTAATTTTCCCCTTGTAATTACTCTTTTATAGTGTAATTAATATTTTAGAACCTTCCTAGACCCTTAGGCTACCCGTGGGAGGAAGTTGGAACTAGTTGGGTAGTGTTTGGAGACTTTAACATTAGGTTTTGTGTCAATTTCGGGTGAAATCCGAATTTGGCCCAATTTTGGGTGATGCCCTAGGTTAGATGGACCTAGGTAGACGTTGTCGAGAGTCGTGAGGGTGAGTGCGTGTCTCCGTTCGGACACGGGAAGTCGTGTCGCGGAGAAACGGGCGTTTCGGGCGAAATTGGGGCTTTTCGTCGTCGCCGATTCTAAGTGCGTGTGCGTTTCCGCCTCGGGCCTAGAATCGACGTGGGAGAACATTTTCTAGGATCTAGACATCGTTTAGGACGCGTGGGTAAATTTTGGGCCGATTCCGAGTTCGTTTGGTGTGCGTTTCAGGAGGTTTTCCGAGCCGCGCACCATGTGTTCGTCGAAATGACCGAACGGCCATTTCGGCGTGGTTTTCTAGTTTCGGGCTTGTGCACGCGTTGGGTTAGCATCGGGGAGTGTGTGATAGAGTTCTCGGGTTATATTTTATATATTTATAGGTGTTTGTGCGTGTCGGGGCCGTTGGGCGTGCGTTGGTGAGCGTTGTGGGCGTTGTGTTGTGTGTGTGTTGTGTTTTTATATATATATGTATATATATATTTGTGTGTGTGTTTTTATATATATATATATATTTATATATATATGTGTTTTTATGTGTTTGTGAGTGTGCTAGTGAGTGCTTGTGTGAGTGTGAGTGAGTGTTTATAGATATATATATAGGAGTATATGTATGTGTGTATATGTGTATATGTATATATATTTATATATATATATATATGTATGAGTGTTTGTGTGTGTAGTTGTGCATTAGTGAGTGTTAGTGAGTGTGTGTGTTAGTGTGTGTGAGAGTGTGTGTGTGAGGTTGTGTGAGAGTGTGTGAGGATATATATATATATATATGTTTGAGTGTGTGAGTGTTTATATGCATATATATATATTAGTGTGTGTATATATATTTATATGTTAGATGGTATATATATATGTATGTATATATATATAGTGATATATATATATGTGTGTATGTATTTATGAGTGGGTGTGTGTGTGTGTTTGTGAGTAGGAGGGAGGGGGAGAACAGCCAGCGTGCAGCGGGGGCAGCAGTGCGCGCTGCAGCGCACTGCACAGCGAGCAGCGCGCTGTGTGCAGCTTGCACACAGCTGCAGTAGCAGCAGAATGAACAGTAGCAGCAGCAGCTAGGTAGCTGCAGCAGCAGTTTGCAGCAGCAGGAGCAGCAGCAAGGTGAGGAGCAGCTAGCAGCAGCAGTATCAATGCGAGGGAGAGTTAGAGAGAGGTATATATATATAGATATAGATAGATTGGTACATAGTTAGGTAGTAGAGGGATTAGTTAGATAGATACATAGATAAATAGATTAGATTGATAGATAGATAATAAGATAGATAAGTAGATGCATAGGTAGATACCTATATCTATGGGTAGATAAATAGGTAGATGGATAATTAGACGGGTAGTTAGATAGCTAGATAGCTATTAATTGATAGATAGTTTATAGATAGATTAGAGAGTTTGATAGTTAGACTAGTTTATAGATGTATTAGATAGTTAGAGGGATATCTAATTAATAGATAGGTAGTTGGATAAATAGGTAAGATAAGTATGAGATACTTAGATAGATAGATATATCTATCAATAGATAGATAGTTACTAGATAGGTAGTTATCTATCTAAGGTATATATATATCTATATACATATAGTTATATCAATACCTAGAGATATCTAGATAGTATAGTCATATATATTTATGCGTAGGGTAAGATAATGGGTAAATGTATATATGTGTGGATATATATATATATAGGTAGATATCTACTTAGACATATATAAATATGGTAGATATCTATATTACCTAGCCTAGATTAATATCTAGGTATGTAATTAATAGCTAGGTAGCTAGTTAGAGGGTTTGAGAGCGGTATCTCAATACCTTGAGATACCAAGGTATTTCAATACCTTAAGATAACCAAGGTATTGGGTTTCGAGCGGGGTTTTTGAGCAATAGCCTAGGAATAGTATTGGAGTAATTTTTATAGGTATATGTGTATATATTTACGCGTGCTAGCATAGGTTTTAGCGGGTTTAGGCGGGGTGCGTAGCCTAGGTTGAGGTATCGGATACCGAGGGTATCCCGGTATCTCAAGGAGGCGAGTTTGAGAGTTTTCTAGCTTAATGAGCTCGGTTTGACCTAGAATTTCAGGAGCACCCTAGTTTGACCCAGACTTGACCGTAGTTGACTCGGTTGACCGCCAAAGTCAACTTTTGACCTAGTTTTGACCTAGAGTTGACTTTTTGGACCCAGAGTTGACTTTTTGACCCAGATTTCACCGGTTTGACCCGTTTGACCTAGAACGACCCTAGAAGCCTATTTTTAGTTATTTTATGTCTGTTTAACTCTTTAGAACCCTGTTTAACCTTGCTTTTCGCATTAGGTCCTTGCGACACCAGTTCGGATCGCCAGTTGCTCAGGACGTCAGGCGAGTACATTCTCTGATAGTTTTCATTATCTGATGATTATTATGATTCAGCTTCTAGTATAGTATCATCTGATTATTCTGGCACAACACGGGACACTGATTGATATTTCTGGATTCATTTACTTGCGACACGTACATTTCATGTTTCTGGCCTCTATTCTGGAATCACTACTGGCATCACCTACAGGCATCACTACAGGCATCATTCATGTACAGGCTGGACTCATCTTGATTTGCGTGTCGGGTCTTGGATCTACTTGTATTAGTCGGGGCGGGGAAATACTCGAGTAGACATGTAAACATTCCTATCTGGCATCATCAGGAATCACTCCCTCTGGTCTAATCTGGAATGATAGCAGCCGCACACCCAGTGCGCGGTGAGCCGTACTTACCCCTAGCCGTTTACATGTCGAAACAAGTATTTCAAAGACACCGAGTTCATTCTTTATAGTCTGGACTCTCATGCATTTCTTGACTTGTCTCACTTACATATTTCTGGACTTGACTTATTACATATTTTCATGCTGGACTCACTACACGTTCATGTGCACGGACTTGATCTTAGCTTAGATTCTTATATCTTACAGTTACTACTATCTTGTTTCTGATATTCCTGCATCTTTACCTTTATGCACCAGTGATACATGTTTATTTCCTGTTTCATACTTACTTCTTTCTTCTTGCTACTTGCTATAACTGTTTTATAGTTTTTATCATTTAAATGGAACTGCTGTTAGAGATGTACTTGCTCCAGTCCTGACTGGACATATTTTTCAGAGTATCCGGAGGATTGGTGTCCGACGTTTTATGGACCTGAGCCTGTCGATGGTGCAGACAGGGACCCTCTAGTTTAGAGGTGATTTCCGGGTTGGTAGCCGGGATCACTAGGATCTTGTTGTTGTTTTTATTAGCTTTTAGCACCGGATTTGTCTCCGGTTTTGGATTGAGACCTTGTTTGTATATTATTTTGGATGATGTATTGTTGTATTATTATTATTATTGATGTTGTGGTTGTTGTAGTAGTAGTTGGTGGTTAGACTTTATAGTTGTTAGTATTCTTTGTTATCTATCATGCTTAGATTCGTGATTGAGTACTTGAGATTATCTTTTGATATTGCTCCTCCGTTTGGAGTTGAGATCTTGGCAGATTATATATATTGTTTGTGTGGTTGCCCTCCTTTTGGAGAGGTCATGTCCGATTTTTGTGTGAGATTATTATTTTGTTAGTTGACCTAGACAGCGTTCTACCGCCGATGCTGCGGCGTAGGCTGGACGTACCCACGACTCATGCCCGATTTTCTGGGTGCGGGTCGTGACATCATCGACCAGCCTTTCCAGCACCGAGGCCTTACCAGCAGCCTCCCAGGCCAGTCTTTCTAGGACCGAGGCCGTCCTACGCAGGAGTTGGAGCGATGCGACCACCAACACCAGGAGGAATTCAGAGGAGGCCACCCTTGGCACCACAGGTAGTTCATTTCCATCATGTTGGACAACAGCCGAGGGCACCAGCACCGGGACAGGGCCAGGTCTTTGCGATGACCATTGAGGAGGCAGAGACCTCTGGAGAGGTGATCGCAGGTACTATTTTACTAGCTTTATTACCAGCAGTAGTATTATTTGATTCTGGTGCCACAAACTCTTTCATAGCTGCTAGTTTTGTGGCCACCCATAGAATAGCAACTGTATCCCTTTCGAAGATTAAGATTCTTACATGAGATATAATAGTACTAGTTAGCAACATTTGTAGATCTTGTTCAATAGTTGTTTGCGGGCGAGAGATGCGTGTCCGATTTTTAGTCTTCTCTATGCCAGACTATGACATTGTCCTAGGCATGGATTGGTTGAGCCAATACCATGCGACGCTAGATTGCCGACGTGGATGCGTTATATTTAGACCACCGGATCACCCTGAGTTTGAGTTTCTTCGGGGAGCCAGAGAGCATGGTGTCCAACCTACCTTTGCATCACACATTACAGAAGGTGAACCAATGTACCCCTATATTATATCAGAGTTTGAGAATATATTTTTCGAGGATCTTTCAGGCCTACTACCTGATATTTTTCGAGGATCTTTCAGGTCTGCCACCTGACAGAGAGATAGAGCTTTCTATAGAGTTGACTCCCGGAGCCGAGCCAGTTACTTCCCCCATCTACAGACTAGCATCAAAAGAGTTGGTTGAGTTGAAGGTCCAAGTAGATGATCTCTTAGACAACAGTTTCATTCGGGCTAGTATTTCTCCATGGGGGAGCCAATCTTATTTGTGCCAAAGAAGGACGAGATGGTACGTTTGTGTATCGATTATAGGGCACTAAATATTATAAGATAAAGAACAAGTACCCTCTGTCATGCATCGACGATTTATTTGATCAGCTGAGTGGCGCATGTGTATTCTCGAAGATTGATCTCAGATTCGGCTATCATTAGATCAAGGTGAGAAAGGAGGACATTCCGAAGATAGATTTTTGAACAAAGTATGGGCACTATGAGTTTTTAGTCATGGCATTTGGTTTAACCAATGCAGCAGCTGTGTTTATGAGCTTGATGAACAAGGTTTTCTACCAGTAATTAGATAAGTTTATGGTGGTAATTATCGATTAAATCTTGGTATATTCTAAGATCCAGGAGGAGCACGAGGAGCATCTCAGGATCGTATTGGAGACGCTGAGGCAGGAGAGGCTGTATGCCAAGCTCAACAAGTGCGAGTTCTGCTTAGATAGGGTACCTTTACTTGGTCACATAATCACTAGAGATAGACTATCAGTTGACCTGGAGAAGATTACCGTAGTGGAGATGTGGCCTACCCCTACATCAGTTACGGAGGTTAGTAGTTTTCTCGGACTTGCCAGATATTATCGAAGGTTCATGAAAAACTTCTCGATGATCGCTGCACCTATGACGTGGTTAACGCGTAAAGGAGAGGAGTTTATCGGGACTGAGGAGTGTCAGATGGCTTTCGATGAGTTGAAGAAGCATCTGATGTCAGCACCAATCCTGACACTTTCTTCTGGATCTGGAGGATTTGTGGTGTACAATGATGCGTCTGAGAGTGGACTAGGATGTGTACTGATTCAGGACGGTAAGATAATAGCTTACGCATCGAGACAGTTGAAGGTTCATGAGAAGAATTACCCGACACATGATCTAGAGCTAGCTGCGGTAATATTTACACTAAAGCTATGGAGGCACTACCTTTATAGAGAGCGGGTTAAGATTTACACAGATCACAAAAATCTAAAGTATGTCTACACTCAAAAGGAGCTCAACATGAGATAGAGACGTTGGCTAGAGCTGATGATATATTATGATATCGAGTTACAGTACCACCCTGGCAAGACAAATATTATAACAGATGCCTTAAGTAGGAAGCCTAGGGCATACTTCTTGATGACTCAGTCCCATTTTTTAGATGACCTTCAGGAGCTCGGGATAAAGGTGTATTACCAGACATGGATAAAAAGTTGGCTAGTCTAGAGGTTTAGTCTACATTGGTTAAGAGGATCAAGGCAGCCTTGCCTACCGATGCAAGATTCCAGCGATTGTGAGAGAGGACAGAGGCCGACATTCAGACGGGACTCCGAATTCACCAGGATAGAACATTGAGGTGTGGAGATTGCCTATATATTTTGAGTGGCGAGCTATGCTAGGAGTTGATGACCGAGGCCCATAGTTAGATTTATTCTATTCATCCTGGGGGTTCGAAGATGTACTAAGATTTAAGACAACACTACTGGTGGCATGGGATGAAGAGGGAGATTGCGAGATTCATGGTGAGACCTTTGGTCTGTCAGCAAGTCAAGGCCAAATATCAGAGGACTGCAGGACTATTGCAGCCTCTTCCCATTCCTGAGTGGAAGTGGGAGCACATTACGATGGACTTTGTTACGAGATTTTTGAGGACCCCTAGCGGGAAGGATGCAATATAGGTTATCGTGGAATGACTCACCAAGTCGGCGTATTTCTTGTCCTTCAGAGTTGGGCAGTCCACGAAGATATTGGCTGACAAATACATGAGGCAGATAGTACGACTACATGGAGTGCCTGTCAGCATTGTATCGGATCATGATTCCAGATTTACATTATATTTCTGACGGAGTATGCAGGAGAGTCTAGAAACTCACCTCAAGTTCAGTACTGCATATCATCCACAGACTAATGGTCAGTCAGAGCATATAATTCAGATACTAGAGGATATGTTAAAAGCGAGCATGATCGACTTTGGAGGATCTTAGGAGGACCATATACACTTGGTGGAATTCTCCTACAACAACATCTACCAAGCAAGCATCCAGATGGCACCGTTTGAGGAAAAGTACGACATGAAGTATAGGTCTTCGGTGTGTTGGAGTGATGTAGAAGAATACCAGATACTTGGTCCAGAGTTGGTAACTCAGACAGTAGATAAAGTGAAGTAGATTCGGAGCCTTCTCCACGCAGCATAGGACAAGCAGAAGCATTGGGCAGATGCGTACCACAGACCTTTGGAATTCAAGAAAGGTGATCATATATTTTTGAAGATATCGCCTACTCGTGGTACCATCAGATTTGGGGGCAGAGGCAAGCTGAGTCCGAGGTACATCGGACCTTTTGACATCTTGAAGCGTGTTGGCGAAGTGACTTATCGTCTTGTATTGCCTCTAACATTAGAAGGTGTGTACGACATATTTCATGTATCATAGTTGAGAAGATACGTGGCAGACCCTAGCCACGTGCTTGATCATACAGAGATTACAGTTGGGCCCAGTTTATCATATATGGAGCAGCCAGTAGGGATACTCGATCGCAGTGAGAAGGTTTTGAGGGAAAAGACTATTCGACTTATCAGGGTTGCATGGAAGCATCATTCGTTGGACGAGTCTACCTGGGAGCACGAGAATTCCATTTGACAACATTTTCCTTATTTATTTGAGGACCAAGTTACAAATTTACATACTGTATTTTAATTACCTGTTAACTTTTTAATTCTCGCGACTCTTACTCGTGCTTTAATTTTAATTTCAAGGATGAAATTCTTCTAACTTGGAAAGGATGTAAATCCCCTCAATAATTTTTTTGGTAGACTGTATATGGTGAGAATTTTGGCTTATCTTCAGGTTGTTTAAGGATTAGAAATTAGGGTTATAAAGACTGGTTCTTTAATTTAAACTCTTGGTGCACCTTACCGTTGCAATAATATTTAGAGCACAACGATAGCCTTTACCTTTCAACAAAATTTTACACTCTTGAATTGACGAGACAACCTAGGCACTGGATATTTCTGTCACTCACAAACATACTCCCATGTGCTCTATTTTAATTGCACAACTTTTCGGTTACAAAATAATAATTTAAATTCTATACCTTATACCTATGTCGTTGCCATCGATTTCTGGGACACAAACTCAACCCGTTTTGCCTAACCAATTAAAGGGTCCAAGACTAATACCAAGCCTACAATGTCTATGAGATTTGTGTCACTCCCAATTGAGACCCCCATGTACTCCCATTTTAATTAAGAACTCCTATGACATAATATTTATTTAATTTGGTGAAACCCACTTAACTTAACCCCAACTAAACCCTCACACCAAATCTTAAGACTCATACAAAATACCCAACACCCACTCCATTCTACAAAATATCGCACACCCTTTTTTCTATATCAAATCCTTAGTTTTTTTCTTTATTTGTAAACCTCAAACTATTAAGGACCCAAATGCAAAAGTAATGTAAGGTATCAACCTCTTATTGGTGCAATTCAGATGAAGAAGACCACCCTTGGCCATGTGACCGGTTATGACCATATTTCTTCCCCATTTGTATTATACTTTTCATCCTCATCCATTCAAACTTAATCCTAGCCTTTGATCCATTCCTCCATTAATCACTACCACCCAATTCCTTCATAGAAACACATGCACACACTCATAAATACCCCACATATAGTTGGCCTTAATCCCAAGAGAATCCCCTGTGGTGTCCCGTTCCCCCTATTCGGGGAGCGCGACTAAGAAATACAAGACGGTATCGTTCGATCGGGATAGATTGAAACAAGATCTTATCCTCGTTATGAATTTTCTTCTTCGGAATTGATTCCCATATTCAGTGGATCGTGCCCCCAGGATCGACTTAGCGGCAGAGTAAGGAGGGACCTCTCCGGTGCAAGTTTTCTTGCCTAGTTTTCGCTGTCGCTTTGTTGCTTTCGTGCTTTGAGTTGGTTTTTGGATTTGCTTGCAATTTGTTGAATGGTTTCGATGGATTTTATTATTTTTGTTTGTTGAACTAAACTTCAATTTCGAGATTGAAAAGATTAGAAGAGGTATTGATCAGCTGTTTATGGCAATGCAGGTGAACGAGCAGTCGGCGATGTGCGAGCGGAGTCTTAAGGCACCTCTTTCTTTTCCTTCCAACCAACTTGTGAGTGACTTATATTCGATTTAGTTGACCCTTCTTCCAAGTCTTTGTAGAAGCATGAAAAATACGCTGGGAGGATCTACGCAGCCTCTTGATGCAGAGCAGCGTAAACAGAGGCCTTCAGAGCCATCAAGCATGCAACAGAGCTTTTTCTGCTAAAACACAGCATGAAGTGTAAGCTCAAAGGACCATCCGCGTAAGTGCAGTACGTCCAGGCCGCTCCAGCGTAAGACAGAGTTCTTCATCGCCTCCATGGCGTAAAACTCAGCCGCTCTCAAAGCAGCGTTAATGCGTACGAGGAACGCTTCGTTTTCCCCGAAATGAACCTGTCAAGTCACGCAGTGAACCTGGCCTCTGACCCCTGACAAAAAAGTGCTACACGGCTACCTAGACGACGGCTGGAAACGATGGCAGACCCCTCGGGACGCGCCCACAGTAGGATGGTGGATCTCGGCATTTAATGCAGAGGATTTGGTTAAAATATTACCAAACCGTCGGTTACCAAAGTCCCCCCAGCCTAAACCGCTCTTTCGCGTACAAGGGAATACGCCGTCTTGTTTTACACAGGCAAACATGAGCTGTTTTACGCTCCGCAGTAGACAAACCGTCTGCCACGTCAAAAGCTACACTTCATACAGGGCCCGAGGCACGTCTCTACGTCAAATTGCACAGAGAGGTGACAGTTTCCCTCAAGACACGTCTCTGCGACGGATGCACAGAAGGGCTGCAGACCTTTAAAACACGTCTCCGTATTTAATGCACAGAATGGTGGCAAATCTCTGTAAGAGATTTGGTTACACCTTCGAAAGCCGTAATTCCGGTGAAGACGTCCACATCAACACTCTGGCACGGTACGCAGCGGCTTCTATGCCTCCAGGATCTGTGCTCATTCGGCTTTAAATGCCCACTCAGTCTCTACGACCATTCGGCTTCTATGCCTGTTCGGCTTCTATGCCTGTTCGGCTTCTATGCCCATTCGACTTCTATGCCTGTTCGGCTTCTATGCCTGTTCGGCTTCTATGCCCATTCGGCTTCTACGCCTGTTCGGCTTCTATGCATATTTTGGCTTCTACGCCAGGGGTGACAGTCATTTGGCTTCTACGCCAACCTCTTCTACACAAGGGATACCTACCTACGTGGCTTCTACGCCGTGATCTTCGCAGCAGATATACGCATTTTGTCCCCTTAGTTGGACACGTGTCACATGCTCACTCAAAAGGTCATTTATGTACAGGCATTGGTTATTTTGACCGTTGTGTAAAAGGGTGCTGTACTGTCCACTCCTCGGTTGTTACACCGACGGAGTGGTCACTGTCACCAAAACTCTATAAATAGAGACCCCTATCAATGGAGAACAAGGTCGACAATTTGGAAGATCGAACCAGGTCAGAGAATTGGTAAAAAAAAGAGAAAGAGAGAGAGAGAAAGAAGAAGAAGGAGAGAAGAGTCCGGAGCTCAGGCAAAGAGTAAGGGTCGACGGCTCTGGCACCGTGCATCCACCCTCCTTCGCAGCCTTCGAAGCTGCCACCCGTCTTCCACGGCACTTCTTCAACATCGTGTAGTCCAAGGGCTAAAGTGATCGACTGCAGATCAGACACCTATAGCAATTTATACCCAGATTAAATAAATTGTACTCCTGCATCCTCGTATAGGATCGAATTGTACAAGTTTGTTTGTAAACCAAAGGGCACGGGTCTCGTATAAACCCTGTCATTGAAATACACTTTTATTCTTTCGTTTAATACCACAAACAAGATGGCGACTCTGCTGGGGACATCTTTCTCTTCTGACAAGGAAGTAATTGCTCAACACGATGCGGTATCCATAGGATCCGTAAAGAAGACACTGGTCGTCCAATTCGACCAGTCTGCCTACGAAGACATGCTTCGGACTGGGGGTAGCTCTCACTCTCTCTCCGTCCGAGACAACAGGAAGCTGCGCAAAGTGTGGATGCCCAAGACATCCTCCGCCATTCCTGTGGACTCTCCGATCTCTCCGACCAATGAGGTGGTAGCATCGCTCCCTCCGTGCCCCACACGTAAAATTCAGTCTCCCGCTACGCGTGGTACAGACAAAACTTCGGGCAAAGCCTCAGCGCTAACCCAGGAGTATCCACTGCGCTTTACGCACAGAAATCAGTCTCCCGCTACGCGCGGTACAGACAAAATGTCGGGCAAAGCCTCAGCGCTAACCCAGGAATACCCACTGCGCTTTACACGCAGAAATCAATCTCCCGCTATGCGCGGTACAGATAAAACTTTGGGCAAAGCCTCAGCACTAACCCAGGAGTACGCACTGCGCTTTACGCGCAGAAATCAGTCTCCCGCTACGCGCGGTACAGACAAAACTTCGGGCAAAGCCTCAGCGCTAACCCAGAAGTATCCGCTACACTCTACGCGTAGGAACTAGTCTCCCGCTACGCGCGGTACAGACCAAACTTCTGGTGATGCCTCAACGCCAGGACAGACAACATCTGACCTCTACGAGGAACCAGATGAACGCCGTAATTTCCGCGAAGGGAAGCAGGCAGCGGAATACTCGACTCCTCGGCCGTTACGCCAGCGAAGGAGCAATCTGCCTACCCTCCGGATTACGCGGAAAGCCGACGGCCAGCTGAGGACCTCTTCAGCCTTACGCCACTCTGAGCGAATCTCCAATTTACGCCGGGCAAAGTCCAACGACGTAAAACAAGCTCAAGTTGCTACTCCCCCTGACCTGCGCAAATACTTAATCCAGAAGCGTAAGGAGAGGGGACCTTCCAACATGTCTATTACGCCCCCTAGCGAGCAATGTTGTAATAGTCATAAAATTGTGATTGACTGTTGTTGTTCTAAGGCAAAATGGCCAATTTTCGACCGATTGAGCTACTCTCAGTCTTTCTCGGAAGAAGAGCCCGCGTATGCGTCCGTGAACATGGCTTCTCATATACCTAGAGGAGGGCCGAGCTCAAGACGTCATCCCACAGGGCCTCCGAGCCGAAGAAGATTCGAAGACCTCCTCAGGAACACTGAAGCTGGGGTGTTCCAAAACACCCGTGCAAGGTTACAGCAACCAGCTTCGTACTCATCTGATTCCGACACTGGGGGTCGCCAATCTCCCAGATCAGATGCTGAGAGTATAGAGTCGACTTCTGCAGCGACCTATACTTGTCCTTCGAGGACGCCCAGGGAAATAGGAGTCTACGCCATTGAAGACGAACGCGAGGAAGCTTCGCCGTCAGGAAACGCAGAACAACGCATCACTATGCTGGAAACATCTCTGGGACAAATGCAATCCACGATGGAGAACATGCACCGGATGATGCTAGCTCAGCACGCCACTGCCGTGGCTCAAGCATCGGTCCCGCCAACTCAGATACGTGTGGAGGTGGACTTACCACCATCCAACCCGGGCCAAGAGCCTGCGCTAGATCAAGAGTCAGCAGTTCCTCCGTTTCCTCACTCAGGGAATGCCTTACCTCCCGCTGTGTAACCTCCGATTTCCAAATTTCTGAAATAATTAGATTTTTAATTTATTTTAAATACCAAGTTATAAAATATTTTCTCCTTGAATTTTTGTATTTTATTTTGAACAATGTTTGATTTTAGAAGGTAATTTAAAATCTTTTATAAAAATCATTTTTCCTAAATGATGATTCCTTATAAATAAATAAAAATAATAATGTATATATATATTTCTCTAGTTTCAAATGTTTATTGGCTTGAAATCATAAAATTAGTTATTTGATAAATTAATTAAAAGACTAGTTGTTTCTTCATAATAAATTTTATATTTATTGGGATAGTAAATGAATGAATTACATACTTTCTAATATTTTGAAAAATGAGTTTAATTAGTAGCTAATCGGAAGCCTCTTAAAAATATTTTCTTAAATTTCTTTTCTATTTAATTTACCCGTTTACCGTCTCCCATTCACACCCTCATTTTTCCCACATGAAAAACCCGTTTAATTATGATCTGGGCCATTCATTATTGGGCCAACCCGCACCCTTTATCCCGCACCCTCTCTCCCTATTTAAGTCCCTCATCACAACTCCCTAGAAACCCTAATCTCCAAATTATTAGCTAGCCCCCATAATTTCCCACAAGCCAACAACCATCAACATTTTGTGTGCTCGTGTCCGTGTGTCCAGCATTACCGTGTCAGCCGTGTTGGCCTCGGGTCCGACCCCGGGTGTCCCACCGTATTCATTCATTTCCTGTGTCCGGTTACAATATTACAATCAGATTTTTTCGTGTCCGACACACCCGGACACATCCACATCCACCACTGTACACAGCATCACCCTGTGTCCGACACACCCGGACACGTCCGTCCCTTTACAGTACGCCACCCTCATGTCCAGCCCGGACACGTACCCAAACCCTGACACAGAGAAACCCTAACCCTAGATCTGACCATCGCCGCCGTCGATTTGACTGTCGGAGCCGACGAGCGCTCCTCCCAGTTCAGCCTCGAAGGCAGGGGAGTCGACCACCGCGTGGCCCGGGCGCGACCACGGCGGAGGGGTTTCATCCGCCACCGTCGAAACTCCTCCTCGCCGCAGCAGATCTGCTCGGTGTCGTCGCCTCAAGGTGAGCCCTCGACCGCTGCCGCCGCCTCGACCAGATCCAAGCGCCGCCTCGAGTCGAGTTACCGCCGCTCTCGAAGATTTCGCCGCGGCTCCCCTCCACGCCGCCGAGGACACCCGCCGGTGACCGCCTGGGTCTTCGACCGGTCCTCGGACCACCGCCGCTCTTGAGTTTCCGCTGCCGCCGCCGAGATGAGCCAGATCCGCCGCCGCTCCGAATGAACGCACGCTCGACCACCGCCACCGACGGACTTCCCCGCGCCGACCTCGGCGAATTTCCTCCTCCGTCGACGACGAATGTGAGCCTCTGTTCTCCTCCCCCTTTTCTTTCTGATTCTGAGGAGTAGAAGTATTAAGTAACTAATTATGTATAATCAATAGTTAATATATTAGTTTAAGTTAATTAATTAATTATATAATTAGTAGTTAATTATATAATTAGTAATTAATTAATCAATTAGTTTATTTATATTGGTTAATTTTTTTTATTAAATTATATAATCAGTTTAGTATATATAATTAGTTATTTTATATAATTAGTTTAATTAATGTAATTAGTATATGTAATTTGGTTATTTTATATAATTTGGTTATATTAATATGTAATTAGCTAGTTTATGTAATTAGTTATTTTTATGTAACAAATTAAAAGGGTTTTGATATGTAAAAATAATAATAATTTTTGGTTACATTATTAATTAAAAATATAGTTTCAATAATCTAAATTAGTTCGAAATTGGTTATTTTGGACTGGTAACTAAAAATTCTAGAGATATATAAATACATTGGCTTTTACATAAATTCTAGATTTTTATAAATAAACTTTTAAGTGTAATTTTGTTCGAAAGGAAGTTTAACAATTATTGTTCAAATAATTTCGAAAGGATTTATATATGTAAATACGTATTCTAGTATATGTAATTGATTTGGTATCTATGTATATATTTTTAGTATATGTATATAATTATTTTGGTATATATATATATACTTATATATATATACATGTATATATGTATGTATAATTTTGGTATAATTATACATATATTTAATTGGTATAATTTTATGTAGTATAAGTGTAATAAAACGTATTTTAATATATGATTAATTGGCATCTGTATATATATATATAGTATAAATTTAATTTGGTAATTAATATTAGTATGTTTAAGAATGATGGTGACAAGATATATATATATGTATATTCTAAAAATGTACTTTGCATACATATGATATGTACGTATTTTGATATATGTTAATATATAAATGCACATATTTTAGTAAATATACAACTATAGCTAGTAATTTATATTGGTATATACTTTAGATATATACATATATTAGGTTAAATTATTTTTAGTATGTATACAAGTATTATTTATTTTTAGTAGATATATTTACATATATCTACTATTGTAGTTGATGGAAATTATTATATGGTTAATTGGTAAACCTACTAGGTGATCCTAGGTGACCAGTAGCATACCTAGAGAAATCCCGAACTCAGTGTTTTTTTTGACTGTGTTAGTGTAGCATCTGATGCAAATGTGGTTTTGCTTGTGATATATTTTAGGACTGTTGGATCCTCCAGACGATACCCTGGGACAGGACATTGGTTTTACCAGCTAAGGACCCAAGGCAAGTACATTCTCTGATTAGTTTCTAATTTATGATATCTCCTATGTTCACTGTATCTAGTGTAAATATCCATGTTCTTGACACACTGGTTACACGGATTGGTATACACGGATCTCGTCATGAGATGTTATTCCTTATTCATGGTGTAGCTTGTACAAGATTGTTTCCTTGATATCTTGTGCATGTACAGACACTGAGACCCAGGGAGATTTGCTACCTCCCTAGGGAATCCCGTGCCATAGCGTACCATGATTGGATCTACTATACCAGTCGGGGGTTTAGGGAGTACTTTAGTGTAGATATGTGATCATACCCAACTTTATATGTACCATAGCTCACCCCACATCTCACGTCGGGTGCGGCCTGACCATTTACATGCTCCATAGCTGCTACGTGTGATTAGCCTGACCTCTAAATGCATCATAGCTAACCAACGGTTAGCCTGACTTTATATGAACCATAGCTAATCACATGTAACCAGCCTGATCAAGTTTCCAAGCCGATCACATGTTAAAGCTAGTACTCACACACTTAGTCATAGGATTCTGCTCATTGACATATTGTTCTTTTCCTGCATTTACTTACAGTAATTCCAGTATTTCTCTCATTGTACATTCTCGTACCTATACATGCATCTGGTATGTTTCCATCTAGAACTGCTACATAGTTTATGTTATTTATATAGAACTGCTATTTAGAGATGTACTTTGCTCCTTCCTGACTGGAAAATATTTTTCCAGACTGTGACCTTAGTAGACTGGTTTCGACACACTTGGGGACTGAAAGTTAATGATTGCAGGTATGATTATGTTGTCTCTAGACTTGTGTTGTATTCTTTTATTTCTTCAAATTCCTATCGTGCTGTAGTTGTGATTGAGTATGTTGTGAATATTTTTCTAGTATTATCCGAATCTCCTTATGGAGTTGGATACTAGCGTGAGATTGTTAGATAGTACTCGACCTAGACAGCGTTCTACCGCCGATGCTGCGGCGTAGGCTGGACGTACCCACGCACTCGTGCCCCTAAACCGGGTGCGGGTCGTGACACATTTTTAGTGGTGGCCCATGCAGGTCAGACTTCGCTAGTTGTGCGATGTCGTAGTAGTGCGACATCATAGTTGTACTACTACGTACCTGCTATAGAATATAGGACATAGGATACTAGGATGAGAGAGGATACTCAATCACAAAATCTTGAGAGATTTCCTAGGATGACCCCATGAGAATCTTATTTTCAATTTAAATCTTTCCTTGTTTTCGTCCGCTCTCGCTTGTTGTTACTGAACTTGATTCTTGTTGAGCAGTTATTAAATTAAATTCTTGGTATCATTGTTGAGTTTGATTCTTGTTGACCAGTTGTTAACTTTAATTCTTGGTATCGTTGTTGAGTTGATTTCAAATTGAGATGAATTTTACGGACTAAAATTTATGGTATCATCTGATGACATATATTGATGAGGACAGTGAGAAAGGTAAAACGTCTACTTTGGTTATGGAACCTAGAGTTTATCGCAGCCATATTAGCTGTCGTGACGAGAACGTAGGAACCTAACTTGGATGTACATACTTTAGTTATGAGATTTAGAGTTTCTTGCAGCCATACCGGTTGGCGTGGCGAGGATTCTAGATAACATGATTATAGGGTTGCATACCTTAGTTACGGATCCTGTCGTTTATCGCATCTATGCTTACTGGCGTGGCGAGGATTCTGAGTGTCATGATTTCGGATAGACGTGTATGATTATCAGGTTGTATCTTAAATTGGTTCTTAAAATATCATCTCAAGACTTATCTATTTCTGTTATTCCAGGACTTTGTTCCATCGCTTCTTTTCTTTACTAGCAGTAAAGATACCTTCCGTCCTTGATCCAGTTCCTTTTTGAGCTTATTTTCTTTGAGGATTCCTTGTTAGTATGATAATTAGTGACTTGTGATTTTGTCTGTGTCTTGAGTATTAGTATGGACTGAGTGTTGCTTGTGAGTTTGTAAGTGTATCTAGTTGGACAGGTGAGCAGTAGGCTTTAACCTAGAATTAACCCATAGCATAATACCTTGTAACAATGGTTCTAGGATAGTGTCATTAGAGACTGAGAGTTAAGGAGAGTATAGAGTAGCAGTGACAGTTCTCAGAGTTAGTATCAGAGTCAATTACCCGTCTTGGATAATCATGATTATGTAATTGAGTGATCTATGTAAACAATTAAGTATCAAGGAATTGTGTTAAGGATTAATGGAGCATAACATCCAATTTGATGGTTGATTTCGGGCGTGTTAAAAGTAAAGAAGGATATATGCAATAAAGAATTAATAAGGTGTCATGAGTAGAGAAATATCAGAATTGGTAATGAAGATGGTGAAGCGTATCACAGATCAGTTTAACCGGCTGAAAAAGTTAAAGAGGAATACCTATACAACCATCGAGATGAAGAACCATATACATGCCCATGAGAGTAAAGAAACATGAGTATTATAGTAGATACATGTAATCATGAGTTATAATGAGCATTGATGAGATGATGCATTAATGAAACTAGTAATATAATACCAAGAGTGCTAATGATTCTATATCGAGGATTAGTCGAGAATAACGTTAATAACAGTAAGCACTCTGTGTGAAGATAATTAAATGATATACCAGTTGACATAAATTGAAAATCATGAAAGAAATTACAGGTGATGATAACTTTGATCAATGGAGATAATGGTGCAAGTGATTTAGGCAGTACAATTTTAGTATACAGTTATAGACACTAGATGCATTGAGTGCACCTTGAGTATCAGAGACTGTGAGCACTTATATGTACATTGTGGAGTTATAAATTAAAAGGTGGAAATAAGATTTTATTTTTAGAATAATAGAGGAGTGAGATTATGTCATTAAATTTTTGAGGATTTCAATTATGAATTCACTAAACATGGTTAAGGCTACAAAGATTTTAGAAGTGATTAAATTTTATTTCGATATTGAATATCTGATTTTGAGGAAGTATATACAATTTATTTTAAGTCGACCGAGAAGTTAAACCTTGACGATTATTTTGAGGATTAATTTTATGGTAAATGAGAGATATGAATACTAATATATGAGTAAATGAGAAACATGTGTAAGGATCTGGTGATTGAGCATGATTGGGATGGCACCGCAGACTGACTTGGGTGTCCATCTAGAGTTGTATTAGAAAGGGCTTAGTATTTAGTATGATGTGTTACACTTGGTGTGAACTTGAGTGATGAGAACAAATGGTATGGACAATTGTAGTAGGAACGGGAACTGACAGAGGGTGTGGTACTAAAGAGATAGAGGTATCAACTAGGATGCATTATTGAACCATGGCAATATTAGAGGTCCTTGGTATCAGATTTGGTATTAATAAACAGATGTGTGCCATAGGGATATATTCATGGATCTTGTGGATTAAGATTTGTTGATATGGGTACCAGTGTACAGGAATAGGAATTAGTTAGTGAATGTGCTAGAGTTAAGTGTTTGATAGCAGATACCGCAAGTAATGTGTTAGCAAGTTCTTTCTTTTTTCTCATGTTGTTTTTGTCTTCTGATTGATTGATTCTCTAGTACCGTGGGTTGTATTCGTGATTTTTCTCGTTAGGATATAACTAGTAGTACACCTTAGCAGAGACTGAAATACCATGACCAAAGATGCATGACCTATACTTTTTCTTAAATTGCATTGCTGTAGGAAGAATTTTCTTAAACCATGATCATTAGGGTTTTGACCATAGCAAAGATCTATGACGAGGTTATGACTGACAAAAAGAGACAAGAGGATTAAATTTGTGGATGAGCATTAAATTAAATAAATAATTTAGGGGTTGTTATAACGGAGTTGATGGATCATTGATTTTATGAAAATCGAGGTATGATTGAAATTCGAGGACAAACATTAACTTAAAGGGAGAATTAAGAAATTCACAGAGCCAAAAATTTGAGGATTTATTAATTTTAAGGAGGTCTTGATATGATTGAATTGATTATTAAAAATTTGAGAAATTTGAGAGATTATCATTTTATCTATTTGATTGCAAGATAGAAATTTTATAAAGTATGAATGTTGCATTGAAGATTCTGGAAGCATCGCATCGTTGAGTATTTGAGGAAAAAGAAAAGCAGGAAATAAAATCGTAAATGGAATAGTGTCGAATTAAATTCTTGGGATGAGGAGTTAGATTGGAATAAGCATCAATTGAATTTGAGTTAGAGGAGTAAGATGATTGATGAGTGTTTAAAATTTAAATTTTGGGATGCAGATTTTTAAGTTTTATAAATATGCATTGATTGGATTCAAATTGGAGGATTGGATATTAAATCCTTAGGTATTTAGATGCGAACTTAAAATCTTTGGGAGGAGATTATGACAAAGGGGATTTGATTTTTAAATTTGAAGATTTTTTCAGGAATATGATGTTGTACAATTTTTGAAAGGTTGTGAAATAATATTACGAAATTACTTCATGATTATTGGTTTAAGATTTAAATTTTGATAGAAATAATATGGTGAATAAAGGCAATTATTGAGGATCCTAAATTTCGAGGACAAAATTTTTCTAAGGTGGGTAGACTTGTAACCTCCGATTTCCAAATTTCCGAAATAATTAGATTTTTAATTTATTTTAAATACCAAGTTATAAAATATTTTCTCCTTGAATTTTTGTATTTTATTTTGAACAATGTTTGATTTTAGAAGGTAATTTAAAATCTTTTATAAAAATCATTTTTCCTAAATGACGATTCCTTATAAATAAATAAAAAAAATAATGTATATATATATTTCTCTATTTTCAAATGTTTATTGGCTTGAAATCATAAAATTAGTTATTTGATAAATTAATTAAAAGACTAGTTGTTTCTTCATAATAAATTTTATATTTATTGGGATAGTAAATGAATAAATTACATACTTTCTAATATTTTGAAAAATGAGTTTAATTAGTAGCTAATCGGAAGCCTCTTAAAAACATTTTCTTAAATTTCTTTTCTATTTAATTTACCCGTTTACCGTCTCCCATTCACACCCTCATTTTTCCCACATGAAAAACTCGTTTAATTATGATCTGGGCCATTCATTATTGGGCCAACCCGCACCCTTTATCCCGCACCCTCTCTCCCTATTTAAGTCCCTCATCACAACTCCCTAGAAACCCTAATCTCCAAATTATTAGCTAGCCCCCACAATTTCCCACAAGCCAACAACCATCAACATTTTGTGTGCTCGTGTCCGTGTGTCCAGCATTATCGTGTCAGCCGTGTTGGCCTCGGGTCCGACCCCGGGTGTCCCACCGTATCCATTTATTTCCTGTGTTCGGTTACAATATTACAATCAGATTTTTTCGTGTCCGACACACCCGGACACATCCACATCCACCACTGTACACAGCATCACCCTGTGTCCGACACACCCGGACATGTCCGTCCCTTTACAGTACGCCACCCTCGTGTCCAGTCCGGACACGTACCTAAACCCTGACACAGAGAAACCCTAACCCTAGATCTGACCATCACCGCCGCCGATTTGACTGTAGGAGCCGACGAGCGCTCCTCCCAGTTCAGCCTCGAAGGCAGGGGAGTCGACCACCGCGTGGCCCGGGCGCGACTACGGCGGAGGGGTTTCATCCGCCACCGTCGAAACTCCTCCCCGCCGCAGCAGATCTGCCCGGTGTCGTCGCCTCAAGGTGAGCCCTCGACCGCTGCCGCCGCCTCGACCAGATCCAAGCGCCGCCTCGAGTCGAGTTCCCGCCGCTCTCGAAGATTCTGCCGCGGCTCCCCTCCACGCCGCCGAGGACACCCGCTGGTGACCGCCTGGGTCTTCGACCGGTCCTCGGACCACCGCCGCTCTTGAGTTTCCGCTGCCGCCGCCGAGATGAGCCAGATCCGCCGCCGCTCCGAATGAACGCACGCTCGACCACCGCCACCGACGGACTTCCCCGCGCCGACCCCGGCGGATTTCCTCCTCCGTCGACGACGAATGTGAGCCTCTGTTCTCCTCCCCCTTTTCTTTCTGATTCTGAGGAGTAGAAGTATTAAGTAACTAATTATGTATAATCAATAGTTAATATATTAGTTTAAGTTAATTAATTAATTATATAATTAGTAGTTAATTATATAATTAGTAATTAATTAATCAATTAGTTTATTTATATTGGTTAATTTTTTTTTTAAATTATATAATCAGTTTAGTATATATAATTAGTTATTTTATATAATTAGTTTAATTAATGTAATTAGTATATGTAATTTGGTTATTTTATATAATTTGGTTATATTAATATGTAATTAGCTAGTTTATGTAATTAGTTATTTTTATGTAACAAATTAAAAGGGTTTTGATATGTAAAAATAATAATAATTTTTGGTTACATTATTAATTAAAAATATAGTTTCAATAATCTAAATTAGTTCGAAATTGGTTATTTTGGACTGGTAACTGAAAATTCTAGATATATATAAATACATTGGCTTTTACATAAATTCTAGATTTTTATAAATAAACTTTTAAGTGTAATTTTGTTCGAAAGGAAGTTTAACAATTATTGTTCAATTAATTTCGAAAGGATTTATATATGTAAATACGTATTCTAGTATATGTAATTGATTTGGTATCTATGTATATATTTTTAGTATATGTATATAATTATTTTGGTATATATATATATATACTTATATATATATATACATGTATATATGTATGTATAATTTTGGTATAATTATACATATATTTAATTGGTATAATTTCATGTAGTATAAGTGTAATAAAACGTATTTTAATATATGATTAATTGGCATCTGTATATATATATATAGTATAAATTTAATTTGGTAATTAATATTAGTATGTTTAAGAATGATGGTGACAAGATATATATATATGTATATTCTAAAAATGTACTTTGCATACATATGATATGTACGTATTTTGATATATGTTAATATATAAATGTACATATTTTAGTAAATATACAACTATAGCTAGTAATTTATATTGGTATATACTTTAGATATATACATATATTAGGTTAAATTCTTTTTAGTATGTATACAAGTATTATTTATTTTTAGTAGATATATTTACATATATCTACTATTGTAGTTGATGGAAATTATTATATGGTTAATTGGTAAACCTACTAGGTGATCCTAGGTGACCAGTAGCATACCTAGAGAAATTCCGAACTCAGTGTTTTTTTTGACTGTGTTAGTGTAGCATCTGATGCAAATGTGGTTTTGGTTGTGATATATTTTAGGACTGTTGGATCCTCCAGACGATACCCTGGGACAGGACATTGGTTTTACCAGCTAAGGACCCAAGGCGAGTACATTCTCTGATTAGTTTCTAATTTATGATATCTCCTATGTTCACTGTATCTAGTGTAAATATCCATGTTCTTGACACACTGGTTACACGGATTGGTATACACGGATCTCGTCATGAGATGTTATTCCTTATTCATGGTGTAGCTTGTACAAGATTGTTTTCTTGATATCTTGTGCATGTACAGACACTGAGACCCAGGGAGATTTGCTACCTCCCTAGGGAATCCCGTGCCATAGCGTACCATGATTGGATCTACTATACCAGTCGGGGGTTTGGGGAGTACTTTAGTGTAGATATGTGATCATACCCAACTTTATATGTACCATAGCTCACCCCACATCTCACGTCGGGTGCGGCCTGACCATTTACATGCTCCATAGCTGCTACGTGTGATTAGCCTGACCTCTACATGCATCATAGCTAACCAACGGTTAGCCTGACTTTATATGAACCATAGCTAATCACATGTAACCAGCCTGATCAAGTTTCCAAGCCGATCACATGTTAAAGCTAGTACTCACACACTTAGTCATAGGATTCTGCTCATTGACATATTGTTCTTTTCCTGCATTTACTTACAGTAATTCCAGTATTTCTCTCATTGTACATTCTCGTACCTATACATGCATCTGGTATGTTTCCATCTAGAACTGCTACATAGTTTATGTCATTTATATAGAACTGCTATTTAGAGATGTACTTTGCTCCTTCCTGACTGGAAAATATTTTTCCAGACTGTGACCTTAGTAGACTGGTTCCGACACACTTGGGGACTGGAAGTTAATGATTGCAGGTATGATTATGTTGTCTCTAGACTTGTGTTGTATTCTTTTATTTCTTCAAATTCCTATCGTGCTGTAGTTGTGATTGAGTATGTTGTGAATATTTTTCTAGTATTATCCGAATCTCCTTATGGAGTTGGATACTAGCGTGAGATTGTTAGATAGTACTCGACCTAGACAGCGTTCTACCGCCAATGCTGCGGCGTAGGCTGGACGTACCCACGCACTCGTGCCCCTAAACCGGGTGCGGGTCGTGACACGCTAGAGTTACGATACAACCAACTCCGCACCACTCCGTAGCCCCGCTTCCGACTGAAAATCCGATGCAGGCAGTACGGGAATTGAAAGCCCAGTTCGACGCCTTGAAGCACAAAGATCAGCTCAAGAAACTAGGAATCAACCAACCCTACCCAGCTATCTGGGAAGAAGTCCCTTTTCCTCTGAAGTACAAGCCCCAGACTATGGCTCTGTTCGAAGGAAAAATATCGCCCAGTCAATACATAAACTATTTCAGTATGATGACGGTGTTGCTACAAGGGAACGACGCCCTCCTCACTCGGGTGTTCAAAGGCTGCCTCTCAGGAGTAGCCTATCAGTGGTACCGTAGCTTGGCGGATAACTGCATTACTTCCTTCGAAGACTTCAAAGTTTTATTCTTTATGCGATTCTACGAGGGTAGGATGGACATGTCTATGTCCTCTCTCATCGAAGTCAAACAAAGAGAAAATGAGGATGTTCGCACCTTCGTCGAACGTTTTCGTCAGGCCACCTTACAAATGCCTCCAGGAGTTCCGGACTCGGCGTTAGTAGACATTTGCAGGAAAAACCTCCTTCCTGTAGTCTCGGTATTTACAGGACCATATCAGTTCCATGAGTGGCCTTCGTTCATCGTCTCGGCAGTAGCCGCCGAAGACAATAGTCGCAAGGCGCGCGACAATGGCATCATGATCTCCGCCTCCGATAGAGACAAAAGGTCATCTCCCAGCAGCGACCATCCTCGCAGCTCCAAGAGAAAAGAAGCTCTGACAGTCAATACGTCTAGACAAAAGACGGCGGCGACCACGCAGACGAAGCCCGGGACTTCCAGGCCCGTCGAAGTCTACTCTTTCGACGACGACGATATCCTTAGTATATTCGAATGTCTCGTCAAAAGCAGCAAGATCACCCTTCCAGAGCTAAGGCGGCCCCAAGAAGCCGGCAGTACTGACGACCCCAAATACTGTATCTTCCACAGATATGTACACCATCCAACAAAGGCGTGTTACATACTGATGAGGAGGATCCAGGGGTTGATCGATGCCAAGGCCATCACTCTGCACAACACCGAGAAGACGGTCACGGCCAATATGATCTCTCTACGATTCGGCGATCTGCCTTCCCAGGAGGTCATGAACGGTGTCACGCCCATTTCCCGAGCTACGATGGACATCGTCAATCTTCCTCCCTCTAGAGATCAAAATCAAGACCTAGTACCCCTGACCACCCGGCAGGACGAAATCATGTCGGTTCATCCAGATTTGATGTTAGAGCTCGAGGAAGAGACCAAGAAGAGCCCCAAATACAGACCATGCCACATGGTCGCAACTTCTTCTGCATCGGACGAAGACGAAGTATTTGCCGCAACCCGTTCGGGGAAGGCCTACCTCAACGACAACGGAGCAGGTCAGGAAGGCGCGCCGGCTGACGCTCCAGCCGCCAAACCTTCAGAACAAGGTCCCGCCATGCAAAACATCAGCCCTGCGAAACCTACTCCGACAAAAAAGGGGAAGCAGAGAGAAGTACGCTTTGATAAACCTGTGAAAAACATTCCAAGCAAAGGTTTAGAGAAGCCGTACGAATTTGACATCCTGGCCCAACTAGCCAATGCGCCGGCCAGGTTGTCCATCTTTGAACTACTCAGGCTCTCCCCAGACACTCGTCTAGCCCTGAGTGAAGCACTTATGCAGGCGGAGGTATACTTGACCCAGCTCAAGTCCCCCGACGAAGAGCCAGTGGCGTGTCCTCAGTGCCACAGCGTGATGGAGGTGGTCCCAAATATCACTTTTACTCAAGACGACATGCTGTTAAAACATAACAGACATGACAGGCCCCTCTATTACACCGGGTACGTCGGTTCCATGGAGGTCGACCGGATTCACATAGATCCGGGGTCGTCGATCAGCATCATTCCTCACAGCCTGCTCAGGCCGCTAAGAATTCCTACCAGCGAACTGGCTTACACTACCACTACAATCGTGGGTTTCAATGTTGGAAGAAGTAAGCCATTGGGGAAGATCCGCTTGAGAATCCAGATCGGCAACCTTAGATCGGTGGCCACATGTTACGTCATTGATTCAGAGGTGTCCTACAATATTTTGCTGGGAAGACCGTAGATCCACGACCACAACATCGTTCCTTCAACCCTACATCAATGCCTTAAATATGTAGACGCACAAGGAATCGTACAAACGGAGGTGGCTGACCTAAACCCGTTTAAAGGAATAGAATCCTACTATTCCGATGACGTGTTGTACTCCCAAGACCACACGGAAGAAGCGCTAGGCGAGCCAAAGACGGACCACTCGTCCAAGAGCCAGAAGAGCCCCCTACCACACTACCGTTATCGATCAAAGTGAAAGGACGAACCACTCGTCCAAGAACCATAGAGCCTATGGCTATCCACCTTAACAAGACCAAGTTAGGAAAAGGGAGTGATCCTCTGGTAATCACTTTGAATCGGAAGCCTCCACCCTTGGCCATCAACCTTCGGCACAACAGGCAGCCGACTGATGTAAGCACAACCAGGAACGGGGTTCCAGATGATAATAAATATCCTCTTTTCCGGTACATCGGTGCTCAAATTTTGAAACAGGAATCCACTCCCCATGACGAAGTAGAACCAATAGCACAAAAATTCTTGGAAGCTATAAACTCCTACCGTCCGTATGTCTGGGAAGTGGCATCATCGTCCAACGTCGTCACGACATATGGGCCACACAAGGATTCTATCTTCATCGTCACGCCTACCTGCAGCAGCCAGCGTTCGATAGTCTTCGGCCGCATGCGTAATTAACCGACTGCCCAGGAAGATCCTTTCGACAACGATACTGGGAGAATGCAGGTTCACCGATACAGCCCTCAAGCGCTGAAGATCATGCAAAACATGGGCTACGACTTAAAGCAGAAGCCAGGCCTCAACTACGGAAGAGGCAGACGAACGCCGCCGCACGACAACACCCGCTATCAACAGACCCGTTTCGGATTAGGATATGCCACCGCCCTTGCGACTTCTAAGTCAGACGAGGACATCTCTTCCTTCTCCCAGAATGGCTCGTCGCCCCCCGACTCACCTGATGCTCTCAAACAAACACTATCAGTAAATATGGTGGTGACAGATCCCTCAGGAGCGGATGAGCAGGATTCGGAGCCGTTTGAGAATGACTCTTGGGCTCAGCAAATGGATACACAGTGGGAATTCTGCTTCGAGCAAAGAGAACCTCCCACCAAAGATGAAGTTATCCAGATCGACGTTGGGGGTGAACTTTCGTCGAAGCCAATATTTATCAGTAACAACCTTCCCCCAGCTGAAAGGGAAGAAGTTATACAGCTGATAAAGGAGTACATCGACGTCTTTGCATAGAATTATGAGGACATGCCAGGCCTGGACCCGAAAGTAGCTACTCACAAGCTCAATATATTGACCAATTCGAAGCCAGTAAAGCAGCACCAACGCCGGTTTCGCCCAGATATGATGGACGCCATCGAAGCTGAAGTCAAGAAGTTGATAGCCTGTGGTTTCATCCGGGAAGAACAACATCCCGACTGGGTCACCAATGTTGTCCCAGTCATGAAGAAAAAATGGAAAGGTACGTATCTGCATCGATTACCGAGATCTGAATGCGGCCTGCCCCAAAGATAAATTCCCTCTTCCCATCACGGATATCATGATCGACAACACCTGCGGCTTTGAACACATGTCTTTTATGGACGGGTTCTCAGGGTACAATCAGATCAAGATGCATCCTGAATACGAGAAGCACACCGCCTTCCGGACACCATTGGGAGTATATTGCTACACGGTCATGCCCTTCGGATTGAAGAACGTCGGGGCTGCATACCAACGAGCCATGAGTAACATATTCCACGAGCATTTATGCAAAATAGTAGAATGTTACGTGGACGACATAGCCGTCAAGAGCTGCCTTAAAGGTGATCACATTCAAGACCTGAGGATGGTATTCGAGTTAATGCGCCAACATCAACTCAAGATGAACCCTACGAAGTCCTTTCTGGGTGTATCTAGTGACAAATTCCTGGGATTTGTCATTACCGCCAAAGACATCCAAGTGGACCCTGATAAAGTCCAGGCAATCGTGGAAATACGACCGCCCCGTAATCTGAGGGAACTCAGGGGATTTCAAGGACGTCTGGCTTACATCCGGCGATTCATATCCAACCTCTCGGGGAGATGTCAGCCCTTCTCTCATCTCATGAAGAAAGGTGTATCCTTCGTATGGGACAAAACCTGCCAGCAAGCGTTCGGAGATATCAAATGCTACCTCACCAGTCCACCAGTTCTGGTGCCTCCCGTTATGGGAAAACCGTTCTTGCTGTACGTCCGAGCAATGGATCATTCGCTAGGAGCTCTTCTCGTACAGAAGAATGATGTAGGACATGAACAGGCTATCTACTACCTCAGCAGGATGATGGTCGGAGCCGAACACCGGTACAACCCAGTGGAGAAAGAATGCTTGGCTCTGATATTCGCTATCCAAAAGACGCGGCACTACGTCACCGGCCAGACTATCTACATCATCTCCAGGATTAACCCTCTTCGAGTACTGATGAGCAAGCCGAGCGTTCTTAATTCCCGACTAGCAACTTGGGCGATGCTGTTAACACCATATGACATGGTATACGTACCATAGAAGTCCATCAAAGGCCAAGCGCTGGCCGACTTCCTAGCTGCTCACCCGATCCCGGAGGCCTCCAAATTATACGAAGACATTCCCGACGAAGTTGCAGAATGTAATTCCGCAATGAAAGGTGACGCATGGCAACTGTTCTTCGATGGCGCCTCCAGAACCGGTCCTAAGAGAAACATCGTTTCGGGAGTGGGAGTCATCCTGGTCGCCCCTGATCAGCTCGTCATCTACCGAGCATATTCTCTTAGCGAGCCCTGCTCCAACAATGTGGCGGAGTATAACGCTCTACTAATAGGGCTCCAAGTTTCTAAAGAGCTGGGGGTAGAGTCCCTGGAAGCTTTCGGTGATTCTCTGCTTATCGTCAATCAAGTCAGGAGAATATATGAAGTCCGGAATCCAGACCTCATCCCCTATCACCAAGCGACGGTCGAGATAGCCATGACATTCAAGGAGTTCTTCCTAGAGCATGTACCTCGATCTCAGAATCTGGAAGCTGATGCCCTAGCCAGTGTAGCGGCAGATTTAGCTACTCCCGTAAGAAGGCAGGATTCGGTAATCCTTCTTAACAGAGACTTGTTCTGTGTGAAGAACAACTGTCACATAGAACGCAGCTACGCTGTCAACACCGATCCTCCTACGAGAGATTGGACAAGTCCCTTCATAGATTTTGTGGCATACGGAATCTTGCCGGAGGACCCCAAAGAAGCAGTATCCGTCAAGAGATGATCACTACGCTTCTACTTTGATACATCTTCACAAAGCCTATATCGCCAGACCTACGACGGATTACTATTGAGATACCTCTCTAACGACGAAGAACAACAGATTATCCGTGAAGCTCACAACGGCGTGTGCGGAGCGCATCAACCTGGTCCTAAGCTACAGGATCGCATCAGGAGAATGGGCTATTACTGGCCTACTATAATCGCAGATGCAATACGGTATGCAAGACTTTGCAGAGCCTACAGACTTCATACATCAACCGTCCGAACATCTATATCCCACGGTCGCATCCTGGCCTTTCGAAGCATGGGGTATGGATATCATCAGTCCTATTCACCCGTCTTCTTCCAGGGGTCACTAGTTCATACTGGCCATCATAGATTACTTCTCCAAATGGGCAGAGGCAATCCCTCTCGCTGAGGTAAAGGCATCTAATGTGATCAGCTTCATCAAGCATCACGTCATTTATCGCTTCGGGGTACCCCGGAGGATAATTCGCGACAATGGGCCTCAGTTCATCAGCCAAGCGTTTCATCGATTTTGCGATAAAAATTGAATACGCAATATCGCCTCTACGGCATACTACCCAGCTGCTAATGGTTTGGCGGAAGCTTTCAACAAAACCATTATCAAACTTTTGAAGAAATTCGTCTCTTCAAACAAAAGAGACTGGAACAAGAAGCTGGGTGAATGTCTCTGGGCATACCGCACAACGGTATGGATGCCGACAGTCTGCACCCCATTTTCGCTGGTCTACGGGAGTGAAGCGGTTCTCCCCATTGAAATCCAGATCCCGTCGCTCAGGATAGCCGTAACTAATGAGCTGACTCGAGAAAAGAATGACCTGTTAAGGCTCCAAGAGCTGGAAGGATTAGACGAGAAACACCTCCAAGCTCAACAGCGCATCGCGCTCTACCAAGCACGCATTTCCAGAGCTTTCAATCATAAAGTGAAGGAAAGGGTGTTCAAAGTCGGCGAGCTAGTTCTAGCCGTAAGAAGGCCGATGATTCTTACTCACAGAAGTAAAGGCAAATTCTAGCCCAAGTGGGAAGGCCCTTATGTGATTGAGACAACGTTCTCGAATGGCGCTTACAGGTTAGCCCAGCCTAACGGAGACCTGTTAATGGCTCCTATCAACGGTAAATTCCTGAAGAGGTACTATGCTTAATCTCCCCCGCTCGAGTGGAATATAGCGAGGATCTCGATTCTGACAAAACTACTTCCAGAATATAATTAGTTGGGTTACACTCTATCATGTCCGTAAGGCCTTTGAATAGATGTCCCGCTAAAAGGTTATCGAGAGTTTATCATGTCCATACTACCTCTGATATTACTCTCGCCTAAAAACTGTCATTTATATTCCGAAATGACGGGTCCACAAAAGTCAGAAAGGAGTCGCCTTTATTTATTCCCAAAAGGGAGGCAAAATTACATCTAGGCAAGCAAAAAGGGAAAGGATACATCATAATGACGGAGTAGTCAGATGGCGAATCAGCCGCTCCAGTGCAGCTATCCTCTCATTCCTAAGAGCCAAGGCGTCGACGCGAGCCTGCTCCAGCTGTGCCTCGGGAGTGTTCATAAGGGTCAGATCGGCCTTCGCCCGAAGATAGCCCGCACGAGCAGCTTCTGCACGGTCCAAATCCTGTCGCGCTACGCTCAGACGACCAGCTGCTACCTCTAGACCCGCCAGCGACTGAGAAGCCCACTCCTCTGCCCGAGCGAGTTTTTCTTTCAGCTTGGAGACCCTCGCCGCATTCCCTTCATGTTCGGATCGACACTGCGTCTCAACAGCAAGAGCCTCTTCCACGACAGCTTTTTTCCTATCCATCTCCAGCTTATGCTTCTGGATGGAGTTGTCTAGGCCTTCCAGCTTTGTAGCAAGCCGCACAGTCATGAGGTCGAACCGAGCCTGGACATCAGTATCGAGGCTGCCCCGAGTCAGCTGCGAGTATTTAGTAATGGGTTGCTCTAACCCATTAACCACCGCCTCCAGGGCGTCAGCTACCCCAGAATCGCCAAGCTCCCTGATGACCCCGATCAAAGCAAGAGAAGTCTTCTTCAGGCGCTCGAAATCTAGACTCTTCGCTAACACCATTGATATCATCGTTTTCAAACCAGTGTAGAAGAGGCTGGTATGTTACTCGGTCAACGCAACTAGATCCGACTGGGCGCCAGAAGCGGCCGTAATATCAGCAAGTCCCTCTCCAGGGATAATTGCAGACGAAGTGGCCACAGGCGTCGCATCGACGCATGGCGCGATCGAAGAAGGTGCGGCAACGGCGGTCGAAGTTATCGCCACACTCACAAGAGGCAAGGTCACGACGACGGGTTCATCCTCCTCTTGAGGTGACGAAACTACTCCAGGCGTACTGGCCCCCGAAGCCACTTCCTCATCGAAGTCAGACTCCTCCGTATCATCGTTGGGAGCCCGAACGGAGCCAGAATGCGCTTCAACGCTATACTCCCCGTGGGCGCTATCCCCTGAAAAGAGGACAAGAAAGTTAATATCAGTATGATGATAATATTTCTAAAAGGAGACATAAAGACGACATTTACCCGGAGCCAACGGCATATACGACGCATCCGCCCCCGAGGTAGTTAAACTACGCCTTAATGATGCAATACGAACCGTCATACCTGGAGAAGGAGATGGGCCGACCGACATCACCAAGAGTTCCGTCAAGCCTCCACCGAGACGCGGTCGAGGTTCATCAGCTGGAATCTCGCCAGACGTGCTCGCTGACACGACGGGAGTTTTTCCCGCTGCTGACCTCGAGAAAGATTCTTCCATCTGCCTCGGCCACACAGGCAACCTTGCTCCGCTACTTGGAGCAGCAGCCACGACAGCGACCTCTAGCGAGGATTCTCCGGCGCCGCCGGCCGGAACTGTAGAAGGTCCCTCTCTAAAAGGCGAGGAACCTTCAGCCAAAGAATCATCCCTGATATGGGAAAAGGCAGGCTCATTCCCGGGAGCCTCAACACCAAGAATACGGAGAGGACGAGCAACCGCCTCCTTCCTCCTCTTACGAAGAGAAACTTCCTTCGGAGCAGAAGCCCGTCGCTTCCCAGAAGAGACTACCAAAGCCCCGGCAGGCAGAGGCACTTCGCACCTCGGCACCGACACCAGAGGCTCATCCGGAGTACCAGACTCCTCGCCCTCGTCCGAAGAAATCGAAGGGACGTCAACTCTGCCCCCAAGCTTGGGAGAAGGCACCCTGAAGCTTTCACGCGTGTCAAAATCACGATGGAAGGTGTTAATCGCCACATAGAACTGGGCGTAAGAATGGAGAATGCAGAGCTCCGTGGAGGTTGTAACGACCGGCACGATAAAGATTGCCCCCGTACAACCCATGAGGAAATACTGCCGCCCTCTGGCTCCATCAATGAGTTCGCCCCTGGACCTAAAGCTGGTGACGGCATTGCCCACGTGCAACTGATCGTACCCAAACTGCTGGGCAAACCGACTAGGCAAGTAGGGCTCAAAGAAACAATGGTCTTCGCTCCTATACAGCAGATGGGAGGGTCTAATACAGACCAACCAGTTAAAAGCTTCCGGGGAAAGGTCGGTCTTTTCTCCACCTGAATCCTCAAGCCGCACCCCTGATTGATTGCGATGAACGGAGGGGACAATGCAGAGGATCTTCCAGCCGTGGCTGAGGTTCATCACCAGCCGACAGTCTAAGACTGTGTTCACATTCCAGGAGGAATCCTTGTAATTCAGCAAGAATATACCCTCCGAGCTGCTACCGGATCCAGAAGACATCACCCGGGGATTATGGAGAATTAACCATCCCATCAAGTATAGGTATGGTAACTCCACCTTGGGAAAACTCTTACGCCGAGCTTCATCGACGAGCAACCCATCAGTTATGGCTCTCAAGCCAGCCTGTATACGGCACACTATGGTGGGAAGCAAGCCCAGTCTTGCCCCGAACACTAGGCGCACTGCCGGCCACAGGATGTTCCGGTGAATACGGTCCGCGGACGCTGTGCCGGGCATTACTACTCGACGCAGCCATATGGAGAGAAAACCAGCCAACTGGGCTTCCTTAGACAGAGGTCGGCGACAACGCCTCAAGTAACTACAGGCCTTAGTGCCTTCGGGGTACTTTCCTACCCCCTCGACGAGAATCTGATCCGGAGCTGCAGCCTCCTCCATAAGACCCTCGATGACCTGGGCGCTAAGCACGCCCAAACAATTTACGGGCTCATTTTTGCCCCCCGAGGCTTTCTCCGACTTGGCAGCCCTAGCTCGGTGAAAGAAGAGGTAGGACATCCACTTGGTGGTATGAGCCAAATCAGAAGGCTCGTTATAAAAAGCGGTGCACGCGAAGTATTGACACATCAGCTCCTGATATACTTCCGCCACCCGAGGGTCCAAATCCCCCAACTCCCGATTAGTGGGAACATACTCTTCATAGGGGGTATCCCCCATCGGCAGTCTCGAGACAACTGCCATCTCATGGAGCGCCAATCCCAACTCCCCCAGTGGAGTGGCAAAGGTCCCAGTGAGCGGAATGTACCGCTCCATCAGTGCCAGGAACAAGTTAGGGTTCGAAGGCAACCTGACGCTCGTCGCACTCACAACGGCATATAGCCCAATGACCTCCAGCTCTCTCCAGAAGTGCTTCAAGGCCCAGCCCACTAGGCATGTCCATCGGGAGTTTGTTGGGGCGATCCACCCATTACATCGAGGATTCTCCTTGGGATATACCCCGCCTCGTCCCATAAAGTCGTTACAGAAGGTCGGCAATTGGACCGGCTGGATCACCGAGCTGTCTTCACTCGGGATACTACCTGGGCACAGTCCCCGGAATAACGTCATAAAGTCGGAGGGGCGACTGACAAACGACCCCCGGTCAGCTCCTTTGAGGTAAAAGATCTTCCCCGGCTTACCGTGAAGATCAGGAGTCAGCATCTACGACATCTTCCTGGGATGCATCGCATGGAAGAAGGCCGAGATGGTATAATCCCTCGGCATCGTTGGCAAATACAAAACCAAATTCCCAGCAGAGAAAACCCAGGGCTCCCTCTTGGGCCTCGTCTGGGACTGTTTGTCAATCATGTCCCCAAAAAGGAAAGCTGGCTTTATGTACTGCTCCCCATCTACGTAGGTCAGGGGCTCGCCATTAATCATGCTCAGCAGCGTCCGCTCGCCCTGAACCAATATCAGAAACCCCCTTCCCTCAGGATACTGGGGTCCGAAGATGGGAAATGCCACGTGGGACAGATCCTCCAGGTAGTTCGAGTGCAGCATCCCAGTAGCGGAGCCCATCACCTCGGCCAGTGGAGACTCGCCCAGATCAACTGCAAAAGTGCAAGGGAAATATGTCATTACAAATCTTGCACAAACGTACAGACCAAGGAAACGACAGTCTGTGCTCTACGCAGGATCGTAACCATTTGGTTATTTTACGCCGGAAGTCCCCTCCACAAACGTAAAACTCAAATTTTACGATATACGCCAACTTTCGGTAGCCAGAGCTTTTACGCTCAGGGCTACAAAAATATGGAGTCTTTACGCTGGCACATTAGAAATGTGGGCATAAAAGATGAAAATGCCTCCGTGCATCATCTTCCTCTAAAGAGGCTATCAGCACAGAAGATGACCTAGCGCGGTTACGTCCAACGTGTACGAAGGATTTTTTTTCGTCGTCACCCCAAAGGCTCTACCTCTAAGGCCGGGTGCGCTACTCATCGGCGGGATACTTTGCTCGGAGGGAAGCTCGCCTTGCCCGAATAGAGACTCCCTCGCTGGGACAGAAGAATGAGAGGAAGAACCTATGCTCTTTCCCTTGGTGGAGGGGGTTTGTTTCGGCGCCATTTCTGAAAGACTCGAAGTGCTCGGAGAAGGGACGAAGAAAAACTCGAACAGTCGAAAGCTCTCTTTCGCAGAAGATAGATAAAAAGTTTTTCTCTCAAAAACTTGGGGTATATATAGTCAGGGTCGACTCCTCGAATCCTCGGACGAACTCCTCGAGACCCTAACCAAATCTCGCAGATTGGTTATGATTGGATGCTACGTCAGCCCACTACCCTTGGAAGACGGACAGTCAGCGAATTCGAAAGGTTTTTCGTGCAAAACGGTTCAGCGGGTTCTACGCTAAAAGAGCTTTCTACGCTCGACAGCAACGGATCTACGGTTTTACGCTCGTAAGATACAAGTCTATGGTTTTACGCCCGGATGCCTTTGTGCTCGGTAGCTTTTATGCTCGAGAGGCCACAAACCTACGACTTTACGCTCAGCAGATACCAAATCGATGATCTCACGCTCGGTGGCGCTCAGTTTACGCTCAGAGGCAACAGATCCGCAAACTTCACGCTCGAAGAAACTTTCTTTTCAGAAGCTACAAATCAAACAGTTCTACGCTAAAGGAGCTTTCTACGCTCGACGGCTACGAATCTACAGCTTTACGTTCGACAGCTATAAGTCTATGGTTTTATGCCCGGATGCCTTTGTGCTCGGTAGCTTTTATGCTCGAGAGGCAACAAACCTACGACTTCACGCTCAGAAACCACAAGTCTACGATTTCACGCTCGATGGTGTTCTACGCTCACAAGCTACAGATCTCCAGTCCTATGCTAAAGGAGCTTTCTACGCTCGACGGCTACGAATCTACAACTTTACGTTCGACAGCTATAAGTCTATGGTTTTATGCCCGGATGCCTTTGTGCTCGGTAGCTTTTATGCTCGAGAGGCAACAAACCTACGACTTCACGCTCAGGAACCACAAGTCTACGATTCCGCGCTCGATGGTGTTTTACGCCCAGAGGTTACAAACTGATGATTTTATGCTCCACGACTTTCCGCGTATTCGAAACAGTCCCCAAAGCGGTCAATTGCAAAGAGTTCACACAGAAGATACTCATTCTTGACCCAAAGCATCCCAAGTACCCGAAGCATACAGAGTTCAAACATTGAGAAATTACTCTTCTCGGGTCCAAAATTGGAGGTTCATCCAGACTCCAGTCTGAATATCTCGTCTATCAAAAGATGGCAACTCAGTTAGACAGCCATTTCTCGACCCTGTTCCAAGGGATTTCTCGGGAAGTCATTCTTGAAGACGAAGTCTGGACAAAAAATTCTGTTTATCAGAAGCTCAGAGCTCTACGCAGTCCCTCAGTCCTAGCAACAGGACAGTTCTAAAAATATTCAAAATGCTCTACAGCGTTCTATAGACTATTCGCTATGCGTAAAGGACAGGACCTAGCACTCTTTTTGTAGAGTCGGCATAAAGATTCAGACGTGTTGAAGCTACACATATTCAGACTTCACAGCAACATATGGCAAGATGATCATATGAAGAAGCAAGATGATTTTATTAAAAGATCAAAGTCATGATTACATATGAGGGAAATCCAATCTACAAGGGTTTTCTTTTCATTTTCATGATTATAACTGAGGGAAACTCCGTCTACAAAGGAGATACCCCCTCGTCGTTGGAAGATCGCCCCCAGAATTCGTTCTACCGGGTTCTCACATCGGTGCGGGTCTTCCTCTTCTTCGAAGGAGATGATCAGTGGCGAGAAAACGACAGAGTTGGGGCTCGCATAAATTATGCAGATCCCATGCTCCGTGCGCCATGGTGGATTGGGTTGAGGTATTAAACCCAACTCAGTCCAGGGAGACGGCTGTTACAGCTTGTTTTCTCTCTCATCCCAGAGAGTATAACAGGAGAAGACACCGCTTGTAAGCAGTGTGGTCTAATACGACCCTTTTCTTCTCCTGGAAGCAACGCCATACAAAGTTGCTGATTATCCCGAGCAAGGGAGGCTAAGATATCCTTCCATGATCCATCATTGCAGTGGACATTTGCTCGAAGACGCCGTCTTTTTCGGCTCCCTACATGCTGGAAGAACATGATCTCCTTCTTCCTCAGGTCGACCCGACGAACTCCGGCGATCATCTCTGCATGGCGATGGGAATGTGGTGAGAACAGGTTTACCCCCCCAGCCATTTTATAGGCAAAAGAGATCACATCGGTCCCCAATAAATCTGCCATAAAGTCCGCATCGACCGTTTCAGCACTCCATTCAGAAATGTTTCGAGTTACGAGGGGCCGTTCATGCTTCATTCAAAGCGTTTCAAATTCCGAAGAATTTAAAAGCTTTGAAGGGGGTCTGCGACGGATGTGGTGACAGTTTCCCTCAAGATACGTCTCTACAACGGATGCACAGAAGGGCTGCAGACCTTCAAAACACGTCTCCGTATTTAATGCACAGGATGGTGGCAAATCTCTGTAAGAGATTTGGTTACACCTTCGAAAGCCGTAATTCCGGCGAAGATGTCCACATCAACACTCTGGCATGGTACGCAGCGGCTTCTACGCCCATCCAGGATCTGTGCTCATTCGGCTTCAAACGCCCACTCAGTCTCTACGACCATTCGGCTTTTATGCCTGTTCGGCTTCTATGCCTGTTCGGCTTCTATACCTATTTTGGCTTCTACGCCAGGGGTGACAGTCATTTGGCTTCTACGCCAACCTCTTCTATACAAGGGATACCTACCTACGTGGCTTCTACGCCGTGATCTTCGCAGCAGATATACGCGTTTTGTCCCCTTAGTTGGACACGTGTCACATGCTCACTCAAAAGGTTATTTATGCGCAGGCATTGATTATTTTAACCGTTGTGTAAAAGGGTGCTGTACTGTCTACTCCTCGGTTGTTACACCGACGGAGTGGTCACTGTCACCAAAACTCTATAAATAGAGACCCCTATCAATGGGGAACAAGGTCGACAATTTGGAAGATCGAACCAGGTCGGAGAATTGGTAAAAAAAAGAGAAAGAGAGAGAGAGAGAGAGAGAGAAGGAGAAGGAGAGAAGAGTCCGGAGCTCAGGCAAAGAGTAGGGGTCGACGGCTCTGGCACCGTGCATCCACCCTCCTTCGCAGCCTTCGAAGCCGCCACCCGTCTTCCACGGTACTTCTTCAACATCGTGTAGTCCAAGGGCTAAAGTGATCGACTGCAGATCAGATACCTATAGCAATTTATACCCAGATTAAATAAATTATACTCCCGCATCCTCGTATAGGATCGAATTGTACAAGTTTGTTTGTAAACCAAAGGGCACGGGTCTCGTATAAACCCTGTCATTGAAATACACTTTTATTCTTTCATTTAATACCACAAACAGTCTTCACATCTAAAATCTTGTATTCTTGCTTGCCCCGATCAAATGATACAAAGTAATAACTAAAAGATGTCAAGATAAAAAAGAATAGACTTGGATTATGATGCTTGTCAAGCAACTTGTGAACGGTTACTTATTTGCATGCTTGTTCGTTTAGAAAATTCATCATATGCAAAATACAAGTCTGAATGTATAATTTTTCTTTAAATTGTGCTATGTATAGAACTCATCCTACAATGCAATAAACTGAACAGGAAGACTATGCAAAAATATATCTTGCCCTGTTACCGTCCTGTGCCTGAAATTGCCCTGAATTGCTTTAATTAAAAATAACCTATGCTGATCACGGACAACTTGTGGACAAGGTCTTAGTTCCCGCGGACGGTCGCTGGGGCACTGGCACCGATCCGATCCGGACGAAACTCCTAATAGTCGCCTGCATCGGACGGAATGGCCCATGATACCCTATTCCTTGCGTTGCATGTCATTCCATCCCAGACTAGAACTGTCCCTTATGGCATCATGCTAGTGATCCCCTCATATATTTAAACCTGTTGTAAGCTAACTTGTGTCTTCGAGGCAGGGAAGGACATGGTAAGTATTGTGCAGGTGGTTCAGATGGGTAGGTAAAAGCTACCGTACGGTGGCAAGTTTAGTTCAGTAAATTCTATATACTGCTTGCTTGTAAATGAACTAAGACAAGATAGAAAGACCACGAATAATATGCATTCTTCATCTAAACAACGTATTGATTGGTATAGTTATGTTAGCTCACCTTCACCAGTATATTTTGATGTATTGACCCTCGTTGAAACAGGTTTCCCGCACTAAGGAGATCCTGCGAGAAGCTGAAGTCACTTCCCAATCCAGTCCAGCTATTGGCGTGTCCTGATCGTGCCTCAGTTGAAGCATTTTGAAGCAAGGAGCTAGCAACCTAAACTAAATGCAGCTCCGTGGGAAAGCCATCGTCCCGTCTGGAGGTCCCTTATTTTGAGTTTTAGTAAATAATGTAATGTACAGGACAGCTATCTCATTTTGTGTCAACTTTTGTAAGCCCTTAGCGGCAACCTTATAACTCTTTCAAGAGTTTGTAAATATATATTCATTATCAATAAAGAGAACTTTTCCATGTTTCAACTTTGTGTTTCAATTATCTGCATACTCTTAATATGTGCTCGCTATATAAAAATATCTTAGCCTTGTGCGGTGCACAACCTAGGCCCGCACGGCATCACACCCGGGGGATGACTATCAATTCCAAGGAATTGGAGTGTGACATATTGGTATCAGAGCACAGCTTCAAGTTTCTTTGACCCTCGTATTGAAAAAGTTTCTTTAACGATCAAATTTCTGTGCGAACTCTTGAACTCGTTAGGCCAAAATGAGATATGTTTATATAATGAGTCCATAATACATTATAATCCTGATATAATTTACCTTCTTTTGAAGGAATGGCACAAGTACAATTATCAGTGCTAGCACCGGGCGAGAAGCGAGTTTCGGCACTTCGGGAAGTTCTTGGAGCCAGTGAGCTATGTCTCGTGTCGATCCTATTCAGCAGATAATGAGGATATTAGAGGCTAATCAACAAAGGGAGGAGGCTCATTATGAACGGGTCGAGAAGCGAGCGGAAGAGAGACAGAACCAATTCCAAGATAATATAGAAGCCCAATTCTTAGTCCAACAAAAGTAGGTAGATACCCTGTAACAGATCGTGCAGACCTTGGCCTCCAACCATTCCGCAGCAACGGTAACAACACCGATGGAGCAACCCATTCCTGAAGTCAAAATTTTGTAAATACCAAAAAAGAAGGATGTGACAGCCTTTGACTTTGTTGACTTCAAAAAGGTCTGCAGTACGCCATTTAATGGGACTGAGGATCCAATAGTGGTTCTAGATTGGTTGGCCAAACTGGCGGATTACTTTAAACTACTATAGGTACCCGAGCAGAAGCGTGTCACGTGTGCCCAACTACAGCTTCACTTGAACACGCACGATTGGTGGGACCTGCATTGAAGATCTCTTCCAGTTGATAATGATGAAGAGACGATCGCATGTGCTACCTTTCATGGCACGTTTGAAGAGGAGTTTATTCCCCCTCCGTACATCGTCAAAAAAGAACGAGTTCGTGCAACTACAACAAGACAGCATGACAGTTAAGCAGTATTTTGCCGAATTCAAACGGCTCGCTAAATTTGCAAGTTCTAATTTATCTTATGCAGTGAGTCATGCCAAACAATTTCAAGGCGGTCTACATCTTGCCATCCATGCGCACGTGGTCGTTCCCCAGTACCAGATAATGCAGGAAGTTCTCAACCATGTCCTTTCTCTTGAACCGTAGTATCCTCATGTTGCAGCCGTCACTGTGCATACATCCAATCACAAACGCCATAGCAACGAGAAAGGAAACAATGCTGCAAAGCATCCAAATAACGGTGGGCGTCGAAGAGAAAATCAAGGGCTACGTTGTCATTACTGTAACAAATGGGGGCACACCGAAAAAGACTGTCGTAAGAAGCTTGGAACATGCCTCCGTTGTGGTGATCCAACCCATCAGGTTGATGTATGTCCGGTCTCTGATCGCTGCCCTCAATATTCGAATCCCGCCCCTGTACCCCAGGCAAATTGAGCTGCGCCTCAGCTAGAGAATCCCAAGCTCAAGGTCGGCTCTACACTATGACACGAGAAGAATCTCTGGCCTCAGACACCGTTGTGTTAGGTATTTTGCTTTTCAATAACATACTTGCATGTGTGCTATTTGATTTCGGTGTAACACATAATTTTATATCCATGAATTTTGCCGTAGAAAATAATATAGAAATGACACCATTGTATATAGACCTTAGTATTAGCACCCCGTCGGGCACGAAAATACCTGTCCGTTTAGTATGCCAAGGTGGCTACGTCTGTATCGGAGGAAGGAAGCTCTCGCTCGATGTTTTAGTCCTAGATGTTTAGGATTATGACATTATTTTGGGGATGGATTAGCTCGGCTCTTGCTCGACTACTATCGAATGTGCAGATAAATGAGTCGTCTTCTGCCTACCTGGAGAAGTCGAATTATGCTATACAAGTAGTCCAGCAACTGATGCGTCCAGGGCTTGCATGATAATTTCGGCGATATCTGCTCGGCGGATGCTATACACTGGCTGCAAGGGATACCTAGCGTCGGTTCGGGGTATACAGCTGGATTACGCAAACGTTGAGTCTTCTTCTGTTATGGCAGAGTTCCCTGATATATTTTTGAGCGAACTACCCGGCATGCCACCTAATCAAGAGATCAAGTTTACCATCGACACATTCCCGAATACTCAATCAATTTTTAAGCCTCCGTACAGAATAGTCCCTGCTGAACTGAAGGAGTTAAAGTGACAACTTCAAGAATTGCTAGATCACGGGTTCATCCGTCCGAGCGTGTCTCCTTGGGGCGCACCTGTGCTCTTCGTAAAGAAGAAAGACGGAACATTACGACTCTGCATCGATTATCGGGAGCTGAATAAGATCACCATCAGAAACAAGTATCCTCTTCCCAGGATATATGGCCTTTTTGATCAGCTACAAGGGGCAATGGTATTCTCGAAAATTAATCTTCGCTCTGGCTACCACTAGCTGAAGATTAAGTCAGAGTACATGCCCAAGTTTGTATTCCGAACCCGCTATAGACACTACGAATTTTTTGCCATGTCGTTTGGTCTAATGAATGCCCCTGCTGCTTTTATGGATTTGATGAATCGAGTATTCCGACCATTCCTCGATAAATTCGTGTTTGTTTTTATAGACGACATCTTGGTGTACTCGAAGAATAGGGATGAACACGTAGGACACCTGCAGATGGTTCTTCAAACCCTTCGAGATAATAAGTTATACGTGAAGCTTAGTAAATACGAGTTTTGGTTGGACAGTATAGCCTTCCTCGGGCATATTATTTCTGCAACGGGCATCTTAGTTGACCCTAAGAAGATAGAAGCCATCGTAAACTGGAAACGACCTGAGTCAGCTAGCGATATTCAGAGTTTCCTTGGTCTGGCGGGCTACTACAGAAGATTTATTAAAGATTTTGCTAGAATCGCCTTGCCTCTGACTCAGCTCACTCGAAAGGGTGTAGCGTTCACGTGGACGGACGACTGTGAATCTTCGTTTACGGAGTTAAAGCAATGTCTCATCTCAGCACCAATTCTCACCCTTCCTGACGGACCCTATGATTTTAAGATATATAGTGATGCCTCAGGCAAGGGATTAGGATATGTCCTGATGCAAAAGGATAAAGTGATAGCCTTTGCATTGAGGCAATTAAAGCCTCACAAATTTTTTTATCCAACCCATGATTTAGAACTCGCAGCGGTAGTGTTCGCGTTGAAGTTGTGGCACCATTACCTTTATGGTATACCGTGCGAGATCTATACAGATCATAAGAGCCTAAAATATCTTTACACACAAAGGGATTTGAATCTTCATCAATGGCGCTGGCTTGAACTTCTTAGCGATTTTGACTTGATGATCAGATAAACCCCTAGCAAGGGTAATATTGTAGCTGATGCACTGAGTAGAGTATTCGTTAGAGGCCTGGCTATTGATAACAAGCTGAGTCAGGATACAGAAGCTTTGGGCATTATACTTATAATAAGATACAAAAAGGGGGCGCAAGTGGCACAATTGTGCCTCGAACCTGACTTATTAGAAAAGGTCAAGTCCGCTTAGAAGGATGACCTATTCCTGCAAAAGATGCAAGGTCTTATCTCAGTAGGAAAGGCAACCGACTTTACGGTAAGCACAGACGGGATAATCCGAGTGAAGGAGAGATTGTGCGTTCTAAATAATGCAGCCCTCAGAAAAGAGATACTCATGGAAGCCCATTATGCTAGTTATATTTCTCATTTGGGTAGTACAAAGATGTATCGAGATCTTCATACGATATTTTGGTGGCACGATATGAAATGAGATATGGCGTTGTTTGTGTCGCAATGCATGGCTTGTCAGAGGGGAAAGGTCGAGCACCAGAAGCCGGGCGAAGAGATGCATAACCTCGCTATACCGGAGTGGAAATGGAAACACATAACAATGGATTTTATTGTTGGTTTGCCAAAGATGCAATAGGGGAATGATGCCGTCTGGGTTATCATCGATCGACTCACCAAGTCAGCTCACTTTCTGTCTATCAAAAGTACTTGGAGTGCCGACCGTCTAGCTTAGATCTACCTCATTGAAATCGTTCGGCTCCACAGCGTGCCCGTATCCATTATCTCCGATAGAGATGGTCGATTTATATCGCATTTCTGGGAAAGCCTGCAGTCAGCAATGGAGACGAAGTTGAAGTTCAGCTTCTCCTACCATCCATAGATAGACTGTTAAACAAAATGTGTCAACCAAATCCTCAAAGACATGCTACAACTCTGCGCCTTAGACTTGAAGACGAGTTGGGACCTGCATCTACCATTAGCCGAATTTGCATACAACAATAGCTTTCAATCCAATATTTAGATGGCGCCGTACGAGGCATTTTATGGGCGAAAGTGCAGATCTCCGATATGTTGGGATGAAGTTGGTGAACAATAAATTCTTGGCCCGGAGCTCATAGAGCAAACCGTCTAAAAGATTCGTATCATCCGAGAACGGTTAAAGGTAGCTCAGAGTCATCAGAAGAGCTACTCAGACATGCATCAATGTCCACTTGAATTCCTTGAAGGCGATCGGGTTTCTCTCGTATGCGTGCTTTGGCAAAATCATTCGGTCGAAGAATCCACTTGGGAGCATGAATCTGAGATGAGAGAAAGGTTTCCTTCATTGTTTTCTAGTGGTAGGTTCTATTCCTAAGTTTCATGGACGAAACTTCCAATTAGTTGGTTAGGATGTGGTGCCCCATTACTCCTATTTGGGGAGCGCGGCTAAAAAATACAAGACGGTATCGTTCGATCGGGATAGATTAAAACAAGATTTTATCCTCGTTATGAATTTGTTTCTTCAGAATTGATTTCCATATTTAGTGGACTGTGCCCCCAGGATTGACTTAGCGACAGAGTCAGGAGGGACCTCTCTGCTACAAGTTTTCCTGCCTAGTTTTCGCTGTCGCTTTGTTACTTTCGTGCTTTGAGTTGGTTTTCGAATTTTCTTGCGATTTCTTAAACGGTTTCAATGGATTTTATTATTTTCATTTATTGAACTATACTTTAATTCCGAGATTGAAAAGAGTGGAAGAGGTATTAATCAGCTGTTCGTGGCAATGCAGGTGAACGAGCAGTAGGCGACGTGCGAGCGGAGTCTTAAGGCACCTCTTTTCTTTCCTTCCAACCAACTTATGAGTGGCTTATATTCGATTCAGTTGACCCTTCTTCCAAGTCTTCATATCTAAAATCTTGCATTCGTACTTACCCCGATCAAATGATACCAAGTAATAACTAAAAGATGTCAAGCTAAAAAGGAATAGACTTGGATTATGATGCTTGTCAATCAACTTGTGAGCGGTTACTTATTTGCATACTTGTTCATTTAGAATATTCATCATATGCATAAATACAAGTTAGAATGTATACTTCTTCTTTAAATTGTGCTATGTATAGAACTCATCCTGCAATACAATAAACTGAACAGGAAGACTATGTAAAAATAGATCTTGCCCTGTTACTGTCTTGTGCCTGAAATTGCTCTAAATTTCTTTAATTGAAAATAACCTAGGCTGATCACGGACAACTTGTGCATAAGGTCTTAGTTCCTGTTGACGATCGCTGGGGCACTGGCACCGATCCGGACGAAACTCCTGATAGTCTCCTACATCGGACGGAATGGCCTGTGGCGCCCTATTCCTTATGTTGTATATCATTCCATCCAGACTAGAACCGTCCCTTATGGCATTATGCCAGTGATCCCCTCGTACATTTAAACCTGTTACAAGCTAACTTGTGTCTTCATGACAGGGAAGGACATGGTAAGTATTGTGCAGGTGGTTCAGACGGGTAGGTAAAGGCTACCGAACGGTGGCAAGTTCATTTCAGTAAATTCTATATACTGCTTGCTTATAAAATGAACTAAGGCAAGATTGAAAGACCACGAATAATATGCATGCTTCATCTAAACAACGTATTGATTATTATAGTTGGGTTAGCTCACCTTCACCAGTATATTTTGATGTACTGACCCTCATTGAAACAGGTTCCCCACACTAAGGAGATCCTGCGAGGAGCTAAAGTCACTTCCCAATCCAGTCCAGTTGTTGGCGTGTCCTGATCGTGCCTCACTTGAAGCATTTTGAAGCCAGGATCTAGCAACCTAAACTCAATGCAGCTCCGTGGGAAAGCCATCGTCCCGCCTGGAGGTCCCTTATTTTGAGTTTTAGTAAAGATTGTAATGTACATGACAGCTATCTCATTTTGTGTCAACTTTTGTAAGCCCTTAGCAGCAACCTTATGACTCTTTCAAGAGTTTGTAAATATATGTTCATTATCAATAAAGAGAACTTTTTCATGTTTCAACTTTGTGTTTTAATTATCTGCGTACTCTGAATATTTGCTCGCTATACAAAAATATCTTAGCCTTATGCGGTGCACAACCTAGGCCCGCACGGCGTCACGCCCAGGGGACGACTATCAATTCCACAGAATCGGGGCGTGACACCCCCATCATCACTCTCTTTCCTCACTTCCCTCCCTCTCCTCTCCATAGCCGACTATTAATTCCACAGAATCGGGGCGTGACACCCCCATCATCACCCATTCTTCTTCTTCTTCTTCTTCTTCTTCTTCCTCTCCTTTCTCCTTGGAACCCTAAAATAGCCGACACCTACACACCATCACCACCGTCAATGCCACCACCACTACCACCACCGTCACCACCACTGCCACCACCGTCACCACCACCACCACAGCCGACATGAACACCCCCACCGCCACCACCGTCAACACCACCACCACTGCCAACATCACCACCACTGCCACCACCGTCAATACCACCAGCACTACCACCACCGTCAACACCACCACCATCAGCCGTCACTGCCACCACCACAACCACAACATTATCACCACTGCCACCACCACAACCACAACATTATCACCACTGCCACCACCGTCAACATCACCACCACTATCACCACCTCATGATATCACAACTACTGCCACCACCTCACGACATAAACCCCACAGCAGCCAACCACCACCAACGATAGCAGTAGCTAGGACACCACCTCTACCACCGAACGCCCCCTCTTGTATCACTCCCCTCTTCTTATACTTTTTCATTTATTTTTGTAACTCTTTTAATTCGTTTAAAACTCTAGTTAGGTTATAGGTTCCTTTGAGCAATACTTGTTAACACTTTGTTAAATACCCATGTTTAGTTTGTATCCAAGAATAATAACATTCATTGTTTGGGGTTATATATATATGTGTGAAATGCATGAGTTTATGAGGATGTTGTTCAAATAAAAATTTTGTTAGGTAGTATTGATTGTATAATTGAAAGATGAAGATGTGATCATTTTGCGTATTAAGAGGTGAGAACTAATTTATTACTGATGCACTTGTGTTTATGATTACATTGATGAGATGGGTTGAGAATGAACATTTTTTGCAGTTGATCAAATCTACACTTGATGAATACTAGTATTTAAGGACGTTATAAGATTTGATGATTATGTATTTATTATAATGCTTCTCTAGTCAACTTTGGTCAACACCCTAGTTAGTATGCTTAGTTGTGAGTTATGTACTATGACAAAACCTAGGTTAAGTTCTGAATGACACATTTTCAATAATAAATAGACTTTGAGTTAATTATTAATTAGTTTCAATTACTTCTCTAGGTTCTTTGGACTCATCGGACTTGGACATTAGACTAGAGCCTTATCTTCAGCCTGTGGATCCAGGCAAGTGTAACTTGCCATTATTAACTTAGTTCTAGTTTTACTTATTTATTTTATCTATATATTGTGTATGCTTTGGATCGAAATCATTACTTAGCATCCGGGTCATATCCGGGTGCAGACGTTCGTTGGTAACGTCTAGTATCTATTATTAGATGTTTTTCGATACCTTTATGTACCTACTTGGTTACATCGGAACCCTAGGACACATTCAGACACTGCCATCATGCCAGACTTCCTGTATCTTGATAGTGTCAGCATGACCGAAACCTGTGATGACTATAGGATCATGATTGGTTCTAGTTACTTCAGTATGATGAGACTGTTTAGTTAGAGGTTCAGGCTTAGTGAGCTGTGGATGCGTCTCGTTGACCACATTGGGAGGGAAAGACTGTTACTAGATGCTTGGGCTACTTTGCATATACCATATATATATATATATATATGTTATATATATATATATATATATATATATAAGAGATCCTATATTCGGAGTCGTAGTACTTACTTACTATGTGTCTCTGTGCTCGGAGCTACGGGTATGCACCATGTGTCTCTGTGCCTCGGAGCTACAGATTTATATTTGAAAAGCCCATGTGTCGAACATTGTCTTCAAGTTATGTCTCACTTAGGTGGTTATTTTAGATTATACCAGCGTATCACATGTTTCCTTTCTGTTTTACTATGACATGCTATTTTTGTACCTTGTTACGTCCTTCTGAGGACATGGTTCCCTTCCAGGCATAGGCGAGGAGGCTAGTGCTAAATACTACGCGCCTGCTGCTGTTAAGCCAAGGAGACTACCCTGAGGAGTACGGATCAGGTGTATATCCAGAAGCAGGACTTGTAGCAGAGGACGAGATCCTTCCCGAGGACTTCGTTTGATCATCGGTAGTGATCACCTTGGGTCCGTTATTATTATCTAGTTAGCAGATATTGTCCCTAGTTATCTTATTGCTTCCTTTCATTCATTACTTGTATTAGTGGGTCTGTCCCCGTGTGACTCTATGTGTATTGTATTATGACATATTTCTAGACTTATTTTTCTTTCTGCAAATTAGTAGACTTGTTTTCTTTATGTGTTTTATATTCTTATGTCTGTGGATAAGATTGGTTACATTGCTTATATTTTAAAGGTTGGGTTATATCATTGTACTTTACATCTTAGGTGCACTCCATCGGGTCCATTAGATTGGAATGTCCGTCGGAGTGTACCCGTTGGCCAATGCCACGTGGCTCAGTTCCTTATATTTGGAACTGGGGCATGACAACATTATCTAACCAGAACTCACACTTACTGAGTTTAGAATATAACTGAATGCTCCCTTAGAACTTGTAACACTTTTCGAAGATAATTTTTATGCTCTTCTTCACTATTGAGTAGACACGAATATCATCTATGAATACCACTACAAATTTATCTAGGTATGGCATGAAGATATAATTCATCAAATCCATGAATAATGCTGGTGCATTAGTCAATCCGAACGACATAACTAAGAATTCGTAATGCCCATATCGATATCGAAATGCTGTCTTCGGTATATCTTGCTCCCGGACCCTTACTTGATAATATCCTAATCGTAGATCTATTTTGGAAAATATATTTGCTTTACTCAATTGGTCAAACAAATTATCAATCCTAGGCAATAGATACTTATTCTTTACTTTTAAGGCATTCAATTGCCTATAGTCGATACACAACTGTGTCGACCCATCCTTCTTCTTTACTAGAAGTTTTGGTGCTCCCCATTGTGATCTACTAGTCCGAATAAACTTTTTCACCTTCAATTCTTCCATGTGATGATACAACTGGTTAAGTTTCCTCGGTGACATCTGATAGACCTTGTTGGAAATTGGTTCTGCTCCTGGTTTCAACTCTATGCAGAACTCCACTTCTCTTACTCGGGGTAATCCGGGAAGCTCTTCTGAAAATACATACAAAAATTCTTCAATTATTCGGGAAAACTGACATTCAACTCCTTCTACTACTACAATGCCACCTTCATGCTGATCCTTCACTGTTCTACTAAAGATAAATTCTTTCTTGCCTGGAATGTTAAACAAAACTCTACCCCTACGACAATCTATTATAGTATGACTGTCTCTCAACCAATCCATGATAAAAAGCGTCTCCTGGCTCAATAACGTATTGATTTATACCAGGCACACATCTCCTAAGCCTTTAATAAAAAGGTAAAACAACGATTCTTCCAATTCGACGATATTTTCTTAGCAGTGTGAAGGCCGATGGTCTTGACGCATAAAACAAAAAGAAAATTCTAGGCCAAGTGGGAGGGTCCCTTCATGCTAGAGTCAGTGTATTCTAATAGAGCATATAGGTTAGCAAAACCTATTGTTGACTTGCTCATGATGCCTATCAATGACAAGTTCCAAAAAAAAATACTATGCCTAATTCTGGTATAGCGAGACATGCGATCTTCCACCCCAAACAGACCGCCTTAGAATGTACAGTATCTATATTCTCCAACTCTCCAGCAGAGTTATCCAAAAATATAAACATACAAGGAGACGTTTATCACCCATATAAATATCTTTGAGCTATTACCTATATTCAGGAGTCCTGAATATGCCATGGATAATAGATCCTCAAAACCCCCCCCAGTGGAATAAAATTCTCAAATCCCTACGAAACTGTCTCATAGGAGTTAACAGGCAAATTTCTCTCCAGCGAGCAAACCTGTTCTTGGAACTCAACTGCTTCCTATTTCTACACCCGAGTTTGTTTTAGGAATAATCTATGTATGATCAACTTCCTCCAACCAAACATTTTTGGAAAGAGTTACATGACCACATTACCTCCTAGCAGATCCCAGTAGGAAGTTATCAGTCTATCATATCCATATTACCTCTAAGCAGATCCTTAGTAGGATGTTATCAGTCTGCCATATCTATATTACCTCTGAGCAGATCCTCAGTGGGATGTTATCAGTTTTTCATGTCCATATTACCTCTAAGCAAACTTACTCGGTCTATCACATCCAGATTACCTTTGATAGCACTCCAATCGATACTTCCCCAGTAAAGTTATCCCAATCCGCTATTTAAAATCCCTAGTAGATTTATAGATCCGTGTTTTAGTCTATCACGTCCATATCACCTATGATAGCATCTCACTTTAACTTATTTTCTGTACTTAGTTTAAGTATGCCATGGCCAAAAAGTCTACAAATACTCTCCCAACGGAGTTATTTTTGCCTATAACGTCCATATTACCTCTGATAGCATATCATCTCTAAAACTTATTGTCCGTACTTAGTTCTAAGTACGCCATAGGCAATAAGTCTACCAAACACTGTCCCAATGGAGTTATTTTAGTCTATAATGTCCATATTACCTATGATAGCATCTTATTTCTAAAACTTATTATCCATACTTGTAGAAGCATAAAAAATCCATACCATGTGCCTCTGTGACTTAGCTCTATACGCCTCAGTGACCCAGCTCCATGCGCCTCAGGGGTCCAGATTCATGCGCTCCAATATCCTCACTATATGAACCAACCATACAAGAAGTATCTCATGTGCCCACAGTACTGTGCACCACTACACATCTTAGTGTCTCATGTGCCTGCAGTACCATATGCCACTACGCATCTTAGTGTCTCATGTGCCCGCAGTGCCATGCGCTACTATGCATCTTAGTGTTTTATATGCTCACAATTCCATGCGCCACTATGCATCTTAGTATGCGTCTGTAGTATTATGCGCTACTATGCATCTTAGTATGCGTCTGTAGTGTCATGCACCACTATCCCTTCAGTGCTCTTCATGCGCCAAGTGGAAGTATTCCCAAGGTGCAAATATAGCTATCCAAATTAGGGCTTGACACATGGAAGCCTTAATGCAGTATCCGCCTGTAGTGCCATACGCCAACATGCAGCCCGCGTACATGCGCCTATGTAAGGCCTTCCTAAGGCTATAAATAATGGGCATCTCCCACATGCAAAAAAGAGGCAACTACACATAAAAGAGACACGTAGAGGCAGCGACTACACGTGGTAGAGAAAGAGGAGACAGAAGCGCCATTCAAAGCCTCGTTAACCTCCTTGGTCCCGGATCATCAACGGAGTAAAGGAGCCACTGCAGTGCTCGATCTCCACCATCACACTTACCTAGATCTTTCTATTTTGTGCTTAGATAATCTTTTATAAGGATTCTCTTGTACTTTTTGTCAATTCATAATAAATAAGAACTTTACACCCTCCACCCAAAAATTTATTTTTGCGATGTCGATAAAAATTATGACTCTGCTGGGGAAAAGCTTCTCCTCCATTGAGAAGCTGGTAGCACAATCTGAGGTGACCAAGTTAGGTTCGACTCAAACGATATTGGTCATTCTCTTCGACCAACAGACATTCGAAGGTATGCTGGACAAGCCGAGCTCTCCAACGAGGCCCGTACGACCTCGCAAGACTCGCAGAACTCGGGACGTTTGTGCCTCTGTTCCAAGACCAAAGTCAGTATCTGATGCATCATCAACCCACGCCGTAGTTGCACCAGCGGTTGACCTGTACTCTGCCGACAAGACGGGTACCTTGCCGAGGCTAGCACAACCTCAAAAAGTTTAAAGGATGTAGGTTATTAAGGCTGTCACAACCCGATTCCTTAGAATCGTTGGGGCATCCCCCGAATCGTGATGCCGTGCGGGCCTGGGGTTGCGCCCGCACAAGGCTAAAGTATTTTGCATAGCAAGCACATATTCAGAGTACGCAGATAAATTAAAATACATATTTGAAACATGGAAAAGTTCTCTTTATTGATAATGAACATCTATTACAAACTCTTGAACGGGTAAGCTAATATGCCGAACGGCTTACAAAAAAGATGACTCAAAATGAGATAGCAGTCCTGTACATTATATCCCTTTACTAAACTTCAAACGATATAGACCTCCAGGCTGGAGGGTAGCTTTTCCATGGAGCTGTATTTGTGTATGAAGAGTCATAAGCTTCTGTCTTCAAAATGCTTCAAGGGGCGCGGTGAAGATGCGCCAACAGCTGGACTGGATCGGGAAGACGACTTCGGCTCCTCGCTCGGTTCGCCTTGGTGCGGAGAACCTGTTTCAACGAGGGTCAGCATGTCGAAACATACTGGTGAAGGCGAGCTAATCGAACTATACCAATCAACATGTTGTTTTTAATGAAGCATGCATATTTGTGGGTTTCTATCTTGCCTTAGTTCATTTACAAGTAAGCAGCATATAAAATTTACTAAAATGAAAGTGCCACCGTTCGGTGGATTTTACCTGCCCGTCTGAATTACCTGCATAATACTTACCATGCCTTCCCTGCCACGAAGACACAAGTTAGTTTATAACAGGTTTAAATATACAAGATGATTACTGGCTTGGTTGCCATAATGGACGATAGTCTTTGACGAGAATGGTGTGCAACGAAAGTACAAGGGGCGTTGCAAGCCATTCTTGCCAAGAACAAGAGACTAAACAATAGGTCTCGCCCGAACCGGATCGATGCCAGTGCCCCAGCATCGTCCGCAAGACCGTTACCCTGTGCACAAGTTGTCCATGATCGAACAATATACAAGTAACAAGTTTGTAGTTGAGGCAACAAGAGTACAAGACAAGCAATTATACAAGATAATCAACTATTTATGATTTATTCCCAAACAAACAAGTATGCAATTCAGTATCCGTTCATGAAGTTATTGACAAGCATAATCAACCAAGTTTATTCTCTTTTATCTTGGTTTCTTTTATTATTACTTGGTAATGTTTGATCGGGGAAAAGAAGAATGCAGATTTATTAGATGTGAAGACTGGAAGCAGGGCTAGCTAATCGGGTTGGTAGCCACTCACTTAGATTATTGGAAGGGAGAAGGAAAGAGGCGCTTCATGACTCCGCTCGCAAGCCGCCTACTGCTTGTTCACCTGCATCACAAACAGTTCGATCAATACTTCTTCCTCTCTTTCCAATCTCGGAATTGAAGTGCAGTTCAATGAACGAAAACAATAAAAACCATCGAAACCGTTCAAGGAAAACAAGCAAATCCCAAAACCAACTCAAAGCACGAAATCAACAAGCGACATCAAAAACTGAGGTAATAAAAGATAGCAGCGGAGAGGTCCCTCCTGACTCTGCCGCTAAGCCGATCCTTGGGGCACAGTCCACTGAATATGGAAATCGATTCCGAAGAAATAAATCCATAACGAGGATGAGTTCTTAATCAATCTATCCCGATCGAACGATACCGTCTTGTGTTTCTTAGTCGCGCTCTCCACACCGGGAGAACGGGGTGCTATATCCTACCCAACTAATTGGAAGTTTCGTCCCGAAACTTAGGAATGTGACCTACCGTTAAGGATTATTGCTTTCGAGACGGCGATCATGACTCAAGGAACAATCACGAACAGAATGGTCTGATCCGCCACACGCTAGGCACAGGCTAGGCATAATCCAAGTTTCAGGTGACATTTGTCGATTGTATGCCCCGGCTTTTTGTAGAAACTACAAGGCTGGTTTGCTTTCTGCTTTCTTCCATCATTGTGACGCTTTGTAGCCTTGTTTCCTCTCTCATCGTTTTGGCGTTTGTGACTGGATGTATGTACAGCGCCGGCAGGAACATGAGGATAGTGTGGTTCAAGAGATAGGGCATGATTCATAACTTCACGCATGGTCCGATACTGATGAACGGCTATGTGCCCATGAATGGCAGGGCGCAAACCGTCTTCAAACCTTCTAGCTCGACTCGCTGCATCAGGTAAATAGGCCCTAGCGAATTTGGAGAGTCGGTTGAATTCGGCACAATATTGCTTAACTGTCATACTGCCCTACCTCAGTTGCACGAACTCGTTCTCCATTTGACGTTGTACTGGAGGGGGTACTAACTCCTCTTTAAACGCGACACGAAAAGTCATCTACGAGATTGCCTCCTCTCCATGAGCAAATTGGAGAGATCGTCGATGCACGTTCCACCAATCGTGCGCATTGAGGCAGAGCTGTAGTTGCGTGCAGGAGACGCGCTTCTCTTCGGGGACCTCTAGCATAGCAAAGTGATCTTCAAGTTTGGCCAACCAATCTAGAGCTACGACTGGGTCCTCAGTCCCGTTGAATGAGGTGTTGCAGACTTTCTTGAAGTGGCCAAAGTCGAAGGTAGTCACGTCCCTCGGCCTTGGAATTTGCGGTGTCTCTACTTCAAGCACGGGCTGTTCCATCAGAGTCGGCGCTCTAGCCGTGGAATGGTTGGAAGCCAAAGCCTGAACGATCTATTGTAGGACATCCACCTGCTTCTGTTGGACTGAGAATCGTGCTTCTATATTGTCTTGAAACTTGAGCTGACTCTCTTCCGCTCGCTTCTCGGCCCGTTCGTAGCGAGCCTCGTCGATTTGTTGGTTTTCCTACAACATCCGCAATATTTGCTGGATGGGATCGATGCTTGGCGTGGCTCGCTGGCTCCTTGAACTTTCCGAAGTGCCCGAACTACTTTGTTGCCCTTGGGTTTCGTCTGGTGCTTGCGCTGCAGATTGCGCTGGAGCCATTCCTTCAAAAGAAGGTAAATTATATTAGGATCATAATGTATTATGGACTTATTGCATGAACGTATCTCATTTTGGCCTAGCGAGTTCAAGAGTTCGTACAGGAATTTGATCATTAAAGGAACTTTTCCAGCACAAAGTCTAAGGAACTTTGAATCTGTGCTCTGATACTATTATGTCATGACCCGATTCCTTAGAATCGTTGGGGCGTCCCCCGAATCGTGATGCCGTACGTGCTTGGGGTTACGCCCGCACAAGGCTAAAGTATTTTGTATAGCAAGCACATATTCAGAGTATGCAGATAAATTGAAACACATATTTGAAATATGGAAAAGTTCTCTTTATTGATAATGAACATCTATTACAAACTCTTGAACGAGTAAGCTAATATGCCGAATGGCTTACAAAAGAGATGACTCAAAATGAGATAGCAGTCCTGTACATTATATCCCTTTACTAAACTTCAAAAGATATAGACCTCCAGGCTGGAGGGTAGCTTTGCCATGGAGCTGCATTTGTGTATGAAGAGTTGCAAGCTCCTATCTTCAAAATGCTTCAAGGGGCGCGGTGAAGATGCACCAACAGCTGGAGTGGATCGGGAAGACGACTTCGGCTCCTCGCTCGGTTCACCTTGGTGCGGAGAACCTGTTTCAACGAGGGTCAGCATGTCAAAACATACTGGTGAAGGCGAGCTAACCGAACTATACCAATAATTATGTTGTTTTTAATGAATTATGCATATTTGTGGTTTTCTATCTTGCCTTAGTTCATTTACAAGTAAGCAGCATATAGAATTTACTGAAATGAACGTGCCACCGTTCGGTAGATTTTACCTGCCCGTCTGAATTACCTGCACAATACTTACCATGCCTTCTCTGCCACGAAGACACAAGTTAGTTTACAACAGGTTTAAATATACAAGATGATCACTGGCTTGGTTGCCATAATGGACGATAGTCTTTGACGAAAATGGTGTGCAACGAAAGTACAAGGGGTGTTGCAAGCCATTATTGCCAAGAACAAGAGACTAAACAATAAGTCTCGCCCGGACCGGATCGATGCCAGTGCCCCAGCATCGTCCGCAAGACCGTTACCCTATGCACAAGTTGTCCATGATCGAACAATATACAAGTAACAAGTTTGTAGTTGAGGCAACAAGAGTACAAGACAAGCAATTATACAAGACAAGCAACTATTTATGATTTATTCCCAAATGAACAAGCATGCAGTTCAGTATCCGTTCATGAAGTTATTGACAAGCATAATCAACCAAGTCTATTCTCTTTTATCTTGGTTTCTTTTATTATTACTTGGTATCGTTTGATCGGGGCAAAGAAGAATGCAGATTTATTAGATGTGAAGACTGGAAGCAGGGCTAGCTAATCGGATTGGTAGCCACTCACTTAGATTGTTGGAAGGGAGAAGGAAAGAGGCGCTTCATGACTCCGCTCGCAAGCCGCCTACTGCTCGTTCACCTGCATCACGAACAATTCGATCAATACTTCTTCCTCTCTTTCCAATCTCGGAATTGAAGTGCAGTTCAATGAACGAAAATAATAAAAACCATCGAAACCGTTCAAGGAAAACAAGCAAATCCCAAAACCAACTCAAAGCACAAAAGCAACAAGCAACATCGAAAACTGAGGTAATAAAAGATAGCAGCGGAGAGGTCCCTCCTGACTCTGCCGCTAAGCCGATCCTTGGGACGCAGTCCACTGAATATGGGAATCGATTCCGAAGAAACAACTCCATAACGAGGACGAGTTCTTAATTCAATCTATCCCGGTCGAACGATACCGTCTTGTGTTTTTTAGTCGCGCTCTCCGCACCGGGAGAACGGGGCACTACATCCTACCCAACTAATTGGAAGTTTCGTCCCAAAACTTAGGAATGGGACCTACTATTAAGGATTATTGCGTTCGAGACGGCGATCATGACTCAAGGAACAATCACGAACAGAATGGTCTGATCCGCCATAGGCTAGGCATAATCCAAGTTTCAGGCGACATTTATCGATTGCATGCCCCGGCTTTTTGCAGAAACTACAATGCTGGTTTGCTTTCTGCTTTCTTCCATCATTGTGACACTTTGTAGCGTTGTTTTCTCTCTCATCGCTTTGGCGTTTGTGACTGGATGTATGCACAGCACCGACAGGAACGTGAGGATAGTGTGGTTCAAGAGATAGAGCATGATTCATGACTTCATGCATGGTCCGATACTGATGAACGACTACGTGCCCATGAATGGCAGGGCACAAACCGCCTTCAAACCTTCTAGCTCGACTCGCTACATCAGGTAAATAGGCCCTAGGGAATTTGGAGAGTCGGTTGAATTCGACGAAATATTGATTAACTATCATACTGCCCTGCCTCAGTTGCACGAACTCGTTCTTCATTTGACGTTGTACTAGAGGGGGTACAAACTCCTCTTTGAACGCGGCACAAAAAGTCATCCACGAGATCGCCTCCTCTCCGTGAGCAAATTGGAGAGATTGTCGATGCACGTCCCACTAATCGTGCGCGTTGAGGCGGAGCTGTAGTTGCACGCAGGAGACGCGCTTCTCTTCGGGGACCTCTAGCAGAGCGAAGTGATCTTCAAGTTTGGCCAACCAATCTAGAGCTACGACTGGGTCCTCAGTCCCGTTGAATGGGGTGTTGTAGACTTTCTTGAAGTGGCCAAAGTCGAAGGTAGTCACGTCCCTCGGCCTTGGAATTCGTGGCATCTCTACTTCAAGCACGGGCTGTTCCACCGGAGTCGGCGCTCTTGCCGTAGAATGGTTGGAAGCCAAAGTCTGAACGATCTGTTGCAGGGCATCCACCTTCTTCTGTTGGACTGAGAATCGTGCTTCTATATTATCTTGAAACTTGAGTTGACTCTCTTCCGCTCGCTTCTCGGCCCGTTCGTAGCGAGCCTCGTCCCTTTGTTGGTTTTCCTCCAACATCCGCAACATTTGCTGGATGGGATCGATGCTTGGCGTGGCTCGTTGGCTCCTTGAACTTTCCGAAGTGCCCGAACTACTTTGTTGCCCTTAGGTTTCGTCCGGTGCTTGTGCTGCAGATTGCGCTGGAGCCATTCCTTCAAAAGAAGGTAAATTACATTATGATCATAATGTATTATGGACTTATTGCATGACCGTATCTCATTTTGGCCTAGCGAGTTCAAGAGTTCGCACAGGAATTTGATCGTTAAAGGAACTTTTCCAGCACGAAGTCTAAGGAACTTTGAATCTGTGCTATGATACCATTATGTCATGACCCGATTCCTTAGAATCGTTGGGGCGTCCCCCGAATCATGATGCTGTGCGGGCCTGGGGTTGCGCCCGCACAAGGCTAAAGTATTTTGCATAGCAAGCACATATTCAGAGTACGCAGATAAATTGAAAAACAGATTTGAATCATGGAAAAGTTCTCTTTATTGATAATGAACATCTATTACAAACTCTTGAACGAGTCAGCTAATATACCGAACGGCTTACAAAAGAGATGAATCAAAATGAGATAGCAGTCCTGTACATTATATCCCTTTACTAAACTTCAAAAGATATAGACCTCCAGGCTGGAGGGTAGCTTTGCCACGGAGCTGCATTTGTGTATGAAGAGTTGCAAGCTCCTGTCATCAAAATGCTTCAAGGGACACGGTGAGCAGCATATAGAATTTATTATCTTGCCTTAGTTCATTTACAAGTAAGCAGCATATAGAATTTACTGAAATGAACGTGCCACCGTTCGGTGGATTTTACCTGCCCGTCTGAATTACCTGCACAATACTTACCATGCCTTCCCTGCCACGAAGACACAAGTTAGTTTGCAACAGGTTTAAATATACAAGATGATTACTGGCTTGGTTGCCATAATGGACGATAGTCTTTGACGAGAATGGTGTACAACGAAAGTACAAGGGGCATTGCAAGCCATTCTTGCCAAGAACAAGAGACTAAACAATAGGTCTCGCCCGGACCGGATCGATGCCAGTGCCCCAGCATCGTCCGTAAGACCATTACCCTGTGCACAAGTTGTCCATGATCGAACAATATACAAGTAATAAGTTTGTAGTTGAGGCAACAAGAGTACAAGACAAGCAATTGTACAAGACAAGCAACTATTTATGATTTATTCCCAAACGAACAAGCATACAGTTCAGTATCCGTTCATGAAGTTATTGACAAGCATAATCAACCAAGTCTATTCTCTTTTATCTTGGTTTCTTTTATTATTACTTGGTATCGTTTGATCGGGGCAAAGAAGAATACAGATTTATTAGATGTGAAGACTGGAAGCAGGGCTAGCTAATCGGGTTGGTAGCCACTCACTTAGATTATTGGAAGGGAGAAGGAAAGAGGCGCTTCACGACTCCGCTCGCAAGCCGCCTACTGCTCGTTCACCTGCATCACGAACAGTTCGATCAATACTTCTTCCTCTCTTTCCAATCTCGGAATTGAAGTGCAGTTCAATGAATGAAAACAATAAAAACTATCAAAACCGTTCAAGGAAAACAAGCAAATCCCAAAACTAACTCAAAGCACGAAAGCAACAAGCGACATCGAAAACCGAGGTAATAAAAGATAGCAGCGGAGAGGTCCCTCCTTACACTGCCGCTAAGACGATCCTTGGGGCGCAGTCCACTGAATATGGGAATCGATTCCGAAGAAACAAATCCATAACGAGGACGAGTTCTTAATTCAATCTATCCCGATCGAACGATACCGTCTTGTGTTTCTTAGCCCCGCTCTCCGCACCGGGAGAACGGGGCGCTACAAAGGCCGCTGTGCTGAACCCCGAATCTGCTCCAGAAGTGTCGCCAACCTTTGATGCAGGTGCACAGAAGGTTGGCATGCATCCTGTCTCTGTCTCTGAAGATGCATTTAAGAAGAGCCGTGCCAAGTCCCACGATGCGCACGCACATCGCCGTCTAGGCTAGAAAGAATGCACTGATCATAGGCGCATAGAACCTCCTCCAAGCAAGACTGTTAGTAACAAGGGTTCGTATAGTCCCAACTTGGATTCCCTATACTATGCACCCAAGGATGCTGGCACAAGAAAACCCAAAATACCCTGAGCCATGCACTCGAGAGGCTGCACCGTCAGCTCTCCAAAAGCATGTGCTGTTGTCTGTGACACGCACTGGTAACCAAAGACTCTATAGGGCAGACCTTGGTTCTCATGTGCCAGAAGTGGTTCGACCCTTAGAGCCTTCTAGAACCTACTTGGATGTCGTAGTTGCACCTAAACCAAGTCAGGGAGCAAATATTGAGATGACAGATCTATACGCCTAGTCTACCTGCGCGCATGTAGTGGGTCCATCTCGTCTTAAGTCTTCCATCAATGATCCAGTTACATTTTCTGCGGAAGAACTGGGTCAGGGAGAAAAGATTCCACTCTCGCTTCTATGAACAAAGCTTGCCCTAGCACATAAAATAGGGGTAAAAGTGAAGCTTCCATCATTTGATTTACGCAACATGATTATTCACAAGCGTAAGACGAGAGCGGCGAGCCTCGCACATGATGCGTCCTCTCGCAGACACACTTGTGCCAATATCATCGTCAACTGTTGTTACTCCAAAGTCCCAGTTCCTGCAGCCAGACGGTCGGTATTCCAGCGGCTATATCCCGCGATATCAACCCCGGATACCTCTACGTGACGAGGAGGAACTGCCCGTTGCCTTGTGTTACTCAACATGGAGGTCTTCTCCTGTGAATAAGTTCTCAGAGAAAAGCTCGCTTAATCTAAAGGCGCCTGTTAGGACACCGTGAAGCCGTTTGAGGAGTAGCAAGCAAGTACCCACAATGGGAGTATTTTAAGGTACACACTTGAGAACAAGGGCTGGGGGTACCCATGCCTCCATGAATCAAGATGCAACCGGATCTGGGGGTAGCAGTTCCCTGGTGTTCCACAATAATCCATACTTCCAAGAGGATAGTGAACCTCCCGAATCAAGCTTAACTGGGGGTAGCCATACCTCCCGAATCAAGCTTCAGCCAGAACTGGGGGTAGTAGTTCCCCGGTGTTCTATGACAACCCATTCTTCCAAGAGGACAGTGAACCTCCATACACGGATGACAACTCAACTAGGGGTGGCAATCCCTCTAATAGTGAAAGTGATGCGACACTACCCACTCTTCTTGAGGACAGTGATACTCAGACATCGGAGGCAGAGAGTGAAGCTCTACCTTTACATCTGTCTCTTCCCACTTAATGCCAGTATACATGGCATGATACAAACATGGCATTGAATCCAGTAACCAACAACGCCTTGAGACACTCGAAGCCATGATGCAGGCTTTGAGTACTTCAATGCCGACTCTGACTTACACAATACTAGAGCTCAGAGAAAGTATCACCCCAATACAGCCGCAAGCACCAGGACGAACAAACAAGGAACTTAATACACCTGATCCGGCTCCTCAGGTTGTAAGAAGTCATAAAATTCCTCGATCCTCTGCTCCCTTTTTGAAAGATGATATCTAGAAGACTCTCAAGGACCTGCATGCCCACATCGACGCTCGAGACAACCAGGATAGGTTCCAGAAGCTGGGGATCCGGCAAACCTATCCTCCTGAATGGGATAACGTGGTATACCCTCCCAATTATAAGCTATTATTTGTGGCTTTATTTGACGGAAAGACCTCACCTTGTAAGTATATGAGTACTTCCAGTCTATAATAGGCTATTTACCTCGGGACGACGCCTTACTCACCAATTTGTTCGTTGGGGAACTATCCGGCATCACCTTTGAGTGGTTCCGTAGCCTCCTAAAAAATATATCTTCTCCTTTGAGGACTGAAGTCTCTGTTCCTCGCTCAATTTTATAAATGCGGAATGGACATGACCATGTACTCCCTGATAGACATCACCCAAGGGGAAAAGGAACTTGTATGAAATTATATCGAGCATTTCCGACAGACAGCATTAAAAATACCTTCTGGCATTCCTGAATCCACGCTGATGGACACATGCCGAAAGAATCTTCTACCAGTGATAAGACTCTTGACAGCGTCTGGTCCATTCAGTGACTAGATGGCAACTATTATAAACGTTTTTGCTGCAGAGAAGAGCGCAAAAGATGCCCGCTTATTAGGATTCCAAGCCCCCAACATTGAAGACAAAGAAAAGCGTCCTTTCACAGCTACCAATAATAACGACAGTAAAGGGAAGCAGGCGCTGATGGTTAACTTGTCAAAAAGATCGACCTTACTTATTGTGAAGCCGACAGAGCCACCTACAGTACATGAGACTTATTCCTTTAATGATGATGTCACACCCGTTTCCAGATTTGGTATTCTTGAATTTATGATATTTGATTTTTTTTATTATGTATAATATATTATATTTTATATGTTTGGATTCTTGTTTATTATGCGAGACTACCCTGGACCAATATGAACACTTCGACAAATTGCCATGGACCTGTATGTAGGATGGATACCTGACCCTGTTCACTTTTGGAACCACTAAGCCTATTTTGGATGGTTGAGATTTGTTTGGAGAGTGTCATGACTTAATCCTATGGCTAAACTTATTTCTCCACTTGGTACATATATGATTTTCTCTCTCCTCTCTCATTCTCCCTCATTTTTCCTTTCTTTCTTCTTTCCTCTTCCTCCTTCCCTCAAGATCTCTCCCTTGGTGGAACCCTAGCCCAAGCCTAATCCTAAGCCTTAGCCCTAGAATTGGTTCTAGGAAGAGATTTATTAGTCCACCAAGGCAAGTATATATTGCTCAGAGAGGTGTAGACATAATTTTTTGATTTATATATATGAAGTAATTAAAATGTGTTTGATAAAAATTTTTCTCCTTGATATGCTCATTAGTTTTAGTTCTTGGAGTTTTGGGTTTTAGTGAATGGTTTGTGGGTAGATCTGAGTTTCATGTTAGGATTTTCATGGGTTCTATAAGTTTTTCTTGGTTTTGATCTATTAAAACTTATTATTTTTAAAAACTAGTAGTTTTCTATGATAAATCATTTGATTTTGTGCAATTTTGGCTTTTATTTTACTGGATTTGGACTTAAAATGAAGATTTTATGAAGCAAACAAGTCTTTTGGATTTTAGAGCTTTTTTCGTGGAGTTTGTGCTGTTTTGGGATGAAGGAGTTCCATGCGGCCAAGCTATATGTGTCCCTTCCAGTATGACGCCTATCTTGTTAGGCGCATGACTATCTCTATATATGCGCCCCTAAACTGAATGCATAGAATACTGAACGCCTGAGATTTTCCAAAGAGCAAGTGTCCATGCAGCCAGAAGCTCATGCGGCCAGATTGCATGCGGCCAGCTTTTCATTTGACTTAGAAGCGACATACGTGTCTTTTTTTGCATATCTTTTCGTGCACACCTTTTTATGCTTTTGTCTTTGCTCTAACACGCATTTATGGCATGTCACATCGGTCACTTCTTTTACCCGTATTTATGATCCATCACTTAGCACTTGTCCCAAAGAGTGGACTTTGCCTTGAGTGTGCGCCCAATTTATCCATACGGTACCTATCTCATGCGGTGGCTTGTCCCATACACCAGACATAGCTTTGCGTCCATACTGTCCTAGTGACCCATATGCATGTTTTGTTTCACTTAGTTAATGTTTTATAGAATATTTTATTGAGTGTTGTGTTCTATGTGCTGATCCCAGTGCTTGCTTGTGTTGTGACTCTAAGTATAATGGACTTAGTGAATCAAAATGTGCTAGACATGGCTATGTGCTAGAATCGACTATGCGTATGTCATGATTATATATTGGATTAGACTATGTGTTGACCCAATTAAGTTGGAAGTAATATTGACCTAGTACCTGCTAAGTGGACTCAGATCACTAGATTATTTACCTTTGTTCGTTGGATAGAGTGAGGGGTGTAGTTTTGCTCAGGAGACGATCTGCAATCCCGGTCCTTGTTTGGTTTAAGGATTGTGGATCTGCTCCCGTATGGCATCATTAATTAGTATTTGAGGACTTTACAATTAAGGTTCTAATTAGTTGATTGATTGATAATCTGTGTACCTGATTTGAGGATATTCTACGTGATCAAGTGATTCAATATGATAATAAGATTCAAGTGACTGATTTATAGGCCTGACTACCTGTATCTGAGTTGATACTCTCTTTCACACCGAGTGTGCCACATAATTTTACATGACCACTGAAGTACGAAAAACCTTGCTAGATGTAATATGACTACGTGACTCTTGACCTGATTAATATGACTATCTAATCGGTTGGTAGGCCTGATATCCCGACTCATCTTCTTGTATATGTGCTGATACATTTACTACTTGCTATGCGTAACTATGTGTAAACCCCCTGATTTTCAAAAAATTTTAAATTTGAATTTTCAACAATTTTCTGGAATTTTTGGGATTTTTATTAATTAAAACTAAGGTATTTTGAATTTAAATGATTTTTAAATGATATTAAATAATATTAAAATATTATGAAAATAGTATTTTATGGTGTAAAATGAAAAATTAGACATAGGGTAATTTTTTGGAAATTTATTGGACCCCGGAAGTATTTTTAAAGCCCTAAAAACTATTTTATAATTAAACCGATATAAACCCTAAATAAACCCAGTTTATTTGAAATAAACCAAACCGAACCAACCCAGACCCGGTTTTTTAACCCAAACGAACCTAGCGGGTCGGATCTGGGTTTAACCCGTGACCCAAAACCCGTTTCGGACCCGAACCCGTATTTATTCGTTAGCGGATCGGGCCGGATTCGCTGCCCGACCTACGGACCCGAACCCGACCCGTAACCGCCTGATCCCTAACCCCTAATTTCCCCCGACGGATCGACTTCCGTAACCGTCGCCGGCCGCCGCGATCCCCGTCGGCGGTTACGACCAGCGGCCTCTCCCCAGCGCCGCTCCAGCTCCCCTGTCCGGCCGCCTACCCCGTTTAACCGCCGCCGCTCCACCTCCTTCCTCGCCCCTATAAAACCTACCATTTCCGGCCATCTCTCTCCGAGCCCCTCGCCGTCGTCTTCTCTGACCCCTCTCTCATTTCTCCTCCGCCTCTCCCCGCTGCCCTCGCCCTCTGCCACCGTCGTCCTCCGAACCCGGTCGTACAGAACTCCACTCCTTCCCCTCCTCCGCCCGGAGCCGCAGCCACCTCGAGCCCCCGGCTACCCGCAGCAGTTCTCCCACCCGCAGCAAGTTTCGGCCAGCAACTGAGCCCAGCACCTCCCCGGCGAGCCCCTCCGGCGAGTCTCCGGCGAACCAGAACCCTAACCCTAGGTTGGACACAACCCTGGACACAGTGTCCCTTGTGTCATGTCGGACACGAAGAATCTCAATTTTTGGAGCCCTGTTCAGGTACCCATTTCTCTCTCCTCGCTGCCCCATTTTCGATTCCGTCAGTTATGACGCGTAGGCTGCATGACCCTCTCGATGCCCGTGCAACCTGCTCTGTGCGTCGCGTCCTATGGTGATCGCGAACCACGATCCAGAAACAAGAAAATCAACGACCTGTTTTACCCCGGAACTGAGTACGTCCCGCCAAATGGGATGACTTGGTCGCGTGCGGTGTTTACCGATGCGTGCGCACCGTCGATACGGACGTGTGAAATTTTGCAGAAGTTGATTTGGATGTGTGTGCACACCGGAATCAACGCGTATCTGCCGACAACGCCCCGTATCCGTCCTTTCTGGATCATGTTGTAACTTAGTGTACACACATCGGATCAAAATAAAACTTGTACCATCGAACTCGTAGCAATACGCTGGTCCTGTGACCCAAGTTTGGTTCGATTCTGAGAATGTTGACAAAATCGAGTATCGTGGGCCCCACATGCTCTACTTGACGGGCGATTTTGTGATCGGCTCATCGGAATCCAATTCTGGAAGTTCCGTTGGGTTCGTATCATCGTTCCTGGCTCCTTGACACTAAGTTTGATAGATTTGGAGACCCTTTATTCCTGACACGTTTTTTGGTGCAAAGTGGCCCACATATGGACTCCGTCTTGACCAGAAACTATCATTTTTGTCCTGTGTCCAAATTGGACTCGAGGATATGCGTTTCTAGCTAATTGATATTTTCTGGATCTGATGGTGATGTCTATTTCAACAATCGGAGAACTGCCTATAAATCCCGCTGCAGCCAGAGCTACAATTGGAGCCAGAACCCCAAGCAAGTGTACCTTGCTAAATCTTGCAGTTCTTGCTACATATTTCTTTGACTTATTTATATATTATTGTTGTACATGCTTGACCTAGGACCGTGTGACTTTACTTAGCGTCCGATTAATAGTCGGGTGCCAACCCCGTACGCGGAATTGTGTAACGTCACTTAGACATGGTTATCGAGACCCTATACTTCTCGTGCTTGCATTATCAAGTACGTTTTACCCAGGACACCTGACACTATTCATGATACATAATCATCCTAAAATATTCATGGTGATTCTATATAGGATACAGTTTTCATGACTTATTCCTTTGCTTAGATATTATATGACTGGATGCATTAGCTATGATCCTGCATGGCATGGACATGAGACGTTGTGGACATGAGACGTATGATTACATTGGGTGGGAAGAGTCACACATGCTAAGGTTGATTATATTATGCCGGCGTCTCAGTCTCTCTCTGAGCTAGACAACCACATGATATCACTGCTACCGGCTCCCCGACACAGAGCTTGTAGTAGTTTCAACCTGAGTTATAGTGCTGCTCTCATCTTGTATTTCACTTAGCTGGTTATATATTACCCTATTATTTCATTTATTTGCTGCACTGCATTTATTTTGGCTTGTATTATCTGTACCTTGCTATGTCCCCTGAGGACCTGGATCCGGATTATGTCCCCAGGATTAGCAGACGTGATCGATCCTAAGGTATACGGGACAGGAGTATTAGCAGGAGCAGGACCAGGAACAGGAGCAGGCACTAGAACAGAACCAAAAATCGAGGACTAGGTGATTGCCATAGATTTTCCTGAGTATATGTTCTTCCATACTCAGTCTGTGTTGTTATTTACTTTCTTGTTTAATGAACAAATTGTATCAGACTTGATTATCGGGTTGTCCCCCGATTTAATTACTTGTGACTTGATGTTGATATTTCATTTCCTTTTGTTGACTTGTTATATTCATTCTGTGGATGAGATTAGTAGACACTGATAGTTGTATTACAACTTAAGTACGTCTCGATGGATCCATTAAATTGGGTTTGTCCATCGGTGCGTGCTGCTGGCCATTGCCATGTGTTCCGTCCCTCGATATTTTGGGACTGGGGCGTGACATAGTTTTTGTGGTGGCCCATGCAGGTCAACGACTAAATTGTTCGGTTTCAACTTAGGGACCGAACATGCCTGCAATAAAAATAGGATAAGTTTTTAGGATCTCATCCACCTGCTTAAAACGTTCTTGATATCTGTATCGGATTCGAATAAAATTCTTGACTTGCATCCTGCTTTGATTCCTATGCGCCTTTTATAATTTATTTTCTTTGCAGAATTATGGATCCACAAGCCGGCGATGAGACTCATCCAGCAGCACCATAAGGTGTTGTGGTTACCCACGAAGATGAAGTGATACTAGTGGATGAAGGTCAATCAACACAACAAATCAGTCCAGCAAGTCAGCATGCCTCGAGAATCCAGGAAGATAACGTTCCACCATTGACGCAGTTTGCTCCTCCGATGCCTACCGTTCCATAAGGGCAGGCTATGGACGAACAACAAATGTTTTGAATGTTCTACGCGATGATGCAAGCCCATCAGAAGGTTCATCAAGAAGATCAGCAAAACCAAGTGGAGAAGTTCATCGACAGATTTAGCTCAGAGTTATGGAGATTAATCAGTTCAAATGCAACTACCTTAGACGAGGACGTTCTTGCTGCAGCACGACCCATGGAGTGCAACATAAGGATCGAGTCCAGCCAGAAGCGGCCGTATGCAACAGCGCCAGACCAAGCACAACAAGGAAGAGTTGCAAAGCGACCACAGAGAGCATCTACACCACTTGCACTAGTCCTTCCTACTTGTCACTACTTTGGCAAGGTAGGCCATCTCGCTAAAGAATGCCGACGCAGACTGGGACGATGTTTATCTTGCGGATCCAAAAAGCATTCGGTAAGGGATTGCCCTGAAAGTCGAGAGAAAGCAGTGATGATTCATCAACCAGCCACATCAGCACCAGCCGGAGCACCACAGGAAGAAATTGCAAAGAAGTCTTACATGCACCAACCACCAGAAGCATCTCCGTAAGTACTGCCTATCTGTCAAAATTGTCGCAAGAGAGGCCACATTGAGAACGAGTGCAGACATAAATTGGGATTATGCTTGATTTGTGCGTCCAACCAACACTTAGCCAAAGATTGTCCTCAGCATCGAAAGAGAGCACCAATGGTTAACCGACAAGCACTACCAACACCAAGGCCAGCCGCTCCAGTATTGGAAATACTGCAAACGGAAGTTGAAGGAGTTCTACCACATACCCCAGGAGAATATCTGCCAAGGCCACCCTTGGCACCACAAGCAGCACTCTTCCAGCAGGCTCAACAGTAGCCAAGGAATCATCTGCATGAACGCGGACAAGCTCCAGTGATGACTTTGGAAGACGCACAGATTCATGGAGTAGCTAATGCGAGTAAGTTTTTATAGTTTTCTGCTTCTAGATTTGCTATAGTTCGTGCCTGCTGGTTCGTGACCTTAGACTTAACTTGACAATTTTAACTTGCTAATAATAGATAACCTAGTGTTAACCTAGTAATTTTTCAACTTGCTAAATGACCTAGAATGTTTTATAATTGTTAGTCTAATATATTTTTGAAGGATAACCTGGTTTTTTAAAACTGTAATACTCTAGATTTCCTTCATCCGAGAAATTTTATAACTTCCATCGCTTAGGGAAATGATTTTTCCTATGTGTTATTCTTAAACCCACAACCTTGACTCTTCTTAAATCTTGATGTGCTTCGAATAAGACTTGCAGCCGTGTTATCTCCGTTGACCGGTTATTCTTTGATTGCGAGGATGCAATCCTCTTAAGGGGGGTAGATTGTAAACCCCCTAATTTTTAGAAATTTTTAAATTTGAATTTTTCTAGAATTTTTGGGATTTTTATTAATTAAAACTAAGGTATTTTGAATTTAAATAATTTTTAAATAATGTTAAATAATATTAAAATATTATGAAAATAGTATTTTATGGTGTAAAATGAAAAATTAGATATAGGGTAATTTTTTGAGAATTTATTGGACCCCGGAAGTAAAGCCCTAAAAAATATTTTATAACTAAACCGATATAAACCCTAAATAAACCCGATTTATTTGAAATAAACCAAACCGAACCAACTCAAACCCAGTTTTTTAACCCAACCGAACCTAGCGGGTCGGATCCGGGTTTAACCCGTGACCCAAAACCCGTTTCGGACCCGAACCCGCACTTATTCGTTCGCGGATCGGGCCGGATCCGCTGCCCGACCCACGGACCCGAACCCGACCCGTAACCGCCTAATCCCTAACCCCTAATTTCCCCCGACGGATCGACTTCCGTAACCGTCGCCGGCCGCCGTGATCCCCCCGGCGGTTACGACCAGCAGCCTCTCCCCAGCGCCGCTCCGGCTCCCCTGTCCGGTCGCCTACCCCGTTCAACCGTCGCCGCTCCACCTCCTTCCTCGTCCCTATAAAACCTGCCATTTCCGGCGATCTCTCTCCGAGCCCCTCGCCGTCGTCTTCCCCGACCCCTCTCTCCTTTCTCCTCCGCCTCTCCCCGCTGCCCTCGCCCTCTGCCACCGCCGTCCTTCGAACCCGGCCGCCCAGAACTCCACTCCTTCCCCTCCTCCGCTCGAAGCCGCAGCCACCTCGAGCCCCCGGCCGCCCGCAGCAGTTCTTCCACCCGCAGCAAGTTTTGGCCAGCAACCGAGCCCAGCAGCCTGAGACGAGCCCCCGCCGCCTCCGGCGAAGCCTCAGCGAGCCCAGCACCTCCCCGGCGAGCCCCTCCAGCGAGTCTCCGGCGAACAGAACCCTAACCCTAGGTTGGACACAACCCTGGACACAGTGTCCCTTGTATCGTGTCGGACACGAAGAATCTCAATTTTTGGAGCCCTGTTCAGGTACCCATTTCTCTTTCCTCGCTGCCCCATTTTCGATTCCGTCAGTTGTGACACGTAGGCTGCGTGACCCTCTCGATGCCCGTGCAACCCGCTTGGTGCGTCGCGTCCTGTGGTGATCGCGAACCGCAATCCAAAAATAGGAAAATCAACGTCCTATTTCATCCTGGAACTGAGTATGCCCCGCCAAACGGGACGACTTGGTCGTGTGCGGTCTTCACCGATGCATGCGAACCGTCGATACGGACGTGTGATATTTTGCAGAAGTTGATTTGGATGTGCGTGCACACCGAAATCAACGCGTATCCGCCGACAACGTCTTGTATCCGTCCTTTCTGGATCTCGCTGTAACTTAGTGTACACACATCGAATCGAAATAAAACTTGTGCCATCGGACTCGTAGCAATACGCTGGTCCTGTGACCCAAGTTTGGTTCGATTCTGAGAACGTTGACAAAATTACGTATCGTGGGCCCCACAGGCTCCACTTGACGGGCGATTTTGTGATCGGCTCATCGGAATCCAATTATGGAAGTTCTGTTGGGTTCGTATCATCGTTCCTGACTCGTTGACACTAAGTTTGACAAATTTGGAGACCCTTTGTTCATGACATATTTTTTGGTGCAAAACGGCCCACTTGTGGACCCCGCCTTGACCAAATACTGTCATTTTTGCCCTGTATCCAAATTGGACTCAAGGACAGGCATTTCTAGCTAATTGATATTTTATGGATCTGATGGTGATGTCTATTTCAGCAATCGGAGAACTGCCTACAAATCCCGCTGCAGCCAGAGCTATAATTGGAGCCAGAATCCCAGGCAAGTGTACCTTGCCAAATTCTGCAGTTTTTGCTACATATTTCTTTGACTTATTTATACATTATTATTGTACATGCTTGACCTAGGACCGTGTGACTTTACTTAGCGTACGATTAATAGTCGGGTGCCAACCCCGTACGCGGAATTGTGTAACGTCACTTAGACATGGTTATCGAGACCCTATACTTCTCGTGCTTGCATTATCAAGTACGTTTTACCCAGGACACCTGACACTATTCATGATACATAATTGTCCTAAAATATTTATGGTGATTCTGTATAGGATACAGTTTTCATGACTTATTCCTTTGCTTAGATATTATATGACTGGATGCATTAGCTATGATCCTGCGTGGCATGGACATGAGACATTGTGGACATGAGACGTATGATTACATTGGGTGGGGAGAATCACACAGGCTACAGGTTAATTATATTATACCGGCATCTCAGTCTCTCTCTGAGCTAGACAACCATATGATATCACTGCTACCGGCTCCCCGACACAAAGCTTGTAGTAGTTTCAACCTGAGTTATAGTGCTGCTCTCATCTTGCATTTCACTTAGCTGGTTATATATTACCCTATTGTTTTATTTATTTGCTGCACAGCATTTATTTTGGCTTGTATTATTTGTATCTTGCTATGTCCCCTGAGGACCTGAATCCGAATTATGTCCCCAGGATTAGCAGACGTGATCGATCCCGAGGTATACGGGACAGGAGTATTAGCAGGAGCATAACCAGGAACAGGAGCAGGCACTGGAGCAGAACCAGGAACCGAGGACTAGGTGATTGCCATAGATTTTTCTGAGTATATGTTCTTCCATACTCAGTCTGTGTTGTTATTTACTTTCTTGTTTAATGAACAAATTGTATCAGACTTGATTATCGGGTTGTTCCCCGATTTAATTACTTGTGACTTGATATTGATATTTTATTTCCTTTTGTTGACTTGTTATATTCATTTTGTGGATGAGATTAGTAGACCCTGATACTTGTATTACAGCTTAAGTACGCCTCGATGGATCCATTAAATTGGGTTTGTCCATCGGTGCATGCTGCTGGCCATTGCCATGTGTTCCGTCCCTCGATATTTTGGGACTGGGGTGTGACACTATGTGCTATGTATTACATGTGCACTGAGGTGTGACATATCTTGCTACGTGCTATGTGTTATATATTTTACTATTATACGCTACATGTGATATTATATAATTTCTCTAGCACTGGCCTCATAGTTAGTCAGTGATCATAGCGTGGTTAGGTTGCTTGCTTGATTTGTTGGATTACGCTTGGAGGAATCCAGATTTGGCTCTCGAACAATAATGTGGTTTCGTATCTAGCGTACACGTACTACGGTACGTCATCTAAGGAGGATGATCATGTGACCATGGCACAAGATTCTATACAATCGTAGGGTTAATTAGGTACCTTAAAATGGTAGAAGCATTTGAAGGGAATGGAATCTCGAGATCAAGCATGGTAGCTACCGATAGGACATACTTCCTAGGGCATCATGTTGGTCCCCAACAGATACTGTATATCATCTACACTAGTAGAGTGCATTATCTGACTATATTATATAACATGTTTACTTGCACGGTGGCCTTACGAGGGACCGGTGCTTACATACTATATGCTATATATTTATTAGCTCGGTTAGCTTGCCTCACCATCAGCATGATCTGAGGATTCCAATGTTTTATCATTCTTCTGGGATAACCCAGATATCACATAGCAAGCCATAGAACTGATTAGCCGTTATAACTTGACTCTTTGTGCATGTGCTGGTAGTCTAAGGACATGAACTATTATGGTACAACGGTTCAACCCGTGTCCTTGTTTGGTTGTAGGATTGCGTCAATGTATCACAATAGGGCATATACCGAAGCTGCATATTATATCTATATCTTAGCTTGTATTATGGCATATGTGTTCTGGATTATATTGATGTGTGGTATCTTCGTCGTGTTCATAATTGGTGAGTCGTACCTTGTCTCGGCATAGTGCGGCACCTCTTATCCATGTTTGGTTGTAGATGTGTCATACTGCTTTGATGAAAGGTCCCACGCTTGCTGTTGTAGCACGAATTCCTATTTTATATACTTTATTGGGTTTTGCTCATTCACTTGTGCTCCTTTGTGGTACTTTCTCTCGGGGTCTGACACCTCTGGTTTTGTCTGGCCAGGTTTAATAGCCGAGCCCGATGATCCTACCTTACATATGATCGATGGAGCAAACCAGGAGGGTATCCGTCGAGAAACTTGAGTGGGTTTCTTCTCCCCCACTATGAGTATCATTTTGTATTACTCTTTGGCGTTTAGCCGACGACAATTGTTAGCCGGTTTATCTGCATATTAGTTTCTTTACATGATTGTATATTATTCAGACCGGCTCTGACTTACAATTATGTACTCTTGACAATGTACTAGTTTATCATTCTGTATAACTGGTTTCATGATTATTCTGATAGAGCATCAGGGACGCCTAACTGCTTTATCTTACATGTTCATTCTTATTATTTCTTGGTTGATCATTGGGACATAGATGTTCTTGACCCTAGGTGACTTGATTGTAGTATGCACCCCTTTGTCTCTATACAACCTGAGCACATTGCGGGTTACTTTAATATTCTATAAGGTGTTGTTAGATGAGTCACGCTCCCGCTCTCCAGTATTCTGGTTCAGGGGCGTGACAGACGATGATGTCATGGAGCTCTTCAAAGTGTTGATGAAGGGCAACAAACTCAAGCAACCTGACATCAGGCGCCCCGACGAGGCAGGCAAGGTCGATAATCCTAAGTACTGCCACAACCATCGATATTCCACCATGCCACACTTGACTGTTACATATTAAAAAGGCAGATACATCGACTAATTGAATCCAAATCTCTCACTTTGGACTATGAAGACAAGACAGTCACTGCAAACATGGTATCTCTCCATTTTGACACTTTCTTGATAAAATGAGGCTCAAGATGGCATCGTCCCTATTCCAAGGACAACTATGGAGGTCGTCAACCTTCCTCCAGTCCGAGAAGATGGATTGGTTCCCCTTACCACTCCAAGAGGCAAAGTTATGTAGGTTCATCCATACCTCATCCCCGAAATGACACACAGCAAGCAGTGCCTTCTGTTTCTAAATCCAAAAAAAGAAGACCAAGTCATGCCACATGGTCTCTCCATCAACCAATCAGAAGAGGACAATGAGTGTCCAACTGAACTCTTTGAAATCGATCCATGGTTTCAAAAGCCGGAGTCATTGTGGGAACTTTGATTCGAACAACGGGAACCCCCTATCGAGGATAAAGTCATACAAGTTGATTTGGGTGACAATGTTACGCCTAAGCCCATATTCCTCAGCAAGAATATCTTGTCAGAAGAACGTGAATCCCTTGTCCAGTAGTGAGGGAATATATTATTGTCTTTTTAGGGAACTATAAGGATATGCCAGGCTTGGATCCACAAATTGTAATGCACAGGCTCAATATCCTGCCGAATGCCAAGCCAGTAAAGCAACAACAATGGCGGTTCCGTCCAGACGTGATGAACGACATTGAAGCTGAAGTAAATAAGCTAATAATAAGAAAATTTATTCATGAAGAACAACACCCAGATTGTGTAGCTAACATCGTCCCTGTCATAAAAAAGAATGATAAAATTCGAGTCTGAATAGACTTTCGTGATTTAAATATGGCTTGTTTGAAGGACGAATTTCCTCTTCCAATCACAGACGTAATGGTCAATAACACTTTTAGCTTCAAGCGTATGTCCTTTATGGGTGGGTTCTCATGCTACAACCAGATTAAAATATTTCCAGACGATGAGATACGTCATTTCGGACACCGATAGGGGTATATTGCTACACAGTAATGCTCTACAGCCTAAAGAATGCGGGTACAACATACCAGCAAGATATGAGCACCATCTTCCGTGATCACCTGTGCAAGACAGTAGAATGTTATATTAATGACATCGATGTTAAAATTCATTTTCGAGACGATCATCTCCATGACTTAAAGATAGTGTTCGAGTTAATGATAGCCCGCTAGCTCAAGATGAACCCCACAAAGTCTTTCATGGGAGTCTCCAACTAAAAATTTCTTGGCTTTATCATAATTTTAAAGGGCATACATGTTGACTCGGAAAAGGCTAAGGCTATCCTGGACATGCAGCCTCCGAAGACCTACAAGAACTTTGTGGTCTGCAAGGAAGATTAGCATACATTAGGAGATTCATAGGCAATCTCTTTGGACGATTCGACCATTAACGTAGCTCATAAATAAGGGACTCTCTTTCGCTTGGACGAAGGAATATCAACAAGCATACAATGACATTAAGAAGTACCTCACAAACCCCCCGGTGTTGGTGGCTCCAATAGTGGGAAAACTCTTTCTACTCTATGTCCGTGCAATAGATCATTCCCTTGGCGCGCTTCTTTCCCAAAACAACGAAGAAGGCTATGAGCAAGCTATTTATTATCTCAGCAGAACAATGATCGGCGCAGAACATAAATATAACCTGGTCGAGAAAGAGTGCCTTGCTCTGGTATTCGCCGTCCAAAAGATATGCCATTACCTGACTATCACGCCCCAGTCCCAAAATATGTAGGACTAGGAATACGTAAGCATGCCAGCCGTATGTATATGGCAACTCCATTATATGGATACCATAATACATACGTATGCTGTAATATGAATATTAACTCACATGTGGTATATATATAGTCACCAGTCACATAATTACTAATCTCATCCACACAACAAGTCATAGAAAAAAAATAACTAAACTAGAATAATGAGTCTGAATTATTCAAAAATAATAGACGGGTGGAGACAAATCCACTACTAATGACTATATCAATACTAAAATGAGAGAGAGGGTAAATCTCCAATATAAAATAAGATGATGATATAAAGGTATCAGCGAAGCGATCCATTGCTAGAGATAATCAAAGACGCTTAGAAGGTAAGACCTCCTCGGCTGAAAATAATGTGTCAGGTCCTGGTCTGTACTCCTACGGATACTCCTGGTCGTCTATACCTGGTAAGTGACCAGGTCCTCAGAGGGACGTAACAAGATATATAGAAGCATGCCAATTTGAATACAGTAAACATGCATAATAGGTAGAAAATATATAAGTACGCTGTACAAGACAATCTATATGAATGCATAATGAGGACAACCCTTCGACGTATGGGCATGGGTAGGCTACTCGATCTAATCTCATAACTCACACACACATCAGGGACATCATCAGCCGATATACTGCAAGGGTAGCGACCATCGTGACTCCATCAGCCGACATACCGTGAGGGTAGCGACCATCGGACACGACTACCATAGTGCGTGCTAGTTACTATGGTTTACCAGAGTGGTTAGAGCCCATACGCCTACTGATTGTCCTCCCCGCCCATGATACTATGTGTCAAGTGTGTGTCAATATATATATAGTATGTAAATATGACTGAAAGAAAACATGCATGCAATGAATATATAAAAATATAATAAGCATGCAAAGTACTGTAAGCAATTTGGCAAGGTATTTTGCCTGGCAAGAAAGCTGCAAAGTGTAAACGTCCAAGCATCAAGCACACAGGATCAGAACTACGACCTCCGAATGAACATCTCTGGATGCTGAAATAAATATCACCAATATTTCCAGAATAAGCGAGATATCTAAAAAATACTACCCTTTTGTCCGATTTGGACATAGGGGCAAAACTATAATTTTGGGTCAAAGCGGGGTTCACATGTGGCCCACTTTGCACCAAAAAGTGTACCAGAGATAAAGATCTCTAAATAGAACAAATTATAGGTCAAACAAATTTTAAACGTCAATACGAACTCAACGGTATGTCCAATTTTGGATTCCGGTGAGCTGAACACAAATTTGCCCTAAAAGTCAACCGTGGGGCCCGCAAATAGGCAGCTTGGTCAACTATCTCAGAATTGCGTGAAACTTGGGTCACAGGACCAGCGTGATACCACGAATCCAATGGAGAAAGTTTCATTGCATTTTGATAAGCGTACACTAAATGGTACGGTATTTTATAAAAGTCGCGATATAGGGACTTTTTGCGGATACGGGTTTATTTCGACGCGCACACGCGTCCAAATCAGTTTCTGCAAAAGTCCACACGTCAGGACATACCATACGCGCCTTTCGGTGCAACTGGTATGGGACGAGGCGGTCCCGTTTAGCAGGACGCGCTCCATATCACAAATTTAATTATTTTAAAAACAAGTTTGTCTTAATGTTTAACCCAATTTAGTTCTGCATATAACACCAAATAAAATAATGTAATTAATAGAAAAATTATCTTGGTTAGGTGGTCTTCATATAGCAAAAAGAAAATCTATGTTTGGATCTCTAGGGTGGGAGATATGAGTCCTTAAACAGGGGTGGTTGCAGCAGTTTTTTGAAATTAAAAGTTATGGTTTTTCTCCAACTTGGTCTCAATTTTCACCTAAGGTTAAGCGCTGTTCAGAGGAAACTAATACACAGAGTTGGAAGAAGGATAGGTCATGAACATACCTATGAAGACGGGGTCAAATTTGGTCGCAAGATGGAGCGGAAATCAGCGTGTGAACAGGGGTACATTGCTGTTTGATTCAGCGGACTGCTCGCGGACGTGGCCGTGCGGCTGCGGTAATCGCCGGCGGCGACGATGGCGGTCGCTAGCGCGGCTGCGGCGCTGGGCTGGCGGTCGACGTGGAGGTGTGGGAGTAAAAGTCTAGGGTTAGGGTTTATGTCATATATAGAGAGCGGGTGAGGGGAGATGGGCCGCGCGGGATGAGGTTAGCAGCGGGGGGCTTTGTTTAGTATTATAGGGTTAATAGTGATTTAGATTAAGGGGTTAGTATAGGTTCTGGGGATTAGGATTTTTCTATTTCTTTTCTTTTTCTTTTTCTATTTCTTTTCTCATTTCTTTTTCTTTTCTTTTTCTTTTCTCATTAATACTAATAACTATTACTAAAATTTATTATTACTACTATTATTACTATTATTATTAATATAACTATTACTTATTATTATTATTATTAACTATTTATTATTTACTTATATAATTAAAGTATATATAAAAATACATTTGTACCTAAAATAGGTTCTAAAAATAATCTATCACTCTTCCACAAATATTCCCAAAATAAAATTAATAGTTTTTATGCAATAATTCTAAATGATTAATTATCTAGGTAACAAAAATCAATAATATATATTTTCTAATTAACTACAAAATAATATAAATAAATTCAATAATTAATTAATTAAATATAATATTTAAAAAAATGGGGTTTTACATTCTACCCAACTTACAAAAATTTTGTCCTCGAAATTGACACTAACCCATATTCATAATAAATCACTATAGCTATTACACTTTATTGCTATCTAGCAGTGCTCCCTAAAGGGTTATGGTCTGCCATCCTAACACTTTCCCATTTTTTGTCCATATACTATTCTATTATCCTCTAACTCATCTATACTACCCAACTTACAAAAGTTCCACTAGTAGTCAAGGTCTCTTGAGGCTATGGTCTAGGTTGTTAGACACATTTATTTATTGGGTCGAGAATCTTAGGATACCTGTCTGGAATCTCATAACCATGATTTTTTTTGTAATCGTCAAGTATCGTAGTCTAATACTGCCATGCCACCTGACCAATATATCTGCAAATACTTTGACTACTCTACTATAACGGTCTAGCTGCATCTAGGTTTTAGGACAACACTTAAGGTCTTGACTAACTTTATAAAACTATTGGAAGTATGAACTAATTCGACAATCTAACTAATTTCTATTAGACTAAAGAACACTACTTAAGGTTTAAAAATAATAAGAGAATACATAAATTGCTATAGTGCATATACATAAGGGTTATCATTATGAACTCATCTTTCAGTTATTAATCATTTACTAAACCATTTATGTTTTTAACTAATAAAATAAGGGTGAGGTTGAAGTAAATCAATAATTTATAATGGCACGAAAAGATACAACTACGATAGGAAGACTTTAGCATGGAATAAGGAATGGATATGGAAGAGAAGGTGAGCAACCCAAGGGGACAAAATTGTGATAGAAAGGAGAATACTACTACTGCTACGCGTGTCATCCATTAGCTTCGTGGATATGCCATCTAGTTAAAATATCAATATATTCTCAAAAATTTTAACACTAAATATACCACCTTGTGTTATGCTCTTAATTACAAATGATAGTCGTAAAGTAATGTGATTGGCCTATGGGGTATATCTAGTACTCTCCGTATATTAAACTTATACTAAGTACGAATGTTCGTCTTTCCGAAATAGGGGAAGATGAAAAACAATAATAAAGAATTCAAGGAGGAGGTGATAGAATACAAGTACGAGATTCAAAGGGATTAGAGAATTCGAAAGGGAGTTGCCAAGGCAGTTATGGATTAAAATCTTATTTTGGTCAATTCCTATTCGCATGTTCACATCAGAACAGTATGTACCTAACATGATATGCTCTGACCAGTCTAGAGGGCAAGTATATTTGTCTAACAAGTTGAGTCAACTATATCTCAATCCACATAAAGTAGTGATACGAATATCAAACCAAGCGCACTAGGGTTGATCAGACCATAATACACTGATTCTAAATAGACAATTGTATTAGTGTGTGCACCCAATAATACATATGTCATGAACAAGCTCGATAAAAGAATAAGCTTGCAAAACTAGGCTATAATAGCAGCATAAGTCGAGGTAGTTCAGAAAATATAAATACGCTAGATTATGATGAAAGAAGGTACAAAAATAATTTAAGTTCACCAAGAAGATCGGTGTTCTGCCTCTACAGTTTCCATAATAACTCCTTATTAAGGTCTCTAGTCGACCAAATGGGTGTATGGGCCTCTAAGTTCTACACCATGGATAAACACTATCTTTTTATGCAAGTCCATAGTTGGTGTCATTCAATTATACTTCATTAATGAGTCAAAAGGACTATGTGGTACTTGGTTATGAGGCATACTACCCAGCTTACAATAATTTGACTAATAGTGTTATTGAATAATAGAGTGTATATACCTAGTACAAGTCATCTTTCTAACCCCTATCAAGCACGAAAGAAAAAAGAAGTGGCGTTGAGAAGGGATCAAGCAAGATGCAATACAAGCAATCAAATAAGAATGCGAAATAAAATCAAGCACTGTGATTAAATAAGTGGATGAGATCCTATACTCTAATCCTATACACAGGCTTGCTCTGTACAGTAACATAATCGAGACAATATGCTTTCGACCTGCATAGGTCACTACAAAAATATGTCATGCCCCAGTCCCAAAATACGTAGGACTAGGAATACGTAAGCATGCCAGCCGTATGTATATGACAACTCCAATATATGGATACCATAATATATACGTATACTATAATATAAATATTAACTCACATGTGGTATATATATAGTCACCAGTCACAAAATTACTAATCTCATCCACACAACAAGTCATAGAAAAGAAAAAACTAAACTAGAATAATGAGTCTGAATCGTCCAAAAATAATAGTCGGGTGGAGACAAATCCACTACCAATGACTATATCAATACTAAAATGAGAGAGAGGGTAAATCTCTAATATAAAATAAGATGATGATATGAAGGTATCAGCAAAGCGATTCATCGCTAGAGATAATCAAAGACGCTCAGAAGGTAAGACCTCCTCGGCTGAAAATAATGCGTCAGGTCCTGGCCCGTACTCCTACGGATACTCCTGGTCGTCTATACCTGGCAAGGGACCAGGTCCTCAGAGGGACGTAACAAGATACATAAAATCATGCCAATTTGAATACAGTAAACATGCATAATAGGTAGAAAATATATAAGTATGCTGTACAAGACAATCTATATGAATGCATAATGAGGATAACCCTTCGACGTATAGGCATGGGTAGGCTACTCGATCTAATCTCACAACTCACACACACGTCAGGGACATCATCAGCCGACATACCGCGGGGGTAGCGACCATCCGACACGACTACCATAGTGCGTGCTAGTTACTACGGTTTACCAGAGTGGTTAGAGCCCATACGCCTACTGATTGTCCTCCCCGCCCATGATACTATATGTCAAGTGTGTGTCAACATATATATAGTATGTAAATATGACTGAAAGAAAACACACATACAATAAATATATAAAAATATAATAAGCATGCAAAGTACTGTAAGCAATTTGGTAAGGTATCTTGCCTGGCAAGAAAGCTGCAAAGTGTAAACGTCCAGGCGTCAAGCACACAAGATCAGAACTACGGCCTCAGAATGAACGTCTCTGGATGCTGAAATAAACATCACCAACATTTCCAAAATAAGCGAGATAGCTAGAAAATACTACCCTTTCGTCCGATTTAGACACAGGGGCAAAATAGTAATTTTGGGTCAAAGCGGGGTCCACATGTGGCCCACTTTGTACCGAAAAGTGTGCCAGAGGTAAAGGTCTCTAAATGGAATAAATTATAGGTCAAACAAATTCTAAACGTTAATACAAACTCAACGGTACGTCCAATTTTGGATTTCGGTATGCCGAACACAAATTCGCCCAAAAAGTCAACCGTGATGCCCGCAAATAGGCAGCTTGGTCAACTATCTCAGAATCGCGTGAAACTTGGGTCATAGGACCAGCATGATACCACGATTCCAATGGAGTAAGTTTCGTCACATTCTGACGAGCGTACACTAAATGGTGCGATGTTTTACAAAAGTCACGATACGGGGACTTTTTGCGGATATGGGTTGATTTTGACGTGCACACGCGTCTGAATCAGTTTTTGCGAAAGTACACACGTCAGGACATATCATACGCGCCTTTTGGTGCAACTGGTATGCTACAAGGAGGTCCCATTTGGCGGGACGCGCTCCATATCATAAATTTTATCATTTTAAAAATAAGTTTTTCATGATTTTTAACCCAATTTAATTCTGCATATAACACCAAATAAAATAATGTAATTGATAGGAAATAATCTCAGTTATGTGATCTTGACATAGTAAAAAGAAAATCTAAGTTTGGATCCAGGAGGAGCACGAGGAGCATCTCAGGATCGTATTGGAGACGCTGAGGCAGGAGAGGCTGTATGCCAAGCTCAACAAGTGCGAGTTCTGCTTAGATAGGGTACCTTTACTTGGTCACATAATCACTAGAGATAGACTATCAGTTGACCTGGAGAAGATTACCGTAGTGGAGATGTGGCCTACCCCTACATCAGTTACGGAGGTTAGTAGTTTTCTCGGACTTGCCAGATATTATCGAAGGTTCATGAAAAACTTCTCGATGATCGCTGCACCTATGACGTGGTTAACGCGTAAAGGAGAGGAGTTTATCGGGACTGAGGAGTGTCAGATGGCTTTCGATGAGTTGAAGAAGCATCTGATGTCAGCACCAATCCTGACACTTTCTTCTGGATCTGGAGGATTTGTGGTGTACAATGATGCGTCTGAGAGTGGACTAGGATGTGTACTGATTCAGGACGGTAAGATAATAGCTTACGCATCGAGACAGTTGAAGGTTCATGAGAAGAATTACCCGACACATGATCTAGAGCTAGCTGCGGTAATATTTACACTAAAGCTATGGAGGCACTACCTTTATAGAGAGCGGGTTAAGATTTACACAGATCACAAAAATCTAAAGTATGTCTACACTCAAAAGGAGCTCAACATGAGATAGAGACGTTGGCTAGAGCTGATGATATATTATGATATCGAGTTACAGTACCACCCTGGCAAGACAAATATTATAACAGATGCCTTAAGTAGGAAGCCTAGGGCATACTTCTTGATGACTCAGTCCCATTTTTTAGATGACCTTCAGGAGCTCGGGATAAAGGTGTATTACCAGACATGGATAAAAAGTTGGCTAGTCTAGAGGTTTAGTCTACATTGGTTAAGAGGATCAAGGCAGCCTTGCCTACCGATGCAAGATTCCAGCGATTGTGAGAGAGGACAGAGGCCGACATTCAGACGGGACTCCGAATTCACCAGGATAGAACATTGAGGTGTGGAGATTGCCTATATATTTTGAGTGGCGAGCTATGCTAGGAGTTGATGACCGAGGCCCATAGTTAGATTTATTCTATTCATCCTGGGGGTTCGAAGATGTACTAAGATTTAAGACAACACTACTGGTGGCATGGGATGAAGAGGGAGATTGCGAGATTCATGGTGAGACCTTTGGTCTGTCAGCAAGTCAAGGCCAAATATCAGAGGACTGCAGGACTATTGCAGCCTCTTCCCATTCCTGAGTGGAAGTGGGAGCACATTACGATGGACTTTGTTACGAGATTTTTGAGGACCCCTAGCGGGAAGGATGCAATATAGGTTATCGTGGAATGACTCACCAAGTCGGCGTATTTCTTGTCCTTCAGAGTTGGGCAGTCCACGAAGATATTGGCTGACAAATACATGAGGCAGATAGTACGACTACATGGAGTGCCTGTCAGCATTGTATCGGATCATGATTCCAGATTTACATTATATTTCTGACGGAGTATGCAGGAGAGTCTAGAAACTCACCTCAAGTTCAGTACTGCATATCATCCACAGACTAATGGTCAGTCAGAGCATATAATTCAGATACTAGAGGATATGTTAAAAGCGAGCATGATCGACTTTGGAGGATCTTAGGAGGACCATATACACTTGGTGGAATTCTCCTACAACAACATCTACCAAGCAAGCATCCAGATGGCACCGTTTGAGGAAAAGTACAACATGAAGTATAGGTCTTCGGTGTGTTGGAGTGATGTAGAAGAATACCAGATACTTGGTCCAGAGTTGGTAACTCAGACAGTAGATAAAGTGAAGTAGATTCGGAGCCTTCTCCACGCAGCATAGGACAAGCAGAAGCATTGGGCAGATGCGTACCACAGACCTTTGGAATTCAAGAAAGGTGATCATATATTTTTGAAGATATCGCCTACTCGTGGTACCATCAGATTTGGGGGCAGAGGCAAGCTGAGTCCGAGGTACATCGGACCTTTTGACATCTTGAAGCGTGTTGGCGAAGTGACTTATCGTCTTGTATTGCCTCTAACATTAGAAGGTGTGTACGACATATTTCATGTATCATAGTTGAGAAGATACGTGGCAGACCCTAGCCACGTGCTTGATCATACAGAGATTACAGTTGGGCCCAGTTTATCATATATGGAGCAGCCAGTAGGGATACTCGATCGCAGTGAGAAGGTTTTGAGGGAAAAGACTATTCGACTTATCAGGGTTGCATGGAAGCATCATTCGTTGGACGAGTCTACCTGGGAGCACGAGAATTCCATTTGACAACATTTTCCTTATTTATTTGAGGACCAAGTTACAAATTTACATACTGTATTTTAATTACCTGTTAACTTTTTAATTCTCGCGACTCTTACTCGTGCTTTAATTTTAATTTCAAGGATGAAATTCTTCTAACTTGGAAAGGATGTAAATCCCCTCAATAATTTTTTTGGTAGACTGTATATGGTGAGAATTTTGGCTTATCTTCAGGTTGTTTAAGGATTAGAAATTAGGGTTATAAAGACTGGTTCTTTAATTTAAACTCTTGGTGCACCTTACCGTTGCAATAATATTTAGAGCACAACGATAGCCTTTACCTTTCAACAAAATTTTACACTCTTGAATTGACGAGACAACCTAGGCACTGGATATTTCTGTCACTCACAAACATACTCCCATGTGCTCTATTTTAATTGCACAACTTTTCGGTTACAAAATAATAATTTAAATTCTATACCTTATACCTATGTCGTTGCCATCGATTTCTGGGACACAAACTCAACCCGTTTTGCCTAACCAATTAAAGGGTCCAAGACTAATACCAAGCCTACAATGTCTATGAGATTTGTGTCACTCCCAATTGAGACCCCCATGTACTCCCATTTTAATTAAGAACTCCTATGACATAATATTTATTTAATTTGGTGAAACCCACTTAACTTAACCCCAACTAAACCCTCACACCAAATCTTAAGACTCATACAAAATACCCAACACCCACTCCATTCTACAAAATATCGCACACCCTTTTTTCTATATCAAATCCTTAGTTTTTTTCTTTATTTGTAAACCTCAAACTATTAAGGACCCAAATGCAAAAGTAATGTAAGGTATCAACCTCTTATTGGTGCAATTCAGATGAAGAAGACCACCCTTGGCCATGTGACCGGTTATGACCATATTTCTTCCCCATTTGTATTATACTTTTCATCCTCATCCATTCAAACTTAATCCTAGCCTTTGATCCATTCCTCCATTAATCACTACCACCCAATTCCTTCATAGAAACACATGCACACACTCATAAATACCCCACATATAGTTGGCCTTAATCCCAAGAGAATCCCCTGTGGTGTCCCGTTCCCCCTATTCGGGGAGCGCGACTAAGAAATACAAGACGGTATCGTTCGATCGGGATAGATTGAAACAAGATCTTATCCTCGTTATGAATTTTCTTCTTCGGAATTGATTCCCATATTCAGTGGATCGTGCCCCCAGGATCGACTTAGCGGCAGAGTAAGGAGGGACCTCTCCGGTGCAAGTTTTCTTGCCTAGTTTTCGCTGTCGCTTTGTTGCTTTCGTGCTTTGAGTTGGTTTTTGGATTTGCTTGCAATTTGTTGAATGGTTTCGATGGATTTTATTATTTTTGTTTGTTGAACTAAACTTCAATTTCGAGATTGAAAAGATTAGAAGAGGTATTGATCAGCTGTTTATGGCAATGCAGGTGAACGAGCAGTCGGCGATGTGCGAGCGGAGTCTTAAGGCACCTCTTTCTTTTCCTTCCAACCAACTTGTGAGTGACTTATATTCGATTTAGTTGACCCTTCTTCCAAGTCTTTGTAGAAGCATGAAAAATACGCTGGGAGGATCTACGCAGCCTCTTGATGCAGAGCAGCGTAAACAGAGGCCTTCAGAGCCATCAAGCATGCAACAGAGCTTTTTCTGCTAAAACACAGCATGAAGTGTAAGCTCAAAGGACCATCCGCGTAAGTGCAGTACGTCCAGGCCGCTCCAGCGTAAGACAGAGTTCTTCATCGCCTCCATGGCGTAAAACTCAGCCGCTCTCAAAGCAGCGTTAATGCGTACGAGGAACGCTTCGTTTTCCCCGAAATGAACCTGTCAAGTCACGCAGTGAACCTGGCCTCTGACCCCTGACAAAAAAGTGCTACACGGCTACCTAGACGACGGCTGGAAACGATGGCAGACCCCTCGGGACGCGCCCACAGTAGGATGGTGGATCTCGGCATTTAATGCAGAGGATTTGGTTAAAATATTACCAAACCGTCGGTTACCAAAGTCCCCCCAGCCTAAACCGCTCTTTCGCGTACAAGGGAATACGCCGTCTTGTTTTACACAGGCAAACATGAGCTGTTTTACGCTCCGCAGTAGACAAACCGTCTGCCACGTCAAAAGCTACACTTCATACAGGGCCCGAGGCACGTCTCTACGTCAAATTGCACAGAGAGGTGACAGTTTCCCTCAAGACACGTCTCTGCGACGGATGCACAGAAGGGCTGCAGACCTTTAAAACACGTCTCCGTATTTAATGCACAGAATGGTGGCAAATCTCTGTAAGAGATTTGGTTACACCTTCGAAAGCCGTAATTCCGGTGAAGACGTCCACATCAACACTCTGGCACGGTACGCAGCGGCTTCTATGCCTCCAGGATCTGTGCTCATTCGGCTTTAAATGCCCACTCAGTCTCTACGACCATTCGGCTTCTATGCCTGTTCGGCTTCTATGCCTGTTCGGCTTCTATGCCCATTCGACTTCTATGCCTGTTCGGCTTCTATGCCTGTTCGGCTTCTATGCCCATTCGGCTTCTACGCCTGTTCGGCTTCTATGCATATTTTGGCTTCTACGCCAGGGGTGACAGTCATTTGGCTTCTACGCCAACCTCTTCTACACAAGGGATACCTACCTACGTGGCTTCTACGCCGTGATCTTCGCAGCAGATATACGCATTTTGTCCCCTTAGTTGGACACGTGTCACATGCTCACTCAAAAGGTCATTTATGTACAGGCATTGGTTATTTTGACCGTTGTGTAAAAGGGTGCTGTACTGTCCACTCCTCGGTTGTTACACCGACGGAGTGGTCACTGTCACCAAAACTCTATAAATAGAGACCCCTATCAATGGAGAACAAGGTCGACAATTTGGAAGATCGAACCAGGTCAGAGAATTGGTAAAAAAAAGAGAAAGAGAGAGAGAGAAAGAAGAAGAAGGAGAGAAGAGTCCGGAGCTCAGGCAAAGAGTAAGGGTCGACGGCTCTGGCACCGTGCATCCACCCTCCTTCGCAGCCTTCGAAGCTGCCACCCGTCTTCCACGGCACTTCTTCAACATCGTGTAGTCCAAGGGCTAAAGTGATCGACTGCAGATCAGACACCTATAGCAATTTATACCCAGATTAAATAAATTGTACTCCTGCATCCTCGTATAGGATCGAATTGTACAAGTTTGTTTGTAAACCAAAGGGCACGGGTCTCGTATAAACCCTGTCATTGAAATACACTTTTATTCTTTCGTTTAATACCACAAACAAGATGGCGACTCTGCTGGGGACATCTTTCTCTTCTGACAAGGAAGTAATTGCTCAACACGATGCGGTATCCATAGGATCCGTAAAGAAGACACTGGTCGTCCAATTCGACCAGTCTGCCTACGAAGACATGCTTCGGACTGGGGGTAGCTCTCACTCTCTCTCCGTCCGAGACAACAGGAAGCTGCGCAAAGTGTGGATGCCCAAGACATCCTCCGCCATTCCTGTGGACTCTCCGATCTCTCCGACCAATGAGGTGGTAGCATCGCTCCCTCCGTGCCCCACACGTAAAATTCAGTCTCCCGCTACGCGTGGTACAGACAAAACTTCGGGCAAAGCCTCAGCGCTAACCCAGGAGTATCCACTGCGCTTTACGCACAGAAATCAGTCTCCCGCTACGCGCGGTACAGACAAAATGTCGGGCAAAGCCTCAGCGCTAACCCAGGAATACCCACTGCGCTTTACACGCAGAAATCAATCTCCCGCTATGCGCGGTACAGATAAAACTTTGGGCAAAGCCTCAGCACTAACCCAGGAGTACGCACTGCGCTTTACGCGCAGAAATCAGTCTCCCGCTACGCGCGGTACAGACAAAACTTCGGGCAAAGCCTCAGCGCTAACCCAGAAGTATCCGCTACACTCTACGCGTAGGAACTAGTCTCCCGCTACGCGCGGTACAGACCAAACTTCTGGTGATGCCTCAACGCCAGGACAGACAACATCTGACCTCTACGAGGAACCAGATGAACGCCGTAATTTCCGCGAAGGGAAGCAGGCAGCGGAATACTCGACTCCTCGGCCGTTACGCCAGCGAAGGAGCAATCTGCCTACCCTCCGGATTACGCGGAAAGCCGACGGCCAGCTGAGGACCTCTTCAGCCTTACGCCACTCTGAGCGAATCTCCAATTTACGCCGGGCAAAGTCCAACGACGTAAAACAAGCTCAAGTTGCTACTCCCCCTGACCTGCGCAAATACTTAATCCAGAAGCGTAAGGAGAGGGGACCTTCCAACATGTCTATTACGCCCCCTAGCGAGCAATGTTGTAATAGTCATAAAATTGTGATTGACTGTTGTTGTTCTAAGGCAAAATGGCCAATTTTCGACCGATTGAGCTACTCTCAGTCTTTCTCGGAAGAAGAGCCCGCGTATGCGTCCGTGAACATGGCTTCTCATATACCTAGAGGAGGGCCGAGCTCAAGACGTCATCCCACAGGGCCTCCGAGCCGAAGAAGATTCGAAGACCTCCTCAGGAACACTGAAGCTGGGGTGTTCCAAAACACCCGTGCAAGGTTACAGCAACCAGCTTCGTACTCATCTGATTCCGACACTGGGGGTCGCCAATCTCCCAGATCAGATGCTGAGAGTATAGAGTCGACTTCTGCAGCGACCTATACTTGTCCTTCGAGGACGCCCAGGGAAATAGGAGTCTACGCCATTGAAGACGAACGCGAGGAAGCTTCGCCGTCAGGAAACGCAGAACAACGCATCACTATGCTGGAAACATCTCTGGGACAAATGCAATCCACGATGGAGAACATGCACCGGATGATGCTAGCTCAGCACGCCACTGCCGTGGCTCAAGCATCGGTCCCGCCAACTCAGATACGTGTGGAGGTGGACTTACCACCATCCAACCCGGGCCAAGAGCCTGCGCTAGATCAAGAGTCAGCAGTTCCTCCGTTTCCTCACTCAGGGAATGCCTTACCTCCCGCTGTGTAACCTCCGATTTCCAAATTTCTGAAATAATTAGATTTTTAATTTATTTTAAATACCAAGTTATAAAATATTTTCTCCTTGAATTTTTGTATTTTATTTTGAACAATGTTTGATTTTAGAAGGTAATTTAAAATCTTTTATAAAAATCATTTTTCCTAAATGATGATTCCTTATAAATAAATAAAAATAATAATGTATATATATATTTCTCTAGTTTCAAATGTTTATTGGCTTGAAATCATAAAATTAGTTATTTGATAAATTAATTAAAAGACTAGTTGTTTCTTCATAATAAATTTTATATTTATTGGGATAGTAAATGAATGAATTACATACTTTCTAATATTTTGAAAAATGAGTTTAATTAGTAGCTAATCGGAAGCCTCTTAAAAATATTTTCTTAAATTTCTTTTCTATTTAATTTACCCGTTTACCGTCTCCCATTCACACCCTCATTTTTCCCACATGAAAAACCCGTTTAATTATGATCTGGGCCATTCATTATTGGGCCAACCCGCACCCTTTATCCCGCACCCTCTCTCCCTATTTAAGTCCCTCATCACAACTCCCTAGAAACCCTAATCTCCAAATTATTAGCTAGCCCCCATAATTTCCCACAAGCCAACAACCATCAACATTTTGTGTGCTCGTGTCCGTGTGTCCAGCATTACCGTGTCAGCCGTGTTGGCCTCGGGTCCGACCCCGGGTGTCCCACCGTATTCATTCATTTCCTGTGTCCGGTTACAATATTACAATCAGATTTTTTCGTGTCCGACACACCCGGACACATCCACATCCACCACTGTACACAGCATCACCCTGTGTCCGACACACCCGGACACGTCCGTCCCTTTACAGTACGCCACCCTCATGTCCAGCCCGGACACGTACCCAAACCCTGACACAGAGAAACCCTAACCCTAGATCTGACCATCGCCGCCGTCGATTTGACTGTCGGAGCCGACGAGCGCTCCTCCCAGTTCAGCCTCGAAGGCAGGGGAGTCGACCACCGCGTGGCCCGGGCGCGACCACGGCGGAGGGGTTTCATCCGCCACCGTCGAAACTCCTCCTCGCCGCAGCAGATCTGCTCGGTGTCGTCGCCTCAAGGTGAGCCCTCGACCGCTGCCGCCGCCTCGACCAGATCCAAGCGCCGCCTCGAGTCGAGTTACCGCCGCTCTCGAAGATTTCGCCGCGGCTCCCCTCCACGCCGCCGAGGACACCCGCCGGTGACCGCCTGGGTCTTCGACCGGTCCTCGGACCACCGCCGCTCTTGAGTTTCCGCTGCCGCCGCCGAGATGAGCCAGATCCGCCGCCGCTCCGAATGAACGCACGCTCGACCACCGCCACCGACGGACTTCCCCGCGCCGACCTCGGCGAATTTCCTCCTCCGTCGACGACGAATGTGAGCCTCTGTTCTCCTCCCCCTTTTCTTTCTGATTCTGAGGAGTAGAAGTATTAAGTAACTAATTATGTATAATCAATAGTTAATATATTAGTTTAAGTTAATTAATTAATTATATAATTAGTAGTTAATTATATAATTAGTAATTAATTAATCAATTAGTTTATTTATATTGGTTAATTTTTTTTATTAAATTATATAATCAGTTTAGTATATATAATTAGTTATTTTATATAATTAGTTTAATTAATGTAATTAGTATATGTAATTTGGTTATTTTATATAATTTGGTTATATTAATATGTAATTAGCTAGTTTATGTAATTAGTTATTTTTATGTAACAAATTAAAAGGGTTTTGATATGTAAAAATAATAATAATTTTTGGTTACATTATTAATTAAAAATATAGTTTCAATAATCTAAATTAGTTCGAAATTGGTTATTTTGGACTGGTAACTAAAAATTCTAGAGATATATAAATACATTGGCTTTTACATAAATTCTAGATTTTTATAAATAAACTTTTAAGTGTAATTTTGTTCGAAAGGAAGTTTAACAATTATTGTTCAAATAATTTCGAAAGGATTTATATATGTAAATACGTATTCTAGTATATGTAATTGATTTGGTATCTATGTATATATTTTTAGTATATGTATATAATTATTTTGGTATATATATATATACTTATATATATATACATGTATATATGTATGTATAATTTTGGTATAATTATACATATATTTAATTGGTATAATTTTATGTAGTATAAGTGTAATAAAACGTATTTTAATATATGATTAATTGGCATCTGTATATATATATATAGTATAAATTTAATTTGGTAATTAATATTAGTATGTTTAAGAATGATGGTGACAAGATATATATATATGTATATTCTAAAAATGTACTTTGCATACATATGATATGTACGTATTTTGATATATGTTAATATATAAATGCACATATTTTAGTAAATATACAACTATAGCTAGTAATTTATATTGGTATATACTTTAGATATATACATATATTAGGTTAAATTATTTTTAGTATGTATACAAGTATTATTTATTTTTAGTAGATATATTTACATATATCTACTATTGTAGTTGATGGAAATTATTATATGGTTAATTGGTAAACCTACTAGGTGATCCTAGGTGACCAGTAGCATACCTAGAGAAATCCCGAACTCAGTGTTTTTTTTGACTGTGTTAGTGTAGCATCTGATGCAAATGTGGTTTTGCTTGTGATATATTTTAGGACTGTTGGATCCTCCAGACGATACCCTGGGACAGGACATTGGTTTTACCAGCTAAGGACCCAAGGCAAGTACATTCTCTGATTAGTTTCTAATTTATGATATCTCCTATGTTCACTGTATCTAGTGTAAATATCCATGTTCTTGACACACTGGTTACACGGATTGGTATACACGGATCTCGTCATGAGATGTTATTCCTTATTCATGGTGTAGCTTGTACAAGATTGTTTCCTTGATATCTTGTGCATGTACAGACACTGAGACCCAGGGAGATTTGCTACCTCCCTAGGGAATCCCGTGCCATAGCGTACCATGATTGGATCTACTATACCAGTCGGGGGTTTAGGGAGTACTTTAGTGTAGATATGTGATCATACCCAACTTTATATGTACCATAGCTCACCCCACATCTCACGTCGGGTGCGGCCTGACCATTTACATGCTCCATAGCTGCTACGTGTGATTAGCCTGACCTCTAAATGCATCATAGCTAACCAACGGTTAGCCTGACTTTATATGAACCATAGCTAATCACATGTAACCAGCCTGATCAAGTTTCCAAGCCGATCACATGTTAAAGCTAGTACTCACACACTTAGTCATAGGATTCTGCTCATTGACATATTGTTCTTTTCCTGCATTTACTTACAGTAATTCCAGTATTTCTCTCATTGTACATTCTCGTACCTATACATGCATCTGGTATGTTTCCATCTAGAACTGCTACATAGTTTATGTTATTTATATAGAACTGCTATTTAGAGATGTACTTTGCTCCTTCCTGACTGGAAAATATTTTTCCAGACTGTGACCTTAGTAGACTGGTTTCGACACACTTGGGGACTGAAAGTTAATGATTGCAGGTATGATTATGTTGTCTCTAGACTTGTGTTGTATTCTTTTATTTCTTCAAATTCCTATCGTGCTGTAGTTGTGATTGAGTATGTTGTGAATATTTTTCTAGTATTATCCGAATCTCCTTATGGAGTTGGATACTAGCGTGAGATTGTTAGATAGTACTCGACCTAGACAGCGTTCTACCGCCGATGCTGCGGCGTAGGCTGGACGTACCCACGCACTCGTGCCCCTAAACCGGGTGCGGGTCGTGACACATTTTTAGTGGTGGCCCATGCAGGTCAGACTTCGCTAGTTGTGCGATGTCGTAGTAGTGCGACATCATAGTTGTACTACTACGTACCTGCTATAGAATATAGGACATAGGATACTAGGATGAGAGAGGATACTCAATCACAAAATCTTGAGAGATTTCCTAGGATGACCCCATGAGAATCTTATTTTCAATTTAAATCTTTCCTTGTTTTCGTCCGCTCTCGCTTGTTGTTACTGAACTTGATTCTTGTTGAGCAGTTATTAAATTAAATTCTTGGTATCATTGTTGAGTTTGATTCTTGTTGACCAGTTGTTAACTTTAATTCTTGGTATCGTTGTTGAGTTGATTTCAAATTGAGATGAATTTTACGGACTAAAATTTATGGTATCATCTGATGACATATATTGATGAGGACAGTGAGAAAGGTAAAACGTCTACTTTGGTTATGGAACCTAGAGTTTATCGCAGCCATATTAGCTGTCGTGACGAGAACGTAGGAACCTAACTTGGATGTACATACTTTAGTTATGAGATTTAGAGTTTCTTGCAGCCATACCGGTTGGCGTGGCGAGGATTCTAGATAACATGATTATAGGGTTGCATACCTTAGTTACGGATCCTGTCGTTTATCGCATCTATGCTTACTGGCGTGGCGAGGATTCTGAGTGTCATGATTTCGGATAGACGTGTATGATTATCAGGTTGTATCTTAAATTGGTTCTTAAAATATCATCTCAAGACTTATCTATTTCTGTTATTCCAGGACTTTGTTCCATCGCTTCTTTTCTTTACTAGCAGTAAAGATACCTTCCGTCCTTGATCCAGTTCCTTTTTGAGCTTATTTTCTTTGAGGATTCCTTGTTAGTATGATAATTAGTGACTTGTGATTTTGTCTGTGTCTTGAGTATTAGTATGGACTGAGTGTTGCTTGTGAGTTTGTAAGTGTATCTAGTTGGACAGGTGAGCAGTAGGCTTTAACCTAGAATTAACCCATAGCATAATACCTTGTAACAATGGTTCTAGGATAGTGTCATTAGAGACTGAGAGTTAAGGAGAGTATAGAGTAGCAGTGACAGTTCTCAGAGTTAGTATCAGAGTCAATTACCCGTCTTGGATAATCATGATTATGTAATTGAGTGATCTATGTAAACAATTAAGTATCAAGGAATTGTGTTAAGGATTAATGGAGCATAACATCCAATTTGATGGTTGATTTCGGGCGTGTTAAAAGTAAAGAAGGATATATGCAATAAAGAATTAATAAGGTGTCATGAGTAGAGAAATATCAGAATTGGTAATGAAGATGGTGAAGCGTATCACAGATCAGTTTAACCGGCTGAAAAAGTTAAAGAGGAATACCTATACAACCATCGAGATGAAGAACCATATACATGCCCATGAGAGTAAAGAAACATGAGTATTATAGTAGATACATGTAATCATGAGTTATAATGAGCATTGATGAGATGATGCATTAATGAAACTAGTAATATAATACCAAGAGTGCTAATGATTCTATATCGAGGATTAGTCGAGAATAACGTTAATAACAGTAAGCACTCTGTGTGAAGATAATTAAATGATATACCAGTTGACATAAATTGAAAATCATGAAAGAAATTACAGGTGATGATAACTTTGATCAATGGAGATAATGGTGCAAGTGATTTAGGCAGTACAATTTTAGTATACAGTTATAGACACTAGATGCATTGAGTGCACCTTGAGTATCAGAGACTGTGAGCACTTATATGTACATTGTGGAGTTATAAATTAAAAGGTGGAAATAAGATTTTATTTTTAGAATAATAGAGGAGTGAGATTATGTCATTAAATTTTTGAGGATTTCAATTATGAATTCACTAAACATGGTTAAGGCTACAAAGATTTTAGAAGTGATTAAATTTTATTTCGATATTGAATATCTGATTTTGAGGAAGTATATACAATTTATTTTAAGTCGACCGAGAAGTTAAACCTTGACGATTATTTTGAGGATTAATTTTATGGTAAATGAGAGATATGAATACTAATATATGAGTAAATGAGAAACATGTGTAAGGATCTGGTGATTGAGCATGATTGGGATGGCACCGCAGACTGACTTGGGTGTCCATCTAGAGTTGTATTAGAAAGGGCTTAGTATTTAGTATGATGTGTTACACTTGGTGTGAACTTGAGTGATGAGAACAAATGGTATGGACAATTGTAGTAGGAACGGGAACTGACAGAGGGTGTGGTACTAAAGAGATAGAGGTATCAACTAGGATGCATTATTGAACCATGGCAATATTAGAGGTCCTTGGTATCAGATTTGGTATTAATAAACAGATGTGTGCCATAGGGATATATTCATGGATCTTGTGGATTAAGATTTGTTGATATGGGTACCAGTGTACAGGAATAGGAATTAGTTAGTGAATGTGCTAGAGTTAAGTGTTTGATAGCAGATACCGCAAGTAATGTGTTAGCAAGTTCTTTCTTTTTTCTCATGTTGTTTTTGTCTTCTGATTGATTGATTCTCTAGTACCGTGGGTTGTATTCGTGATTTTTCTCGTTAGGATATAACTAGTAGTACACCTTAGCAGAGACTGAAATACCATGACCAAAGATGCATGACCTATACTTTTTCTTAAATTGCATTGCTGTAGGAAGAATTTTCTTAAACCATGATCATTAGGGTTTTGACCATAGCAAAGATCTATGACGAGGTTATGACTGACAAAAAGAGACAAGAGGATTAAATTTGTGGATGAGCATTAAATTAAATAAATAATTTAGGGGTTGTTATAACGGAGTTGATGGATCATTGATTTTATGAAAATCGAGGTATGATTGAAATTCGAGGACAAACATTAACTTAAAGGGAGAATTAAGAAATTCACAGAGCCAAAAATTTGAGGATTTATTAATTTTAAGGAGGTCTTGATATGATTGAATTGATTATTAAAAATTTGAGAAATTTGAGAGATTATCATTTTATCTATTTGATTGCAAGATAGAAATTTTATAAAGTATGAATGTTGCATTGAAGATTCTGGAAGCATCGCATCGTTGAGTATTTGAGGAAAAAGAAAAGCAGGAAATAAAATCGTAAATGGAATAGTGTCGAATTAAATTCTTGGGATGAGGAGTTAGATTGGAATAAGCATCAATTGAATTTGAGTTAGAGGAGTAAGATGATTGATGAGTGTTTAAAATTTAAATTTTGGGATGCAGATTTTTAAGTTTTATAAATATGCATTGATTGGATTCAAATTGGAGGATTGGATATTAAATCCTTAGGTATTTAGATGCGAACTTAAAATCTTTGGGAGGAGATTATGACAAAGGGGATTTGATTTTTAAATTTGAAGATTTTTTCAGGAATATGATGTTGTACAATTTTTGAAAGGTTGTGAAATAATATTACGAAATTACTTCATGATTATTGGTTTAAGATTTAAATTTTGATAGAAATAATATGGTGAATAAAGGCAATTATTGAGGATCCTAAATTTCGAGGACAAAATTTTTCTAAGGTGGGTAGACTTGTAACCTCCGATTTCCAAATTTCCGAAATAATTAGATTTTTAATTTATTTTAAATACCAAGTTATAAAATATTTTCTCCTTGAATTTTTGTATTTTATTTTGAACAATGTTTGATTTTAGAAGGTAATTTAAAATCTTTTATAAAAATCATTTTTCCTAAATGACGATTCCTTATAAATAAATAAAAAAAATAATGTATATATATATTTCTCTATTTTCAAATGTTTATTGGCTTGAAATCATAAAATTAGTTATTTGATAAATTAATTAAAAGACTAGTTGTTTCTTCATAATAAATTTTATATTTATTGGGATAGTAAATGAATAAATTACATACTTTCTAATATTTTGAAAAATGAGTTTAATTAGTAGCTAATCGGAAGCCTCTTAAAAACATTTTCTTAAATTTCTTTTCTATTTAATTTACCCGTTTACCGTCTCCCATTCACACCCTCATTTTTCCCACATGAAAAACTCGTTTAATTATGATCTGGGCCATTCATTATTGGGCCAACCCGCACCCTTTATCCCGCACCCTCTCTCCCTATTTAAGTCCCTCATCACAACTCCCTAGAAACCCTAATCTCCAAATTATTAGCTAGCCCCCACAATTTCCCACAAGCCAACAACCATCAACATTTTGTGTGCTCGTGTCCGTGTGTCCAGCATTATCGTGTCAGCCGTGTTGGCCTCGGGTCCGACCCCGGGTGTCCCACCGTATCCATTTATTTCCTGTGTTCGGTTACAATATTACAATCAGATTTTTTCGTGTCCGACACACCCGGACACATCCACATCCACCACTGTACACAGCATCACCCTGTGTCCGACACACCCGGACATGTCCGTCCCTTTACAGTACGCCACCCTCGTGTCCAGTCCGGACACGTACCTAAACCCTGACACAGAGAAACCCTAACCCTAGATCTGACCATCACCGCCGCCGATTTGACTGTAGGAGCCGACGAGCGCTCCTCCCAGTTCAGCCTCGAAGGCAGGGGAGTCGACCACCGCGTGGCCCGGGCGCGACTACGGCGGAGGGGTTTCATCCGCCACCGTCGAAACTCCTCCCCGCCGCAGCAGATCTGCCCGGTGTCGTCGCCTCAAGGTGAGCCCTCGACCGCTGCCGCCGCCTCGACCAGATCCAAGCGCCGCCTCGAGTCGAGTTCCCGCCGCTCTCGAAGATTCTGCCGCGGCTCCCCTCCACGCCGCCGAGGACACCCGCTGGTGACCGCCTGGGTCTTCGACCGGTCCTCGGACCACCGCCGCTCTTGAGTTTCCGCTGCCGCCGCCGAGATGAGCCAGATCCGCCGCCGCTCCGAATGAACGCACGCTCGACCACCGCCACCGACGGACTTCCCCGCGCCGACCCCGGCGGATTTCCTCCTCCGTCGACGACGAATGTGAGCCTCTGTTCTCCTCCCCCTTTTCTTTCTGATTCTGAGGAGTAGAAGTATTAAGTAACTAATTATGTATAATCAATAGTTAATATATTAGTTTAAGTTAATTAATTAATTATATAATTAGTAGTTAATTATATAATTAGTAATTAATTAATCAATTAGTTTATTTATATTGGTTAATTTTTTTTTTAAATTATATAATCAGTTTAGTATATATAATTAGTTATTTTATATAATTAGTTTAATTAATGTAATTAGTATATGTAATTTGGTTATTTTATATAATTTGGTTATATTAATATGTAATTAGCTAGTTTATGTAATTAGTTATTTTTATGTAACAAATTAAAAGGGTTTTGATATGTAAAAATAATAATAATTTTTGGTTACATTATTAATTAAAAATATAGTTTCAATAATCTAAATTAGTTCGAAATTGGTTATTTTGGACTGGTAACTGAAAATTCTAGATATATATAAATACATTGGCTTTTACATAAATTCTAGATTTTTATAAATAAACTTTTAAGTGTAATTTTGTTCGAAAGGAAGTTTAACAATTATTGTTCAATTAATTTCGAAAGGATTTATATATGTAAATACGTATTCTAGTATATGTAATTGATTTGGTATCTATGTATATATTTTTAGTATATGTATATAATTATTTTGGTATATATATATATATACTTATATATATATATACATGTATATATGTATGTATAATTTTGGTATAATTATACATATATTTAATTGGTATAATTTCATGTAGTATAAGTGTAATAAAACGTATTTTAATATATGATTAATTGGCATCTGTATATATATATATAGTATAAATTTAATTTGGTAATTAATATTAGTATGTTTAAGAATGATGGTGACAAGATATATATATATGTATATTCTAAAAATGTACTTTGCATACATATGATATGTACGTATTTTGATATATGTTAATATATAAATGTACATATTTTAGTAAATATACAACTATAGCTAGTAATTTATATTGGTATATACTTTAGATATATACATATATTAGGTTAAATTCTTTTTAGTATGTATACAAGTATTATTTATTTTTAGTAGATATATTTACATATATCTACTATTGTAGTTGATGGAAATTATTATATGGTTAATTGGTAAACCTACTAGGTGATCCTAGGTGACCAGTAGCATACCTAGAGAAATTCCGAACTCAGTGTTTTTTTTTACTGTGTTAGTGTAGCATCTGATGCAAATGTGGTTTTGGTTGTGATATATTTTAGGACTGTTGGATCCTCCAGACGATACCCTGGGACAGGACATTGGTTTTACCAGCTAAGGACCCAAGGCGAGTACATTCTCTGATTAGTTTCTAATTTATGATATCTCCTATGTTCACTGTATCTAGTGTAAATATCCATGTTCTTGACACACTGGTTACACGGATTGGTATACACGGATCTCGTCATGAGATGTTATTCCTTATTCATGGTGTAGCTTGTACAAGATTGTTTTCTTGATATCTTGTGCATGTACAGACACTGAGACCCAGGGAGATTTGCTACCTCCCTAGGGAATCCCGTGCCATAGCGTACCATGATTGGATCTACTATACCAGTCGGGGGTTTGGGGAGTACTTTAGTGTAGATATGTGATCATACCCAACTTTATATGTACCATAGCTCACCCCACATCTCACGTCGGGTGCGGCCTGACCATTTACATGCTCCATAGCTGCTACGTGTGATTAGCCTGACCTCTACATGCATCATAGCTAACCAACGGTTAGCCTGACTTTATATGAACCATAGCTAATCACATGTAACCAGCCTGATCAAGTTTCCAAGCCGATCACATGTTAAAGCTAGTACTCACACACTTAGTCATAGGATTCTGCTCATTGACATATTGTTCTTTTCCTGCATTTACTTACAGTAATTCCAGTATTTCTCTCATTGTACATTCTCGTACCTATACATGCATCTGGTATGTTTCCATCTAGAACTGCTACATAGTTTATGTCATTTATATAGAACTGCTATTTAGAGATGTACTTTGCTCCTTCCTGACTGGAAAATATTTTTCCAGACTGTGACCTTAGTAGACTGGTTCCGACACACTTGGGGACTGGAAGTTAATGATTGCAGGTATGATTATGTTGTCTCTAGACTTGTGTTGTATTCTTTTATTTCTTCAAATTCCTATCGTGCTGTAGTTGTGATTGAGTATGTTGTGAATATTTTTCTAGTATTATCCGAATCTCCTTATGGAGTTGGATACTAGCGTGAGATTGTTAGATAGTACTCGACCTAGACAGCGTTCTACCGCCAATGCTGCGGCGTAGGCTGGACGTACCCACGCACTCGTGCCCCTAAACCGGGTGCGGGTCGTGACACGCTAGAGTTACGATACAACCAACTCCGCACCACTCCGTAGCCCCGCTTCCGACTGAAAATCCGATGCAGGCAGTACGGGAATTGAAAGCCCAGTTCGACGCCTTGAAGCACAAAGATCAGCTCAAGAAACTAGGAATCAACCAACCCTACCCAGCTATCTGGGAAGAAGTCCCTTTTCCTCTGAAGTACAAGCCCCAGACTATGGCTCTGTTCGAAGGAAAAATATCGCCCAGTCAATACATAAACTATTTCAGTATGATGACGGTGTTGCTACAAGGGAACGACGCCCTCCTCACTCGGGTGTTCAAAGGCTGCCTCTCAGGAGTAGCCTATCAGTGGTACCGTAGCTTGGCGGATAACTGCATTACTTCCTTCGAAGACTTCAAAGTTTTATTCTTTATGCGATTCTACGAGGGTAGGATGGACATGTCTATGTCCTCTCTCATCGAAGTCAAACAAAGAGAAAATGAGGATGTTCGCACCTTCGTCGAACGTTTTCGTCAGGCCACCTTACAAATGCCTCCAGGAGTTCCGGACTCGGCGTTAGTAGACATTTGCAGGAAAAACCTCCTTCCTGTAGTCTCGGTATTTACAGGACCATATCAGTTCCATGAGTGGCCTTCGTTCATCGTCTCGGCAGTAGCCGCCGAAGACAATAGTCGCAAGGCGCGCGACAATGGCATCATGATCTCCGCCTCCGATAGAGACAAAAGGTCATCTCCCAGCAGCGACCATCCTCGCAGCTCCAAGAGAAAAGAAGCTCTGACAGTCAATACGTCTAGACAAAAGACGGCGGCGACCACGCAGACGAAGCCCGGGACTTCCAGGCCCGTCGAAGTCTACTCTTTCGACGACGACGATATCCTTAGTATATTCGAATGTCTCGTCAAAAGCAGCAAGATCACCCTTCCAGAGCTAAGGCGGCCCCAAGAAGCCGGCAGTACTGACGACCCCAAATACTGTATCTTCCACAGATATGTACACCATCCAACAAAGGCGTGTTACATACTGATGAGGAGGATCCAGGGGTTGATCGATGCCAAGGCCATCACTCTGCACAACACCGAGAAGACGGTCACGGCCAATATGATCTCTCTACGATTCGGCGATCTGCCTTCCCAGGAGGTCATGAACGGTGTCACGCCCATTTCCCGAGCTACGATGGACATCGTCAATCTTCCTCCCTCTAGAGATCAAAATCAAGACCTAGTACCCCTGACCACCCGGCAGGACGAAATCATGTCGGTTCATCCAGATTTGATGTTAGAGCTCGAGGAAGAGACCAAGAAGAGCCCCAAATACAGACCATGCCACATGGTCGCAACTTCTTCTGCATCGGACGAAGACGAAGTATTTGCCGCAACCCGTTCGGGGAAGGCCTACCTCAACGACAACGGAGCAGGTCAGGAAGGCGCGCCGGCTGACGCTCCAGCCGCCAAACCTTCAGAACAAGGTCCCGCCATGCAAAACATCAGCCCTGCGAAACCTACTCCGACAAAAAAGGGGAAGCAGAGAGAAGTACGCTTTGATAAACCTGTGAAAAACATTCCAAGCAAAGGTTTAGAGAAGCCGTACGAATTTGACATCCTGGCCCAACTAGCCAATGCGCCGGCCAGGTTGTCCATCTTTGAACTACTCAGGCTCTCCCCAGACACTCGTCTAGCCCTGAGTGAAGCACTTATGCAGGCGGAGGTATACTTGACCCAGCTCAAGTCCCCCGACGAAGAGCCAGTGGCGTGTCCTCAGTGCCACAGCGTGATGGAGGTGGTCCCAAATATCACTTTTACTCAAGACGACATGCTGTTAAAACATAACAGACATGACAGGCCCCTCTATTACACCGGGTACGTCGGTTCCATGGAGGTCGACCGGATTCACATAGATCCGGGGTCGTCGATCAGCATCATTCCTCACAGCCTGCTCAGGCCGCTAAGAATTCCTACCAGCGAACTGGCTTACACTACCACTACAATCGTGGGTTTCAATGTTGGAAGAAGTAAGCCATTGGGGAAGATCCGCTTGAGAATCCAGATCGGCAACCTTAGATCGGTGGCCACATGTTACGTCATTGATTCAGAGGTGTCCTACAATATTTTGCTGGGAAGACCGTAGATCCACGACCACAACATCGTTCCTTCAACCCTACATCAATGCCTTAAATATGTAGACGCACAAGGAATCGTACAAACGGAGGTGGCTGACCTAAACCCGTTTAAAGGAATAGAATCCTACTATTCCGATGACGTGTTGTACTCCCAAGACCACACGGAAGAAGCGCTAGGCGAGCCAAAGACGGACCACTCGTCCAAGAGCCAGAAGAGCCCCCTACCACACTACCGTTATCGATCAAAGTGAAAGGACGAACCACTCGTCCAAGAACCATAGAGCCTATGGCTATCCACCTTAACAAGACCAAGTTAGGAAAAGGGAGTGATCCTCTGGTAATCACTTTGAATCGGAAGCCTCCACCCTTGGCCATCAACCTTCGGCACAACAGGCAGCCGACTGATGTAAGCACAACCAGGAACGGGGTTCCAGATGATAATAAATATCCTCTTTTCCGGTACATCGGTGCTCAAATTTTGAAACAGGAATCCACTCCCCATGACGAAGTAGAACCAATAGCACAAAAATTCTTGGAAGCTATAAACTCCTACCGTCCGTATGTCTGGGAAGTGGCATCATCGTCCAACGTCGTCACGACATATGGGCCACACAAGGATTCTATCTTCATCGTCACGCCTACCTGCAGCAGCCAGCGTTCGATAGTCTTCGGCCGCATGCGTAATTAACCGACTGCCCAGGAAGATCCTTTCGACAACGATACTGGGAGAATGCAGGTTCACCGATACAGCCCTCAAGCGCTGAAGATCATGCAAAACATGGGCTACGACTTAAAGCAGAAGCCAGGCCTCAACTACGGAAGAGGCAGACGAACGCCGCCGCACGACAACACCCGCTATCAACAGACCCGTTTCGGATTAGGATATGCCACCGCCCTTGCGACTTCTAAGTCAGACGAGGACATCTCTTCCTTCTCCCAGAATGGCTCGTCGCCCCCCGACTCACCTGATGCTCTCAAACAAACACTATCAGTAAATATGGTGGTGACAGATCCCTCAGGAGCGGATGAGCAGGATTCGGAGCCGTTTAAGAATGACTCTTGGGCTCAGCAAATGGATACACAGTGGGAATTCTGCTTCGAGCAAAGAGAACCTCCCACCAAAGATGAAGTTATCCAGATCGACGTTGGGGGTGAACTTTCGTCGAAGCCAATATTTATCAGTAACAACCTTCCCCCAGCTGAAAGGGAAGAAGTTATACAGCTGATAAAGGAGTACATCGACGTCTTTGCATAGAATTATGAGGACATGCCAGGCCTGGACCCGAAAGTAGCTACTCACAAGCTCAATATATTGACCAATTCGAAGCCAGTAAAGCAGCACCAACGCCGGTTTCGCCCAGATATGATGGACGCCATCGAAGCTGAAGTCAAGAAGTTGATAGCCTGTGGTTTCATCCGGGAAGAACAACATCCCGACTGGGTCACCAATGTTGTCCCAGTCATGAAGAAAAAATGGAAAGGTACGTATCTGCATCGATTACCGAGATCTGAATGCGGCCTGCCCCAAAGATAAATTCCCTCTTCCCATCACGGATATCATGATCGACAACACCTGCGGCTTTGAACACATGTCTTTTATGGACGGGTTCTCAGGGTACAATCAGATCAAGATGCATCCTGAATACGAGAAGCACACCGCCTTCCGGACACCATTGGGAGTATATTGCTACACGGTCATGCCCTTCGGATTGAAGAACGTCGGGGCTGCATACCAACGAGCCATGAGTAACATATTCCACGAGCATTTATGCAAAATAGTAGAATGTTACGTGGACGACATAGCCGTCAAGAGCTGCCTTAAAGGTGATCACATTCAAGACCTGAGGATGGTATTCGAGTTAATGCGCCAACATCAACTCAAGATGAACCCTACGAAGTCCTTTCTGGGTGTATCTAGTGACAAATTCCTGGGATTTGTCATTACCGCCAAAGACATCCAAGTGGACCCTGATAAAGTCCAGGCAATCGTGGAAATACGACCGCCCCGTAATCTGAGGGAACTCAGGGGATTTCAAGGACGTCTGGCTTACATCCGGCGATTCATATCCAACCTCTCGGGGAGATGTCAGCCCTTCTCTCATCTCATGAAGAAAGGTGTATCCTTCGTATGGGACAAAACCTGCCAGCAAGCGTTCGGAGATATCAAATGCTACCTCACCAGTCCACCAGTTCTGGTGCCTCCCGTTATGGGAAAACCGTTCTTGCTGTACGTCCGAGCAATGGATCATTCGCTAGGAGCTCTTCTCGTACAGAAGAATGATGTAGGACATGAACAGGCTATCTACTACCTCAGCAGGATGATGGTCGGAGCCGAACACCGGTACAACCCAGTGGAGAAAGAATGCTTGGCTCTGATATTCGCTATCCAAAAGACGCGGCACTACGTCACCGGCCAGACTATCTACATCATCTCCAGGATTAACCCTCTTCGAGTACTGATGAGCAAGCCGAGCGTTCTTAATTCCCGACTAGCAACTTGGGCGATGCTGTTAACACCATATGACATGGTATACGTACCATAGAAGTCCATCAAAGGCCAAGCGCTGGCCGACTTCCTAGCTGCTCACCCGATCCCGGAGGCCTCCAAATTATACGAAGACATTCCCGACGAAGTTGCAGAATGTAATTCCGCAATGAAAGGTGACGCATGGCAACTGTTCTTCGATGGCGCCTCCAGAACCGGTCCTAAGAGAAACATCGTTTCGGGAGTGGGAGTCATCCTGGTCGCCCCTGATCAGCTCGTCATCTACCGAGCATATTCTCTTAGCGAGCCCTGCTCCAACAATGTGGCGGAGTATAACGCTCTACTAATAGGGCTCCAAGTTTCTAAAGAGCTGGGGGTAGAGTCCCTGGAAGCTTTCGGTGATTCTCTGCTTATCGTCAATCAAGTCAGGAGAATATATGAAGTCCGGAATCCAGACCTCATCCCCTATCACCAAGCGACGGTCGAGATAGCCATGACATTCAAGGAGTTCTTCCTAGAGCATGTACCTCGATCTCAGAATCTGGAAGCTGATGCCCTAGCCAGTGTAGCGGCAGATTTAGCTACTCCCGTAAGAAGGCAGGATTCGGTAATCCTTCTTAACAGAGACTTGTTCTGTGTGAAGAACAACTGTCACATAGAACGCAGCTACGCTGTCAACACCGATCCTCCTACGAGAGATTGGACAAGTCCCTTCATAGATTTTGTGGCATACGGAATCTTGCCGGAGGACCCCAAAGAAGCAGTATCCGTCAAGAGATGATCACTACGCTTCTACTTTGATACATCTTCACAAAGCCTATATCGCCAGACCTACGACGGATTACTATTGAGATACCTCTCTAACGACGAAGAACAACAGATTATCCGTGAAGCTCACAACGGCGTGTGCGGAGCGCATCAACCTGGTCCTAAGCTACAGGATCGCATCAGGAGAATGGGCTATTACTGGCCTACTATAATCGCAGATGCAATACGGTATGCAAGACTTTGCAGAGCCTACAGACTTCATACATCAACCGTCCGAACATCTATATCCCACGGTCGCATCCTGGCCTTTCGAAGCATGGGGTATGGATATCATCAGTCCTATTCACCCGTCTTCTTCCAGGGGTCACTAGTTCATACTGGCCATCATAGATTACTTCTCCAAATGGGCAGAGGCAATCCCTCTCGCTGAGGTAAAGGCATCTAATGTGATCAGCTTCATCAAGCATCACGTCATTTATCGCTTCGGGGTACCCCGGAGGATAATTCGCGACAATGGGCCTCAGTTCATCAGCCAAGCGTTTCATCGATTTTGCGATAAAAATTGAATACGCAATATCGCCTCTACGGCATACTACCCAGCTGCTAATGGTTTGGCGGAAGCTTTCAACAAAACCATTATCAAACTTTTGAAGAAATTCGTCTCTTCAAACAAAAGAGACTGGAACAAGAAGCTGGGTGAATGTCTCTGGGCATACCGCACAACGGTATGGATGCCGACAGTCTGCACCCCATTTTCGCTGGTCTACGGGAGTGAAGCGGTTCTCCCCATTGAAATCCAGATCCCGTCGCTCAGGATAGCCGTAACTAATGAGCTGACTCGAGAAAAGAATGACCTGTTAAGGCTCCAAGAGCTGGAAGGATTAGACGAGAAACACCTCCAAGCTCAACAGCGCATCGCGCTCTACCAAGCACGCATTTCCAGAGCTTTCAATCATAAAGTGAAGGAAAGGGTGTTCAAAGTCGGCGAGCTAGTTCTAGCCGTAAGAAGGCCGATGATTCTTACTCACAGAAGTAAAGGCAAATTCTAGCCCAAGTGGGAAGGCCCTTATGTGATTGAGACAACGTTCTCGAATGGCGCTTACAGGTTAGCCCAGCCTAACGGAGACCTGTTAATGGCTCCTATCAACGGTAAATTCCTGAAGAGGTACTATGCTTAATCTCCCCCGCTCGAGTGGAATATAGCGAGGATCTCGATTCTGACAAAACTACTTCCAGAATATAATTAGTTGGGTTACACTCTATCATGTCCGTAAGGCCTTTGAATAGATGTCCCGCTAAAAGGTTATCGAGAGTTTATCATGTCCATACTACCTCTGATATTACTCTCGCCTAAAAACTGTCATTTATATTCCGAAATGACGGGTCCACAAAAGTCAGAAAGGAGTCGCCTTTATTTATTCCCAAAAGGGAGGCAAAATTACATCTAGGCAAGCAAAAAGGGAAAGGATACATCATAATGACGGAGTAGTCAGATGGCGAATCAGCCGCTCCAGTGCAGCTATCCTCTCATTCCTAAGAGCCAAGGCGTCGACGCGAGCCTGCTCCAGCTGTGCCTCGGGAGTGTTCATAAGGGTCAGATCGGCCTTCGCCCGAAGATAGCCCGCACGAGCAGCTTCTGCACGGTCCAAATCCTGTCGCGCTACGCTCAGACGACCAGCTGCTACCTCTAGACCCGCCAGCGACTGAGAAGCCCACTCCTCTGCCCGAGCGAGTTTTTCTTTCAGCTTGGAGACCCTCGCCGCATTCCCTTCATGTTCGGATCGACACTGCGTCTCAACAGCAAGAGCCTCTTCCACGACAGCTTTTTTCCTATCCATCTCCAGCTTATGCTTCTGGATGGAGTTGTCTAGGCCTTCCAGCTTTGTAGCAAGCCGCACAGTCATGAGGTCGAACCGAGCCTGGACATCAGTATCGAGGCTGCCCCGAGTCAGCTGCGAGTATTTAGTAATGGGTTGCTCTAACCCATTAACCACCGCCTCCAGGGCGTCAGCTACCCCAGAATCGCCAAGCTCCCTGATGACCCCGATCAAAGCAAGAGAAGTCTTCTTCAGGCGCTCGAAATCTAGACTCTTCGCTAACACCATTGATATCATCGTTTTCAAACCAGTGTAGAAGAGGCTGGTATGTTACTCGGTCAACGCAACTAGATCCGACTGGGCGCCAGAAGCGGCCGTAATATCAGCAAGTCCCTCTCCAGGGATAATTGCAGACGAAGTGGCCACAGGCGTCGCATCGACGCATGGCGCGATCGAAGAAGGTGCGGCAACGGCGGTCGAAGTTATCGCCACACTCACAAGAGGCAAGGTCACGACGACGGGTTCATCCTCCTCTTGAGGTGACGAAACTACTCCAGGCGTACTGGCCCCCGAAGCCACTTCCTCATCGAAGTCAGACTCCTCCGTATCATCGTTGGGAGCCCGAACGGAGCCAGAATGCGCTTCAACGCTATACTCCCCGTGGGCGCTATCCCCTGAAAAGAGGACAAGAAAGTTAATATCAGTATGATGATAATATTTCTAAAAGGAGACATAAAGACGACATTTACCCGGAGCCAACGGCATATACGACGCATCCGCCCCCGAGGTAGTTAAACTACGCCTTAATGATGCAATACGAACCGTCATACCTGGAGAAGGAGATGGGCCGACCGACATCACCAAGAGTTCCGTCAAGCCTCCACCGAGACGCGGTCGAGGTTCATCAGCTGGAATCTCGCCAGACGTGCTCGCTGACACGACGGGAGTTTTTCCCGCTGCTGACCTCGAGAAAGATTCTTCCATCTGCCTCGGCCACACAGGCAACCTTGCTCCGCTACTTGGAGCAGCAGCCACGACAGCGACCTCTAGCGAGGATTCTCCGGCGCCGCCGGCCGGAACTGTAGAAGGTCCCTCTCTAAAAGGCGAGGAACCTTCAGCCAAAGAATCATCCCTGATATGGGAAAAGGCAGGCTCATTCCCGGGAGCCTCAACACCAAGAATACGGAGAGGACGAGCAACCGCCTCCTTCCTCCTCTTACGAAGAGAAACTTCCTTCGGAGCAGAAGCCCGTCGCTTCCCAGAAGAGACTACCAAAGCCCCGGCAGGCAGAGGCACTTCGCACCTCGGCACCGACACCAGAGGCTCATCCGGAGTACCAGACTCCTCGCCCTCGTCCGAAGAAATCGAAGGGACGTCAACTCTGCCCCCAAGCTTGGGAGAAGGCACCCTGAAGCTTTCACGCGTGTCAAAATCACGATGGAAGGTGTTAATCGCCACATAGAACTGGGCGTAAGAATGGAGAATGCAGAGCTCCGTGGAGGTTGTAACGACCGGCACGATAAAGATTGCCCCCGTACAACCCATGAGGAAATACTGCCGCCCTCTGGCTCCATCAATGAGTTCGCCCCTGGACCTAAAGCTGGTGACGGCATTGCCCACGTGCAACTGATCGTACCCAAACTGCTGGGCAAACCGACTAGGCAAGTAGGGCTCAAAGAAACAATGGTCTTCGCTCCTATACAGCAGATGGGAGGGTCTAATACAGACCAACCAGTTAAAAGCTTCCGGGGAAAGGTCGGTCTTTTCTCCACCTGAATCCTCAAGCCGCACCCCTGATTGATTGCGATGAACGGAGGGGACAATGCAGAGGATCTTCCAGCCGTGGCTGAGGTTCATCACCAGCCGACAGTCTAAGACTGTGTTCACATTCCAGGAGGAATCCTTGTAATTCAGCAAGAATATACCCTCCGAGCTGCTACCGGATCCAGAAGACATCACCCGGGGATTATGGAGAATTAACCATCCCATCAAGTATAGGTATGGTAACTCCACCTTGGGAAAACTCTTACGCCGAGCTTCATCGACGAGCAACCCATCAGTTATGGCTCTCAAGCCAGCCTGTATACGGCACACTATGGTGGGAAGCAAGCCCAGTCTTGCCCCGAACACTAGGCGCACTGCCGGCCACAGGATGTTCCGGTGAATACGGTCCGCGGACGCTGTGCCGGGCATTACTACTCGACGCAGCCATATGGAGAGAAAACCAGCCAACTGGGCTTCCTTAGACAGAGGTCGGCGACAACGCCTCAAGTAACTACAGGCCTTAGTGCCTTCGGGGTACTTTCCTACCCCCTCGACGAGAATCTGATCCGGAGCTGCAGCCTCCTCCATAAGACCCTCGATGACCTGGGCGCTAAGCACGCCCAAACAATTTACGGGCTCATTTTTGCCCCCCGAGGCTTTCTCCGACTTGGCAGCCCTAGCTCGGTGAAAGAAGAGGTAGGACATCCACTTGGTGGTATGAGCCAAATCAGAAGGCTCGTTATAAAAAGCGGTGCACGCGAAGTATTGACACATCAGCTCCTGATATACTTCCGCCACCCGAGGGTCCAAATCCCCCAACTCCCGATTAGTGGGAACATACTCTTCATAGGGGGTATCCCCCATCGGCAGTCTCGAGACAACTGCCATCTCATGGAGCGCCAATCCCAACTCCCCCAGTGGAGTGGCAAAGGTCCCAGTGAGCGGAATGTACCGCTCCATCAGTGCCAGGAACAAGTTAGGGTTCGAAGGCAACCTGACGCTCGTCGCACTCACAACGGCATATAGCCCAATGACCTCCAGCTCTCTCCAGAAGTGCTTCAAGGCCCAGCCCACTAGGCATGTCCATCGGGAGTTTGTTGGGGCGATCCACCCATTACATCGAGGATTCTCCTTGGGATATACCCCGCCTCGTCCCATAAAGTCGTTACAGAAGGTCGGCAATTGGACCGGCTGGATCACCGAGCTGTCTTCACTCGGGATACTACCTGGGCACAGTCCCCGGAATAACGTCATAAAGTCGGAGGGGCGACTGACAAACGACCCCCGGTCAGCTCCTTTGAGGTAAAAGATCTTCCCCGGCTTACCGTGAAGATCAGGAGTCAGCATCTACGACATCTTCCTGGGATGCATCGCATGGAAGAAGGCCGAGATGGTATAATCCCTCGGCATCGTTGGCAAATACAAAACCAAATTCCCAGCAGAGAAAACCCAGGGCTCCCTCTTGGGCCTCGTCTGGGACTGTTTGTCAATCATGTCCCCAAAAAGGAAAGCTGGCTTTATGTACTGCTCCCCATCTACGTAGGTCAGGGGCTCGCCATTAATCATGCTCAGCAGCGTCCGCTCGCCCTGAACCAATATCAGAAACCCCCTTCCCTCAGGATACTGGGGTCCGAAGATGGGAAATGCCACGTGGGACAGATCCTCCAGGTAGTTCGAGTGCAGCATCCCAGTAGCGGAGCCCATCACCTCGGCCAGTGGAGACTCGCCCAGATCAACTGCAAAAGTGCAAGGGAAATATGTCATTACAAATCTTGCACAAACGTACAGACCAAGGAAACGACAGTCTGTGCTCTACGCAGGATCGTAACCATTTGGTTATTTTACGCCGGAAGTCCCCTCCACAAACGTAAAACTCAAATTTTACGATATACGCCAACTTTCGGTAGCCAGAGCTTTTACGCTCAGGGCTACAAAAATATGGAGTCTTTACGCTGGCACATTAGAAATGTGGGCATAAAAGATGAAAATGCCTCCGTGCATCATCTTCCTCTAAAGAGGCTATCAGCACAGAAGATGACCTAGCGCGGTTACGTCCAACGTGTACGAAGGATTTTTTTTCGTCGTCACCCCAAAGGCTCTACCTCTAAGGCCGGGTGCGCTACTCATCGGCGGGATACTTTGCTCGGAGGGAAGCTCGCCTTGCCCGAATAGAGACTCCCTCGCTGGGACAGAAGAATGAGAGGAAGAACCTATGCTCTTTCCCTTGGTGGAGGGGGTTTGTTTCGGCGCCATTTCTGAAAGACTCGAAGTGCTCGGAGAAGGGACGAAGAAAAACTCGAACAGTCGAAAGCTCTCTTTCGCAGAAGATAGATAAAAAGTTTTTCTCTCAAAAACTTGGGGTATATATAGTCAGGGTCGACTCCTCGAATCCTCGGACGAACTCCTCGAGACCCTAACCAAATCTCGCAGATTGGTTATGATTGGATGCTACGTCAGCCCACTACCCTTGGAAGACGGACAGTCAGCGAATTCGAAAGGTTTTTCGTGCAAAACGGTTCAGCGGGTTCTACGCTAAAAGAGCTTTCTACGCTCGACAGCAACGGATCTACGGTTTTACGCTCGTAAGATACAAGTCTATGGTTTTACGCCCGGATGCCTTTGTGCTCGGTAGCTTTTATGCTCGAGAGGCCACAAACCTACGACTTTACGCTCAGCAGATACCAAATCGATGATCTCACGCTCGGTGGCGCTCAGTTTACGCTCAGAGGCAACAGATCCGCAAACTTCACGCTCGAAGAAACTTTCTTTTCAGAAGCTACAAATCAAACAGTTCTACACTAAAGGAGCTTTCTACGCTCGACGGCTACGAATCTACAGCTTTACGTTCGACAGCTATAAGTCTATGGTTTTATGCCCGGATGCCTTTGTGCTCGGTAGCTTTTATGCTCGAGAGGCAACAAACCTACGACTTCACGCTCAGAAACCACAAGTCTACGATTTCACGCTCGATGGTGTTCTACGCTCACAAGCTACAGATCTCCAGTCCTATGCTAAAGGAGCTTTCTACGCTCGACGGCTACGAATCTACAACTTTACGTTCGACAGCTATAAGTCTATGGTTTTATGCCCGGATGCCTTTGTGCTCGGTAGCTTTTATGCTCGAGAGGCAACAAACCTACGACTTCACGCTCAGGAACCACAAGTCTACGATTCCGCGCTCGATGGTGTTTTACGCCCAGAGGTTACAAACTGATGATTTTATGCTCCACGACTTTCCGCGTATTCGAAACAGTCCCCAAAGCGGTCAATTGCAAAGAGTTCACACAGAAGATACTCATTCTTGACCCAAAGCATCCCAAGTACCCGAAGCATACAGAGTTCAAACATTGAGAAATTACTCTTCTCGGGTCCAAAATTGGAGGTTCATCCAGACTCCAGTCTGAATATCTCGTCTATCAAAAGATGGCAACTCAGTTAGACAGCCATTTCTCGACCCTGTTCCAAGGGATTTCTCGGGAAGTCATTCTTGAAGACGAAGTCTGGACAAAAAATTCTGTTTATCAGAAGCTCAGAGCTCTACGCAGTCCCTCAGTCCTAGCAACAGGACAGTTCTAAAAATATTCAAAATGCTCTACAGCGTTCTATAGACTATTCGCTATGCGTAAAGGACAGGACCTAGCACTCTTTTTGTAGAGTCGGCATAAAGATTCAGACGTGTTGAAGCTACACATATTCAGACTTCACAGCAACATATGGCAAGATGATCATATGAAGAAGCAAGATGATTTTATTAAAAGATCAAAGTCATGATTACATATGAGGGAAATCCAATCTACAAGGGTTTTCTTTTCATTTTCATGATTATAACTGAGGGAAACTCCGTCTACAAAGGAGATACCCCCTCGTCGTTGGAAGATCGCCCCCAGAATTCGTTCTACCGGGTTCTCACATCGGTGCGGGTCTTCCTCTTCTTCGAAGGAGATGATCAGTGGCGAGAAAACGACAGAGTTGGGGCTCGCATAAATTATGCAGATCCCATGCTCCGTGCGCCATGGTGGATTGGGTTGAGGTATTAAACCCAACTCAGTCCAGGGAGACGGCTGTTACAGCTTGTTTTCTCTCTCATCCCAGAGAGTATAACAGGAGAAGACACCGCTTGTAAGCAGTGTGGTCTAATACGACCCTTTTCTTCTCCTGGAAGCAACGCCATACAAAGTTGCTGATTATCCCGAGCAAGGGAGGCTAAGATATCCTTCCATGATCCATCATTGCAGTGGACATTTGCTCGAAGACGCCGTCTTTTTCGGCTCCCTACATGCTGGAAGAACATGATCTCCTTCTTCCTCAGGTCGACCCGACGAACTCCGGCGATCATCTCTGCATGGCGATGGGAATGTGGTGAGAACAGGTTTACCCCCCCAGCCATTTTATAGGCAAAAGAGATCACATCGGTCCCCAATAAATCTGCCATAAAGTTCGCATCGACCGTTTCAGCACTCCATTCAGAAATGTTTCGAGTTACGAGGGGCCGTTCATGCTTCATTCAAAGCGTTTCAAATTCCGAAGAATTTAAAAGCTTTGAAGGGGGTCTGCGACGGATGTGGTGACAGTTTCCCTCAAGATACGTCTCTACAACGGATGCACAGAAGGGCTGCAGACCTTCAAAACACGTCTCCGTATTTAATGCACAGGATGGTGGCAAATCTCTGTAAGAGATTTGGTTACACCTTCGAAAGCCGTAATTCCGGCGAAGATGTCCACATCAACACTCTGGCATGGTACGCAGCGGCTTCTACGCCCATCCAGGATCTGTGCTCATTCGGCTTCAAACGCCCACTCAGTCTCTACGACCATTCGGCTTTTATGCCTGTTCGGCTTCTATGCCCAATCGGCTTCTATGCCTGTTCGGCTTCTATACCTATTTTGGCTTCTACGCCAGGGGTGACAGTCATTTGGCTTCTACGCCAACCTCTTCTATACAAGGGATACCTACCTACGTGGCTTCTACGCCGTGATCTTCGCAGCAGATATACGCGTTTTGTCCCCTTAGTTGGACACGTGTCACATGCTCACTCAAAAGGTTATTTATGCGCAGGCATTGATTATTTTAACCGTTGTGTAAAAGGGTGCTGTACTGTCTACTCCTCGGTTGTTACACCGACGGAGTGGTCACTGTCACCAAAACTCTATAAATAGAGACCCCTATCAATGGGGAACAAGGTCGACAATTTGGAAGATCGAACCAGGTCGGAGAATTGGTAAAAAAAAGAGAAAGAGAGAGAGAGAGAGAGAGAGAAGGAGAAGGAGAGAAGAGTCCGGAGCTCAGGCAAAGAGTAGGGGTCGACGGCTCTGGCACCGTGCATCCACCCTCCTTCGCAGCCTTCGAAGCCGCCACCCGTCTTCCACGGTACTTCTTCAACATCGTGTAGTCCAAGGGCTAAAGTGATCGACTGCAGATCAGATACCTATAGCAATTTATACCCAGATTAAATAAATTATACTCCCGCATCCTCGTATAGGATCGAATTGTACAAGTTTGTTTGTAAACCAAAGGGCACGGGTCTCGTATAAACCCTGTCATTGAAATACACTTTTATTCTTTCATTTAATACCACAAACAGTCTTCACATCTAAAATCTTGTATTCTTGCTTGCCCCGATCAAATGATACAAAGTAATAACTAAAAGATGTCAAGATAAAAAAGAATAGACTTGGATTATGATGCTTGTCAAGCAACTTGTGAACGGTTACTTATTTGCATGCTTGTTCGTTTAGAAAATTCATCATATGCAAAATACAAGTCTGAATGTATAATTTTTCTTTAAATTGTGCTATGTATAGAACTCATCCTACAATGCAATAAACTGAACAGGAAGACTATGCAAAAATATATCTTGCCCTGTTACCGTCCTGTGCCTGAAATTGCCCTGAATTGCTTTAATTAAAAATAACCTATGCTGATCACGGACAACTTGTGGACAAGGTCTTAGTTCCCGCGGACGGTCGCTGGGGCACTGGCACCGATCCGATCCGGACGAAACTCCTAATAGTCGCCTGCATCGGACGGAATGGCCCATGATACCCTATTCCTTGCGTTGCATGTCATTCCATCCCAGACTAGAACTGTCCCTTATGGCATCATGCTAGTGATCCCCTCATATATTTAAACCTGTTGTAAGCTAACTTGTGTCTTCGAGGCAGGGAAGGACATGGTAAGTATTGTGCAGGTGGTTCAGATGGGTAGGTAAAAGCTACCGTACGGTGGCAAGTTTAGTTCAGTAAATTCTATATACTGCTTGCTTGTAAATGAACTAAGACAAGATAGAAAGACCACGAATAATATGCATTCTTCATCTAAACAACGTATTGATTGGTATAGTTATGTTAGCTCACCTTCACCAGTATATTTTGATGTATTGACCCTCGTTGAAACAGGTTTCCCGCACTAAGGAGATCCTGCGAGAAGCTGAAGTCACTTCCCAATCCAGTCCAGCTATTGGCGTGTCCTGATCGTGCCTCAGTTGAAGCATTTTGAAGCAAGGAGCTAGCAACCTAAACTAAATGCAGCTCCGTGGGAAAGCCATCGTCCCGTCTGGAGGTCCCTTATTTTGAGTTTTAGTAAATAATGTAATGTACAGGACAGCTATCTCATTTTGTGTCAACTTTTGTAAGCCCTTAGCGGCAACCTTATAACTCTTTCAAGAGTTTGTAAATATATATTCATTATCAATAAAGAGAACTTTTCCATGTTTCAACTTTGTGTTTCAATTATCTGCATACTCTTAATATGTGCTCGCTATATAAAAATATCTTAGCCTTGTGCGGTGCACAACCTAGGCCCGCACGGCATCACACCCGGGGGATGACTATCAATTCCAAGGAATTGGAGTGTGACATATTGGTATCAGAGCACAGCTTCAAGTTTCTTTGACCCTCGTATTGAAAAAGTTTCTTTAACGATCAAATTTCTGTGCGAACTCTTGAACTCGTTAGGCCAAAATGAGATATGTTTATATAATGAGTCCATAATACATTATAATCCTGATATAATTTACCTTCTTTTGAAGGAATGGCACAAGTACAATTATCAGTGCTAGCACCGGGCGAGAAGCGAGTTTCGGCACTTCGGGAAGTTCTTGGAGCCAGTGAGCTATGTCTCGTGTCGATCCTATTCAGCAGATAATGAGGATATTAGAGGCTAATCAACAAAGGGAGGAGGCTCATTATGAACGGGTCGAGAAGCGAGCGGAAGAGAGACAGAACCAATTCCAAGATAATATAGAAGCCCAATTCTTAGTCCAACAAAAGTAGGTAGATACCCTGTAACAGATCGTGCAGACCTTGGCCTCCAACCATTCCGCAGCAACGGTAACAACACCGATGGAGCAACCCATTCCTGAAGTCAAAATTTTGTAAATACCAAAAAAGAAGGATGTGACAGCCTTTGACTTTGTTGACTTCAAAAAGGTCTGCAGTACGCCATTTAATGGGACTGAGGATCCAATAGTGGTTCTAGATTGGTTGGCCAAACTGGCGGATTACTTTAAACTACTATAGGTACCCGAGCAGAAGCGTGTCACGTGTGCCCAACTACAGCTTCACTTGAACACGCACGATTGGTGGGACCTGCATTGAAGATCTCTTCCAGTTGATAATGATGAAGAGACGATCGCATGTGCTACCTTTCATGGCACGTTTGAAGAGGAGTTTATTCCCCCTCCGTACATCGTCAAAAAAGAACGAGTTCGTGCAACTACAACAAGACAGCATGACAGTTAAGCAGTATTTTGCCGAATTCAAACGGCTCGCTAAATTTGCAAGTTCTAATTTATCTTATGCAGTGAGTCATGCCAAACAATTTCAAGGCGGTCTACATCTTGCCATCCATGCGCACGTGGTCGTTCCCCAGTACCAGATAATGCAGGAAGTTCTCAACCATGTCCTTTCTCTTGAACCGTAGTATCCTCATGTTGCAGCCGTCACTGTGCATACATCCAATCACAAACGCCATAGCAACGAGAAAGGAAACAATGCTGCAAAGCATCCAAATAACGGTGGGCGTCGAAGAGAAAATCAAGGGCTACGTTGTCATTACTGTAACAAATGGGGGCACACCGAAAAAGACTGTCGTAAGAAGCTTGGAACATGCCTCCGTTGTGGTGATCCAACCCATCAGGTTGATGTATGTCCGGTCTCTGATCGCTGCCCTCAATATTCGAATCCCGCCCCTGTACCCCAGGCAAATTGAGCTGCGCCTCAGCTAGAGAATCCCAAGCTCAAGGTCGGCTCTACACTATGACACGAGAAGAATCTCTGGCCTCAGACACCGTTGTGTTAGGTATTTTGCTTTTCAATAACATACTTGCATGTGTGCTATTTGATTTCGGTGTAACACATAATTTTATATCCATGAATTTTGCCGTAGAAAATAATATAGAAATGACACCATTGTATATAGACCTTAGTATTAGCACCCCGTCGGGCACGAAAATACCTGTCCGTTTAGTATGCCAAGGTGGCTACGTCTGTATCGGAGGAAGGAAGCTCTCGCTCGATGTTTTAGTCCTAGATGTTTAGGATTATGACATTATTTTGGGGATGGATTAGCTCGGCTCTTGCTCGACTACTATCGAATGTGCAGATAAATGAGTCGTCTTCTGCCTACCTGGAGAAGTCGAATTATGCTATACAAGTAGTCCAGCAACTGATGCGTCCAGGGCTTGCATGATAATTTCGGCGATATCTGCTCGGCGGATGCTATACACTGGCTGCAAGGGATACCTAGCGTCGGTTCGGGGTATACAGCTGGATTACGCAAACGTTGAGTCTTCTTCTGTTATGGCAGAGTTCCCTGATATATTTTTGAGCGAACTACCCGGCATGCCACCTAATCAAGAGATCAAGTTTACCATCGACACATTCCCGAATACTCAATCAATTTTTAAGCCTCCGTACAGAATAGTCCCTGCTGAACTGAAGGAGTTAAAGTGACAACTTCAAGAATTGCTAGATCACGGGTTCATCCGTCCGAGCGTGTCTCCTTGGGGCGCACCTGTGCTCTTCGTAAAGAAGAAAGACGGAACATTACGACTCTGCATCGATTATCGGGAGCTGAATAAGATCACCATCAGAAACAAGTATCCTCTTCCCAGGATATATGGCCTTTTTGATCAGCTACAAGGGGCAATGGTATTCTCGAAAATTAATCTTCGCTCTGGCTACCACTAGCTGAAGATTAAGTCAGAGTACATGCCCAAGTTTGTATTCCGAACCCGCTATAGACACTACGAATTTTTTGCCATGTCGTTTGGTCTAATGAATGCCCCTGCTGCTTTTATGGATTTGATGAATCGAGTATTCCGACCATTCCTCGATAAATTCGTGTTTGTTTTTATAGACGACATCTTGGTGTACTCGAAGAATAGGGATGAACACGTAGGACACCTGCAGATGGTTCTTCAAACCCTTCGAGATAATAAGTTATACGTGAAGCTTAGTAAATACGAGTTTTGGTTGGACAGTATAGCCTTCCTCGGGCATATTATTTCTGCAACGGGCATCTTAGTTGACCCTAAGAAGATAGAAGCCATCGTAAACTGGAAACGACCTGAGTCAGCTAGCGATATTCAGAGTTTCCTTGGTCTGGCGGGCTACTACAGAAGATTTATTAAAGATTTTGCTAGAATCGCCTTGCCTCTGACTCAGCTCACTCGAAAGGGTGTAGCGTTCACGTGGACGGACGACTGTGAATCTTCGTTTACGGAGTTAAAGCAATGTCTCATCTCAGCACCAATTCTCACCCTTCCTGACGGACCCTATGATTTTAAGATATATAGTGATGCCTCAGGCAAGGGATTAGGATATGTCCTGATGCAAAAGGATAAAGTGATAGCCTTTGCATTGAGGCAATTAAAGCCTCACAAATTTTTTTATCCAACCCATGATTTAGAACTCGCAGCGGTAGTGTTCGCGTTGAAGTTGTGGCACCATTACCTTTATGGTATACCGTGCGAGATCTATACAGATCATAAGAGCCTAAAATATCTTTACACACAAAGGGATTTGAATCTTCATCAATGGCGCTGGCTTGAACTTCTTAGCGATTTTGACTTGATGATCAGATAAACCCCTAGCAAGGGTAATATTGTAGCTGATGCACTGAGTAGAGTATTCGTTAGAGGCCTGGCTATTGATAACAAGCTGAGTCAGGATACAGAAGCTTTGGGCATTATACTTATAATAAGATACAAAAGGGGGGCGCAAGTGGCACAATTGTGCCTCGAACCTGACTTATTAGAAAAGGTCAAGTCCGCTTAGAAGGATGACCTATTCCTGCAAAAGATGCAAGGTCTTATCTCAGTAGGAAAGGCAACCGACTTTACGGTAAGCACAGACGGGATAATCCGAGTGAAGGAGAGATTGTGCGTTCTAAATAATGCAGCCCTCAGAAAAGAGATACTCATGGAAGCCCATTATGCTAGTTATATTTCTCATTTGGGTAGTACAAAGATGTATCGAGATCTTCATACGATATTTTGGTGGCACGATATGAAATGAGATATGGCGTTGTTTGTGTCGCAATGCATGGCTTGTCAGAGGGGAAAGGTCGAGCACCAGAAGCCGGGCGAAGAGATGCATAACCTCGCTATACCGGAGTGGAAATGGAAACACATAACAATGGATTTTATTGTTGGTTTGCCAAAGATGCAATAGGGGAATGATGCCGTCTGGGTTATCATCGATCGACTCACCAAGTCAGCTCACTTTCTGTCTATCAAAAGTACTTGGAGTGCCGACCGTCTAGCTTAGATCTACCTCATTGAAATCGTTCGGCTCCACAGCGTGCCCGTATCCATTATCTCCGATAGAGATGGTCGATTTATATCGCATTTCTGGGAAAGCCTGCAGTCAGCAATGGAGACGAAGTTGAAGTTCAGCTTCTCCTACCATCCATAGATAGACTGTTAAACAAAATGTGTCAACCAAATCCTCAAAGACATGCTACAACTCTGCGCCTTAGACTTGAAGACGAGTTGGGACCTGCATCTACCATTAGCCGAATTTGCATACAACAATAGCTTTCAATCCAATATTTAGATGGCGCCGTACGAGGCATTTTATGGGCGAAAGTGCAGATCTCCGATATGTTGGGATGAAGTTGGTGAACAATAAATTCTTGGCCCGGAGCTCATAGAGCAAACCGTCTAAAAGATTCGTATCATCCGAGAACGGTTAAAGGTAGCTCAGAGTCATCAGAAGAGCTACTCAGACATGCATCAATGTCCACTTGAATTCCTTGAAGGCGATCGGGTTTCTCTCGTATGCGTGCTTTGGCAAAATCATTCGGTCGAAGAATCCACTTGGGAGCATGAATCTGAGATGAGAGAAAGGTTTCCTTCATTGTTTTCTAGTGGTAGGTTCTATTCCTAAGTTTCATGGACGAAACTTCCAATTAGTTGGTTAGGATGTGGTGCCCCATTACTCCTATTTGGGGAGCGCGGCTAAAAAATACAAGACGGTATCGTTCGATCGGGATAGATTAAAACAAGATTTTATCCTCGTTATGAATTTGTTTCTTCAGAATTGATTTCCATATTTAGTGGACTGTGCCCCCAGGATTGACTTAGCGACAGAGTCAGGAGGGACCTCTCTGCTACAAGTTTTCCTGCCTAGTTTTCGCTGTCGCTTTGTTACTTTCGTGCTTTGAGTTGGTTTTCGAATTTTCTTGCGATTTCTTAAACGGTTTCAATGGATTTTATTATTTTCATTTATTGAACTATACTTTAATTCCGAGATTGAAAAGAGTGGAAGAGGTATTAATCAGCTGTTCGTGGCAATGCAGGTGAACGAGCAGTAGGCGACGTGCGAGCGGAGTCTTAAGGCACCTCTTTTCTTTCCTTCCAACCAACTTATGAGTGGCTTATATTCGATTCAGTTGACCCTTCTTCCAAGTCTTCATATCTAAAATCTTGCATTCGTACTTACCCCGATCAAATGATACCAAGTAATAACTAAAAGATGTCAAGCTAAAAAGGAATAGACTTGGATTATGATGCTTGTCAATCAACTTGTGAGCGGTTACTTATTTGCATACTTGTTCATTTAGAATATTCATCATATGCATAAATACAAGTTAGAATGTATACTTCTTCTTTAAATTGTGCTATGTATAGAACTCATCCTGCAATACAATAAACTGAACAGGAAGACTATGTAAAAATAGATCTTGCCCTGTTACTGTCTTGTGCCTGAAATTGCTCTAAATTTCTTTAATTGAAAATAACCTAGGCTGATCACGGACAACTTGTGCATAAGGTCTTAGTTCCTGTTGACGATCGCTGGGGCACTGGCACCGATCCGGACGAAACTCCTGATAGTCTCCTACATCGGACGGAATGGCCTGTGGCGCCCTATTCCTTATGTTGTATATCATTCCATCCAGACTAGAACCGTCCCTTATGGCATTATGCCAGTGATCCCCTCGTACATTTAAACCTGTTACAAGCTAACTTGTGTCTTCATGACAGGGAAGGACATGGTAAGTATTGTGCAGGTGGTTCAGACGGGTAGGTAAAGGCTACCGAACGGTGGCAAGTTCATTTCAGTAAATTCTATATACTGCTTGCTTATAAAATGAACTAAGGCAAGATTGAAAGACCACGAATAATATGCATGCTTCATCTAAACAACGTATTGATTATTATAGTTGGGTTAGCTCACCTTCACCAGTATATTTTGATGTACTGACCCTCATTGAAACAGGTTCCCCACACTAAGGAGATCCTGCGAGGAGCTAAAGTCACTTCCCAATCCAGTCCAGTTGTTGGCGTGTCCTGATCGTGCCTCACTTGAAGCATTTTGAAGCCAGGATCTAGCAACCTAAACTCAATGCAGCTCCGTGGGAAAGCCATCGTCCCGCCTGGAGGTCCCTTATTTTGAGTTTTAGTAAAGATTGTAATGTACATGACAGCTATCTCATTTTGTGTCAACTTTTGTAAGCCCTTAGCAGCAACCTTATGACTCTTTCAAGAGTTTGTAAATATATGTTCATTATCAATAAAGAGAACTTTTTCATGTTTCAACTTTGTGTTTTAATTATCTGCGTACTCTGAATATTTGCTCGCTATACAAAAATATCTTAGCCTTATGCGGTGCACAACCTAGGCCCGCACGGCGTCACGCCCAGGGGACGACTATCAATTCCACAGAATCGGGGCGTGACACCCCCATCATCACTCTCTTTCCTCACTTCCCTCCCTCTCCTCTCCATAGCCGACTATTAATTCCACAGAATCGGGGCGTGACACCCCCATCATCACCCATTCTTCTTCTTCTTCTTCTTCTTCTTCTTCCTCTCCTTTCTCCTTGGAACCCTAAAATAGCCGACACCTACACACCATCACCACCGTCAATGCCACCACCACTACCACCACCGTCACCACCACTGCCACCACCGTCACCACCACCACCACAGCCGACATGAACACCCCCACCGCCACCACCGTCAACACCACCACCACTGCCAACATCACCACCACTGCCACCACCGTCAATACCACCAGCACTACCACCACCGTCAACACCACCACCATCAGCCGTCACTGCCACCACCACAACCACAACATTATCACCACTGCCACCACCACAACCACAACATTATCACCACTGCCACCACCGTCAACATCACCACCACTATCACCACCTCATGATATCACAACTACTGCCACCACCTCACGACATAAACCCCACAGCAGCCAACCACCACCAACGATAGCAGTAGCTAGGACACCACCTCTACCACCGAACGCCCCCTCTTGTATCACTCCCCTCTTCTTATACTTTTTCATTTATTTTTGTAACTCTTTTAATTCGTTTAAAACTCTAGTTAGGTTATAGGTTCCTTTGAGCAATACTTGTTAACACTTTGTTAAATACCCATGTTTAGTTTGTATCCAAGAATAATAACATTCATTGTTTGGGGTTATATATATATGTGTGAAATGCATGAGTTTATGAGGATGTTGTTCAAATAAAAATTTTGTTAGGTAGTATTGATTGTATAATTGAAAGATGAAGATGTGATCATTTTGCGTATTAAGAGGTGAGAACTAATTTATTACTGATGCACTTGTGTTTATGATTACATTGATGAGATGGGTTGAGAATGAACATTTTTTGCAGTTGATCAAATCTACACTTGATGAATACTAGTATTTGAGGACGTTATAAGATTTGATGATTATGTATTTATTATAATGCTTCTCTAGTCAACTTTGGTCAACACCCTAGTTAGTATGCTTAGTTGTGAGTTATGTACTATGACAAAACCTAGGTTAAGTTCTGAATGACACATTTTCAATAATAAATAGACTTTGAGTTAATTATTAATTAGTTTCAATTACTTCTCTAGGTTCTTTGGACTCATCGGACTTGGACATTAGACTAGAGCCTTATCTTCAGCCTGTGGATCCAGGCAAGTGTAACTTGCCATTATTAACTTAGTTCTAGTTTTACTTATTTATTTTATCTATATATTGTGTATGCTTTGGATCGAAATCATTACTTAGCATCCGGGTCATATCCGGGTGCAGACGTTCGTTGGTAACGTCTAGTATCTATTATTAGATGTTTTTCGATACCTTTATGTACCTACTTGGTTACATCGGAACCCTAGGACACATTCAGACACTGCCATCATGCCAGACTTCCTGTATCTTGATAGTGTCAGCATGACCGAAACCTGTGATGACTATAGGATCATGATTGGTTCTAGTTACTTCAGTATGATGAGACTGTTTAGTTAGAGGTTCAGGCTTAGTGAGCTGTGGATGCGTCTCGTTGACCACATTGGGAGGGAAAGACTGTTACTAGATGCTTGGGCTACTTTGCATATACCATATATATATATATATATATGTTATATATATATATATATATATATATAAGAGATCCTATATTCGGAGTCGTAGTACTTACTTACTATGTGTCTCTGTGCTCGGAGCTACGGGTATGCACCATGTGTCTCTGTGCCTCGGAGCTACAGATTTATATTTGAAAAGCCCATGTGTCGAACATTGTCTTCAAGTTATGTCTCACTTAGGTGGTTATTTTAGATTATACCAGCGTATCACATGTTTCCTTTCTGTTTTACTATGACATGCTATTTTTGTACCTTGTTACGTCCTTCTGAGGACATGGTTCCCTTCCAGGCATAGGCGAGGAGGCTAGTGCTAAATACTACGCGCCTGCTGCTGTTAAGCCAAGGAGACTACCCTGAGGAGTACGGATCAGGTGTATATCCAGAAGCAGGACTTGTAGCAGAGGACGAGATCCTTCCCGAGGACTTCGTTTGATCATCGGTAGTGATCACCTTGGGTCCGTTATTATTATCTAGTTAGCAGATATTGTCCCTAGTTATCTTATTGCTTCCTTTCATTCATTACTTGTATTAGTGGGTCTGTCCCCGTGTGACTCTATGTGTATTGTATTATGACATATTTCTAGACTTATTTTTCTTTCTGCAAATTAGTAGACTTGTTTTCTTTATGTGTTTTATATTCTTATGTCTGTGGATAAGATTGGTTACATTGCTTATATTTTAAAGGTTGGGTTATATCATTGTACTTTACATCTTAGGTGCACTCCATCGGGTCCATTAGATTGGAATGTCCGTCGGAGTGTACCCGTTGGCCAATGCCACGTGGCTCAGTTCCTTATATTTGGAACTGGGGCATGACAACATTATCTAACCAGAACTCACACTTACTGAGTTTAGAATATAACTGAATGCTCCCTTAGAACTTGTAACACTTTTCGAAGATAATTTTTATGCTCTTCTTCACTATTGAGTAGACACGAATATCATCTATGAATACCACTACAAATTTATCTAGGTATGGCATGAAGATATAATTCATCAAATCCATGAATAATGCTGGTGCATTAGTCAATCCGAACGACATAACTAAGAATTCGTAATGCCCATATCGATATCGAAATGCTGTCTTCGGTATATCTTGCTCCCGGACCCTTACTTGATAATATCCTAATCGTAGATCTATTTTGGAAAATATATTTGCTTTACTCAATTGGTCAAACAAATTATCAATCCTAGGCAATAGATACTTATTCTTTACTTTTAAGGCATTCAATTGCCTATAGTCGATACACAACTGTGTCGACCCATCCTTCTTCTTTACTAGAAGTTTTGGTGCTCCCCATTGTGATCTACTAGTCCGAATAAACTTTTTCACCTTCAATTCTTCCATGTGATGATACAACTGGTTAAGTTTCCTCGGTGACATCTGATAGACCTTGTTGGAAATTGGTTCTGCTCCTGGTTTCAACTCTATGCAGAACTCCACTTCTCTTACTCGGGGTAATCCGGGAAGCTCTTCTGAAAATACATACAAAAATTCTTCAATTATTCGGGAAAACTGACATTCAACTCCTTCTACTACTACAATGCCACCTTCATGCTGATCCTTCACTGTTCTACTAAAGATAAATTCTTTCTTGCCTGGAATGTTAAACAAAACTCTACCCCTACGACAATCTATTATAGTATGACTGTCTCTCAACCAATCCATGATAAAAAGCGTCTCCTGGCTCAATAACGTATTGATTTATACCAGGCACACATCTCCTAAGCCTTTAATAAAAAGGTAAAACAACGATTCTTCCAATTCGACGATATTTTCTTAGCAGTGTGAAGGCCGATGGTCTTGACGCATAAAACAAAAAGAAAATTCTAGGCCAAGTGGGAGGGTCCCTTCATGCTAGAGTCAGTGTATTCTAATAGAGCATATAGGTTAGCAAAACCTATTGTTGACTTGCTCATGATGCCTATCAATGACAAGTTCCAAAAAAAAATACTATGCCTAATTCTGGTATAGCGAGACATGCGATCTTCCACCCCAAACAGACCGCCTTAGAATGTACAGTATCTATATTCTCCAACTCTCCAGCAGAGTTATCCAAAAATATAAACATACAAGGAGACGTTTATCACCCATATAAATATCTTTGAGCTATTACCTATATTCAGGAGTCCTGAATATGCCATGGATAATAGATCCTCAAAACCCCCCCCAGTGGAATAAAATTCTCAAATCCCTACGAAACTGTCTCATAGGAGTTAACAGGCAAATTTCTCTCCAGCGAGCAAACCTGTTCTTGGAACTCAACTGCTTCCTATTTCTACACCCGAGTTTGTTTTAGGAATAATCTATGTATGATCAACTTCCTCCAACCAAACATTTTTGGAAAGAGTTACATGACCACATTACCTCCTAGCAGATCCCAGTAGGAAGTTATCAGTCTATCATATCCATATTACCTCTAAGCAGATCCTTAGTAGGATGTTATCAGTCTGCCATATCTATATTACCTCTGAGCAGATCCTCAGTGGGATGTTATCAGTTTTTCATGTCCATATTACCTCTAAGCAAACTTACTCGGTCTATCACATCCAGATTACCTTTGATAGCACTCCAATCGATACTTCCCCAGTAAAGTTATCCCAATCCGCTATTTAAAATCCCTAGTAGATTTATAGATCCGTGTTTTAGTCTATCACGTCCATATCACCTATGATAGCATCTCACTTTAACTTATTTTCTGTACTTAGTTTAAGTATGCCATGGCCAAAAAGTCTACAAATACTCTCCCAACGGAGTTATTTTTGCCTATAACGTCCATATTACCTCTGATAGCATATCATCTCTAAAACTTATTGTCCGTACTTAGTTCTAAGTACGCCATAGGCAATAAGTCTACCAAACACTGTCCCAATGGAGTTATTTTAGTCTATAATGTCCATATTACCTATGATAGCATCTTATTTCTAAAACTTATTATCCATACTTGTAGAAGCATAAAAAATCCATACCATGTGCCTCTGTGACTTAGCTCTATACGCCTCAGTGACCCAGCTCCATGCGCCTCAGGGGTCCAGATTCATGCGCTCCAATATCCTCACTATATGAACCAACCATACAAGAAGTATCTCATGTGCCCACAGTACTGTGCACCACTACACATCTTAGTGTCTCATGTGCCTGCAGTACCATATGCCACTACGCATCTTAGTGTCTCATGTGCCCGCAGTGCCATGCGCTACTATGCATCTTAGTGTTTTATATGCTCACAATTCCATGCGCCACTATGCATCTTAGTATGCGTCTGTAGTATTATGCGCTACTATGCATCTTAGTATGCGTCTGTAGTGTCATGCACCACTATCCCTTCAGTGCTCTTCATGCGCCAAGTGGAAGTATTCCCAAGGTGCAAATATAGCTATCCAAATTAGGGCTTGACACATGGAAGCCTTAATGCAGTATCCGCCTGTAGTGCCATACGCCAACATGCAGCCCGCGTACATGCGCCTATGTAAGGCCTTCCTAAGGCTATAAATAATGGGCATCTCCCACATGCAAAAAAGAGGCAACTACACATAAAAGAGACACGTAGAGGCAGCGACTACACGTGGTAGAGAAAGAGGAGACAGAAGCGCCATTCAAAGCCTCGTTAACCTCCTTGGTCCCGGATCATCAACGGAGTAAAGGAGCCACTGCAGTGCTCGATCTCCACCATCACACTTACCTAGATCTTTCTATTTTGTGCTTAGATAATCTTTTATAAGGATTCTCTTGTACTTTTTGTCAATTCATAATAAATAAGAACTTTACACCCTCCACCCAAAAATTTATTTTTGCGATGTCGATAAAAATTATGACTCTGCTGGGGAAAAGCTTCTCCTCCATTGAGAAGCTGGTAGCACAATCTGAGGTGACCAAGTTAGGTTCGACTCAAACGATATTGGTCATTCTCTTCGACCAACAGACATTCGAAGGTATGCTGGACAAGCCGAGCTCTCCAACGAGGCCCGTACGACCTCGCAAGACTCGCAGAACTCGGGACGTTTGTGCCTCTGTTCCAAGACCAAAGTCAGTATCTGATGCATCATCAACCCACGCCGTAGTTGCACCAGCGGTTGACCTGTACTCTGCCGACAAGACGGGTACCTTGCCGAGGCTAGCACAACCTCAAAAAGTTTAAAGGATGTAGGTTATTAAGGCTGTCACAACCCGATTCCTTAGAATCGTTGGGGCATCCCCCGAATCGTGATGCCGTGCGGGCCTGGGGTTGCGCCCGCACAAGGCTAAAGTATTTTGCATAGCAAGCACATATTCAGAGTACGCAGATAAATTAAAATACATATTTGAAACATGGAAAAGTTCTCTTTATTGATAATGAACATCTATTACAAACTCTTGAACGGGTAAGCTAATATGCCGAACGGCTTACAAAAAAGATGACTCAAAATGAGATAGCAGTCCTGTACATTATATCCCTTTACTAAACTTCAAACGATATAGACCTCCAGGCTGGAGGGTAGCTTTTCCATGGAGCTGTATTTGTGTATGAAGAGTCATAAGCTTCTGTCTTCAAAATGCTTCAAGGGGCGCGGTGAAGATGCGCCAACAGCTGGACTGGATCGGGAAGACGACTTCGGCTCCTCGCTCGGTTCGCCTTGGTGCGGAGAACCTGTTTCAACGAGGGTCAGCATGTCGAAACATACTGGTGAAGGCGAGCTAATCGAACTATACCAATCAACATGTTGTTTTTAATGAAGCATGCATATTTGTGGGTTTCTATCTTGCCTTAGTTCATTTACAAGTAAGCAGCATATAAAATTTACTAAAATGAAAGTGCCACCGTTCGGTGGATTTTACCTGCCCGTCTGAATTACCTGCATAATACTTACCATGCCTTCCCTGCCACGAAGACACAAGTTAGTTTATAACAGGTTTAAATATACAAGATGATTACTGGCTTGGTTGCCATAATGGACGATAGTCTTTGACGAGAATGGTGTGCAACGAAAGTACAAGGGGCGTTGCAAGCCATTCTTGCCAAGAACAAGAGACTAAACAATAGGTCTCGCCCGAACCGGATCGATGCCAGTGCCCCAGCATCGTCCGCAAGACCGTTACCCTGTGCACAAGTTGTCCATGATCGAACAATATACAAGTAACAAGTTTGTAGTTGAGGCAACAAGAGTACAAGACAAGCAATTATACAAGATAATCAACTATTTATGATTTATTCCCAAACAAACAAGCATGCAATTCAGTATCCGTTCATGAAGTTATTGACAAGCATAATCAACCAAGTTTATTCTCTTTTATCTTGGTTTCTTTTATTATTACTTGGTAATGTTTGATCGGGGAAAAGAAGAATGCAGATTTATTAGATGTGAAGACTGGAAGCAGGGCTAGCTAATCGGGTTGGTAGCCACTCACTTAGATTATTGGAAGGGAGAAGGAAAGAGGCGCTTCATGACTCCGCTCGCAAGCCGCCTACTGCTTGTTCACCTGCATCACAAACAGTTCGATCAATACTTCTTCCTCTCTTTCCAATCTCGGAATTGAAGTGCAGTTCAATGAACGAAAACAATAAAAACCATCGAAACCGTTCAAGGAAAACAAGCAAATCCCAAAACCAACTCAAAGCACGAAATCAACAAGCGACATCAAAAACTGAGGTAATAAAAGATAGCAGCGGAGAGGTCCCTCCTGACTCTGCCGCTAAGCCGATCCTTGGGGTACAGTCCACTGAATATGGAAATCGATTCCGAAGAAATAAATCCATAACGAGGATGAGTTCTTAATCAATCTATCCCGATCGAACGATACCGTCTTGTGTTTCTTAGTCGCGCTCTCCACACCGGGAGAACGGGGTGCTATATCCTACCCAACTAATTGGAAGTTTCGTCCCGAAACTTAGGAATGTGACCTACCGTTAAGGATTATTGCTTTCGAGACGGCGATCATGACTCAAGGAACAATCACGAACAGAATGGTCTGATCCGCCACACGCTAGGCACAGGCTAGGCATAATCCAAGTTTCAGGTGACATTTGTCGATTGTATGCCCCGGCTTTTTGTAGAAACTACAAGGCTGGTTTGCTTTCTGCTTTCTTCCATCATTGTGACGCTTTGTAGCCTTGTTTCCTCTCTCATCGTTTTGGCGTTTGTGACTGGATGTATGTACAGCGCCGGCAGGAACATGAGGATAGTGTGGTTCAAGAGATAGGGCATGATTCATAACTTCACGCATGGTCCGATACTGATGAACGGCTATGTGCCCATGAATGGCAGGGCGCAAACCGTCTTCAAACCTTCTAGCTCGACTCGCTGCATCAGGTAAATAGGCCCTAGCGAATTTGGAGAGTCGGTTGAATTCGGCACAATATTGCTTAACTGTCATACTGCCCTACCTCAGTTGCACGAACTCGTTCTCCATTTGACGTTGTACTGGAGGGGGTACTAACTCCTCTTTAAACGCGACACGAAAAGTCATCTACGAGATTGCCTCCTCTCCATGAGCAAATTGGAGAGATCGTCGATGCACGTTCCACCAATCGTGCGCATTGAGGCAGAGCTGTAGTTGCGTGCAGGAGACGCGCTTCTCTTCGGGGACCTCTAGCATAGCAAAGTGATCTTCAAGTTTGGCCAACCAATCTAGAGCTACGACTGGGTCCTCAGTCCCGTTGAATGAGGTGTTGCAGACTTTCTTGAAGTGGCCAAAGTCGAAGGTAGTCACGTCCCTCGGCCTTGGAATTTGCGGTGTCTCTACTTCAAGCACGGGCTGTTCCATCAGAGTCGGCGCTCTAGCCGTGGAATGGTTGGAAGCCAAAGCCTGAACGATCTATTGTAGGACATCCACCTGCTTCTGTTGGACTGAGAATCGTGCTTCTATATTGTCTTGAAACTTGAGCTGACTCTCTTCCGCTCGCTTCTCGGCCCGTTCGTAGCGAGCCTCGTCGATTTGTTGGTTTTCCTACAACATCCGCAACATTTGCTGGATGGGATCGATGCTTGGCGTGGCTCGCTGGCTCCTTGAACTTTCCGAAGTGCCCGAACTACTTTGTTGCCCTTGGGTTTCGTCTGGTGCTTGCGCTGCAGATTGCGCTGGAGCCATTCCTTCAAAAGAAGGTAAATTATATTAGGATCATAATGTATTATGGACTTATTGCATGAACGTATCTCATTTTGGCCTAGCGAGTTCAAGAGTTCGTACAGGAATTTGATCATTAAAGGAACTTTTCCAGCACAAAGTCTAAGGAACTTTGAATCTGTGCTCTGATACTATTATGTCATGACCCGATTCCTTAGAATCGTTGGGGCGTCCCCCGAATCGTGATGCCGTACGTGCTTGGGGTTACGCCCGCACAAGGCTAAAGTATTTTGTATAGCAAGCACATATTCAGAGTATGCAGATAAATTGAAACACATATTTGAAATATGGAAAAGTTCTCTTTATTGATAATGAACATCTATTACAAACTCTTGAACGAGTAAGCTAATATGCCGAATGGCTTACAAAAGAGATGACTCAAAATGAGATAGCAGTCCTGTACATTATATCCCTTTACTAAACTTCAAAAGATATAGACCTCCAGGCTGGAGGGTAGCTTTGCCATGGAGCTGCATTTGTGTATGAAGAGTTGCAAGCTCCTATCTTCAAAATGCTTCAAGGGGCGCGGTGAAGATGCACCAACAGCTGGAGTGGATCGGGAAGACGACTTCGGCTCCTCGCTCGGTTCACCTTGGTGCGGAGAACCTGTTTCAACGAGGGTCAGCATGTCAAAACATACTGGTGAAGGCGAGCTAACCGAACTATACCAATAATTATGTTGTTTTTAATGAATTATGCATATTTGTGGTTTTCTATCTTGCCTTAGTTCATTTACAAGTAAGCAGCATATAGAATTTACTGAAATGAACGTGCCACCGTTCGGTAGATTTTACCTGCCCGTCTGAATTACCTGCACAATACTTACCATGCCTTCTCTGCCACGAAGACACAAGTTAGTTTACAACAGGTTTAAATATACAAGATGATCACTGGCTTGGTTGCCATAATGGACGATAGTCTTTGACGAAAATGGTGTGCAACGAAAGTACAAGGGGTGTTGCAAGCCATTATTGCCAAGAACAAGAGACTAAACAATAAGTCTCGCCCGGACCGGATCGATGCCAGTGCCCCAGCATCGTCCGCAAGACCGTTACCCTATGCACAAGTTGTCCATGATCGAACAATATACAAGTAACAAGTTTGTAGTTGAGGCAACAAGAGTACAAGACAAGCAATTATACAAGACAAGCAACTATTTATGATTTATTCCCAAATGAACAAGCATGCAGTTCAGTATCCGTTCATGAAGTTATTGACAAGCATAATCAACCAAGTCTATTCTCTTTTATCTTGGTTTCTTTTATTATTACTTGGTATCGTTTGATCGGGGCAAAGAAGAATGCAGATTTATTAGATGTGAAGACTGGAAGCAGGGCTAGCTAATCGGATTGGTAGCCACTCACTTAGATTGTTGGAAGGGAGAAGGAAAGAGGCGCTTCATGACTCCGCTCGCAAGCCGCCTACTGCTCGTTCACCTGCATCACGAACAATTCGATCAATACTTCTTCCTCTCTTTCCAATCTCGGAATTGAAGTGCAGTTCAATGAACGAAAATAATAAAAACTATCGAAACCGTTCAAGGAAAACAAGCAAATCCCAAAACCAACTCAAAGCACAAAAGCAACAAGCAACATCGAAAACTGAGGTAATAAAAGATAGCAGCGGAGAGGTCCCTCCTGACTCTGCCGCTAAGCCGATCCTTGGGACGCAGTCCACTGAATATGGGAATCGATTCCGAAGAAACAACTCCATAACGAGGACGAGTTCTTAATTCAATCTATCCCGGTCGAACGATACCGTCTTGTGTTTTTTAGTCGCGCTCTCCGCACCGGGAGAACGGGGCACTACATCCTACCCAACTAATTGGAAGTTTCGTCCCAAAACTTAGGAATGGGACCTACTATTAAGGATTATTGCGTTCGAGACGGCGATCATGACTCAAGGAACAATCACGAACAGAATGGTCTGATCCGCCATAGGCTAGGCATAATCCAAGTTTCAGGCGACATTTATCGATTGCATGCCCCGGCTTTTTGCAGAAACTACAATGCTGGTTTGCTTTCTGCTTTCTTCCATCATTGTGACACTTTGTAGCGTTGTTTTCTCTCTCATCGCTTTGGCGTTTGTGACTGGATGTATGCACAGCACCGACAGGAACGTGAGGATAGTGTGGTTCAAGAGATAGAGCATGATTCATGACTTCATGCATGGTCCGATACTGATGAACGACTACGTGCCCATGAATGGCAGGGCACAAACCGCCTTCAAACCTTCTAGCTCGACTCGCTACATCAGGTAAATAGGCCCTAGGGAATTTGGAGAGTCGGTTGAATTCGACGAAATATTGATTAACTATCATACTGCCCTGCCTCAGTTGCACGAACTCGTTCTTCATTTGACGTTGTACTGGAGGGGGTACAAACTCCTCTTTGAACGCGGCACAAAAAGTCATCCACGAGATCGCCTCCTCTCCGTGAGCAAATTGGAGAGATTGTCGATGCACGTCCCACTAATCGTGCGCGTTGAGGCGGAGCTGTAGTTGCACGCAGGAGACGCGCTTCTCTTCGGGGACCTCTAGCAGAGCGAAGTGATCTTCAAGTTTGGCCAACCAATCTAGAGCTACGACTGGGTCCTCAGTCCCGTTGAATGGGGTGTTGTAGACTTTCTTGAAGTGGCCAAAGTCGAAGGTAGTCACGTCCCTCGGCCTTGGAATTCGTGGCATCTCTACTTCAAGCACGGGCTGTTCCACCGGAGTCGGCGCTCTTGCCGTAGAATGGTTGGAAGCCAAAGTCTGAACGATCTGTTGCAGGGCATCCACCTTCTTCTGTTGGACTGAGAATCGTGCTTCTATATTATCTTGAAACTTGAGTTGACTCTCTTCCGCTCGCTTCTCGGCCCGTTCGTAGCGAGCCTCGTCCCTTTGTTGGTTTTCCTCCAACATCCGCAACATTTGCTGGATGGGATCGATGCTTGGCGTGGCTCGTTGGCTCCTTGAACTTTCCGAAGTGCCCGAACTACTTTGTTGCCCTTAGGTTTCGTCCGGTGCTTGTGCTGCAGATTGCGCTGGAGCCATTCCTTCAAAAGAAGGTAAATTACATTATGATCATAATGTATTATGGACTTATTGCATGACCGTATCTCATTTTGGCCTAGCGAGTTCAAGAGTTCGCACAGGAATTTGATCGTTAAAGGAACTTTTCCAGCACGAAGTCTAAGGAACTTTGAATCTGTGCTATGATACCATTATGTCATGACCCGATTCCTTAGAATCGTTGGGGCGTCCCCCGAATCATGATGCTGTGCGGGCCTGGGGTTGCGCCCGCACAAGGCTAAAGTATTTTGCATAGCAAGCACATATTCAGAGTACGCAGATAAATTGAAAAACAGATTTGAATCATGGAAAAGTTCTCTTTATTGATAATGAACATCTATTACAAACTCTTGAACGAGTCAGCTAATATACCGAACGGCTTACAAAAGAGATGAATCAAAATGAGATAGCAGTCCTGTACATTATATCCCTTTACTAAACTTCAAAAGATATAGACCTCCAGGCTGGAGGGTAGCTTTGCCACGGAGCTGCATTTGTGTATGAAGAGTTGCAAGCTCCTGTCATCAAAATGCTTCAAGGGACACGGTGAGCAGCATATAGAATTTATTATCTTGCCTTAGTTCATTTACAAGTAAGCAGCATATAGAATTTACTGAAATGAACGTGCCACCGTTCGGTGGATTTTACCTGCCCGTCTGAATTACCTGCACAATACTTACCATGCCTTCCCTGCCACGAAGACACAAGTTAGTTTGCAACAGGTTTAAATATACAAGATGATTACTGGCTTGGTTGCCATAATGGACGATAGTCTTTGACGAGAATGGTGTACAACGAAAGTACAAGGGGCATTGCAAGCCATTCTTGCCAAGAACAAGAGACTAAACAATAGGTCTCGCCCGGACCGGATCGATGCCAGTGCCCCAGCATCGTCCGTAAGACCATTACCCTGTGCACAAGTTGTCCATGATCGAACAATATACAAGTAATAAGTTTGTAGTTGAGGCAACAAGAGTACAAGACAAGCAATTGTACAAGACAAGCAACTATTTATGATTTATTCCCAAACGAACAAGCATACAGTTCAGTATCCGTTCATGAAGTTATTGACAAGCATAATCAACCAAGTCTATTCTCTTTTATCTTGGTTTCTTTTATTATTACTTGGTATCGTTTGATCGGGGCAAAGAAGAATACAGATTTATTAGATGTGAAGACTGGAAGCAGGGCTAGCTAATCGGGTTGGTAGCCACTCACTTAGATTATTGGAAGGGAGAAGGAAAGAGGCGCTTCACGACTCCGCTCGCAAGCCGCCTACTGCTCGTTCACCTGCATCACGAACAGTTCGATCAATACTTCTTCCTCTCTTTCCAATCTCGGAATTGAAGTGCAGTTCAATGAATGAAAACAATAAAAACTATCAAAACCGTTCAAGGAAAACAAGCAAATCCCAAAACTAACTCAAAGCACGAAAGCAACAAGCGACATCGAAAACCGAGGTAATAAAAGATAGCAGCGGAGAGGTCCCTCCTTACACTGCCGCTAAGACGATCCTTGGGGCGCAGTCCACTGAATATGGGAATCGATTCCGAAGAAACAAATCCATAACGAGGACGAGTTCTTAATTCAATCTATCCCGATCGAACGATACCGTCTTGTGTTTCTTAGCCCCGCTCTCCGCACCGGGAGAACGGGGCGCTACAAAGGCCGCTGTGCTGAACCCCGAATCTGCTCCAGAAGTGTCGCCAACCTTTGATGCAGGTGCACAGAAGGTTGGCATGCATCCTGTCTCTGTCTCTGAAGATGCATTTAAGAAGAGCCGTGCCAAGTCCCACGATGCGCACGCACATCGCCGTCTAGGCTAGAAAGAATGCACTGATCATAGGCGCATAGAACCTCCTCCAAGCAAGACTGTTAGTAACAAGGGTTCGTATAGTCCCAACTTGGATTCCCTATACTATGCACCCAAGGATGCTGGCACAAGAAAACCCAAAATACCCTGAGCCATGCACTCGAGAGGCTGCACCGTCAGCTCTCCAAAAGCATGTGCTGTTGTCTGTGACACGCACTGGTAACCAAAGACTCTATAGGGCAGACCTTGGTTCTCATGTGCCAGAAGTGGTTCGACCCTTAGAGCCTTCTAGAACCTACTTGGATGTCGTAGTTGCACCTAAACCAAGTCAGGGAGCAAATATTGAGATGACAGATCTATACGCCTAGTCTACCTGCGCGCATGTAGTGGGTCCATCTCGTCTTAAGTCTTCCATCAATGATCCAGTTACATTTTCTGCGGAAGAACTGGGTCAGGGAGAAAAGATTCCACTCTCGCTTCTATGAACAAAGCTTGCCCTAGCACATAAAATAGGGGTAAAAGTGAAGCTTCCATCATTTGATTTACGCAACATGATTATTCACAAGCGTAAGACGAGAGCGGCGAGCCTCGCACATGATGCGTCCTCTCGCAGACACACTTGTGCCAATATCATCGTCAACTGTTGTTGCTCCAAAGTCCCAGTTCCTGCAGCCAGACGGTCGGTATTCCAGCGGCTATATCCCGCGATATCAACCCCGGATACCTCTACGTGACGAGGAGGAACTGCCCGTTGCCTTGTGTTACTCAACATGGAGGTCTTCTCCTGTGAATAAGTTCTCAGAGAAAAGCTCGCTTAATCTAAAGGCGCCTGTTAGGACACCGTGAAGCCGTTTGAGGAGTAGCAAGCAAGTACCCACAATGGGAGTATTTTAAGGTACACACTTGAGAACAAGGGCTGGGGGTACCCATGCCTCCATGAATCAAGATGCAACCGGATCTGGGGGTAGCAGTTCCCTGGTGTTCCACAATAATCCATACTTCCAAGAGGATAGTGAACCTCCCGAATCAAGCTTAACTGGGGGTAGCCATACCTCCCGAATCAAGCTTCAGCCAGAACTGGGGGTAGTAGTTCCCCGGTGTTCTATGACAACCCATTCTTCCAAGAGGACAGTGAACCTCCATACACGGATGACAACTCAACTAGGGGTGGCAATCCCTCTAATAGTGAAAGTGATGCGACACTACCCACTCTTCTTGAGGACAGTGATACTCAGACATCGGAGGCAGAGAGTGAAGCTCTACCTTTACATCTGTCTCTTCCCACTTAATGCCAGTATACATGGCATGATACAAACATGGCATTGAATCCAGTAACCAACAACGCCTTGAGACACTCGAAGCCATGATGCAGGCTTTGAGTACTTCAATGCCGACTCTGACTTACACAATACTAGAGCTCAGAGAAAGTATCACCCCAATACAGCCGCAAGCACCAGGACGAACAAACAAGGAACTTAATACACCTGATCCGGCTCCTCAGGTTGTAAGAAGTCATAAAATTCCTCGATCCTCTGCTCCCTTTTTGAAAGATGATATCTAGAAGACTCTCAAGGACCTGCATGCCCACATCGACGCTCGAGACAACCAGGATAGGTTCCAGAAGCTGGGGATCCGGCAAACCTATCCTCCTGAATGGGATAACGTGGTATACCCTCCCAATTATAAGCTATTATTTGTGGCTTTATTTGACGGAAAGACCTCACCTTGTAAGTATATGAGTACTTCCAGTCTATAATAGGCTATTTACCTCGGGACGACGCCTTACTCACCAATTTGTTCGTTGGGGAACTATCCGGCATCACCTTTGAGTGGTTCCGTAGCCTCCTAAAAAATATATCTTCTCCTTTGAGGACTGAAGTCTCTGTTCCTCGCTCAATTTTATAAATGCGGAATGGACATGACCATGTACTCCCTGATAGACATCACCCAAGGGGAAAAGGAACTTGTATGAAATTATATCGAGCATTTCCGACAGACAGCATTAAAAATACCTTCTGGCATTCCTGAATCCACGCTGATGGACACATGCCGAAAGAATCTTCTACCAGTGATAAGACTCTTGACAGCGTCTGGTCCATTCAGTGACTAGATGGCAACTATTATAAACGTTTTTGCTGCAGAGAAGAGCGCAAAAGATGCCCGCTTATTAGGATTCCAAGCCCCCAACATTGAAGACAAAGAAAAGCGTCCTTTCACAGCTACCAATAATAACGACAGTAAAGGGAAGCAGGCGCTGATGGTTAACTTGTCAAAAAGATCGACCTTACTTATTGTGAAGCCGACAGAGCCACCTACAGTACATGAGACTTATTCCTTTAATGATGATGTCACACCCGTTTCCAGATTTGGTATTCTTGAATTTATGATATTTGATTTTTTTTATTATGTATAATATATTATATTTTATATGTTTGGATTCTTGTTTATTATGCGAGACTACCCTGGACCAATATGAACACTTCGACAAATTGCCATGGACCTGTATGTAGGATGGATACCTGACCCTGTTCACTTTTGGAACCACTAAGCCTATTTTGGATGGTTGAGATTTGTTTGGAGAGTGTCATGACTTAATCCTATGGCTAAACTTATTTCTCCACTTGGTACATATATGATTTTCTCTCTCCTCTCTCATTCTCCCTCATTTTTCCTTTCTTTCTTCTTTCCTCTTCCTCCTTCCCTCAAGATCTCTCCCTTGGTGGAACCCTAGCCCAAGCCTAATCCTAAGCCTTAGCCCTAGAATTGGTTCTAGGAAGAGATTTATTAGTCCACCAAGGCAAGTATATATTGCTCAGAGAGGTGTAGACATAATTTTTTGATTTATATATATGAAGTAATTAAAATGTGTTTGATAAAAATTTTTCTCCTTGATATGCTCATTAGTTTTAGTTCTTGGAGTTTTGGGTTTTAGTGAATGGTTTGTGGGTAGATCTGAGTTTCATGTTAGGATTTTCATGGGTTCTATAAGTTTTTCTTGGTTTTGATCTATTAAAACTTATTATTTTTAAAAACTAGTAGTTTTCTATGATAAATCATTTGATTTTGTGCAATTTTGGCTTTTATTTTACTGGATTTGGACTTAAAATGAAGATTTTATGAAGCAAACAAGTCTTTTGGATTTTAGAGCTTTTTTCGTGGAGTTTGTGCTGTTTTGGGATGAAGGAGTTCCATGCGGCCAAGCTATATGTGTCCCTTCCAGTATGACGCCTATCTTGTTAGGCGCATGACTATCTCTATATATGCGCCCCTAAACTGAATGCATAGAATACTGAACGCCTGAGATTTTCCAAAGAGCAAGTGTCCATGCAGCCAGAAGCTCATGCGGCCAGATTGCATGCGGCCAGCTTTTCATTTGACTTAGAAGCGACATACGTGTCTTTTTTTGCATATCTTTTCGTGCACACCTTTTTATGCTTTTGTCTTTGCTCTAACACGCATTTATGGCATGTCACATCGGTCACTTCTTTTACCCGTATTTATGATCCATCACTTAGCACTTGTCCCAAAGAGTGGACTTTGCCTTGAGTGTGCGCCCAATTTATCCATACGGTACCTATCTCATGCGGTGGCTTGTCCCATACACCAGACATAGCTTTGCGTCCATACTGTCCTAGTGACCCATATGCATGTTTTGTTTCACTTAGTTAATGTTTTATAGAATATTTTATTGAGTGTTGTGTTCTATGTGCTGATCCCAGTGCTTGCTTGTGTTGTGACTCTAAGTATAATGGACTTAGTGAATCAAAATGTGCTAGACATGGCTATGTGCTAGAATCGACTATGCGTATGTCATGATTATATATTGGATTAGACTATGTGTTGACCCAATTAAGTTGGAAGTAATATTGACCTAGTACCTGCTAAGTGGACTCAGATCACTAGATTATTTACCTTTGTTCGTTGGATAGAGTGAGGGGTGTAGTTTTGCTCAGGAGACGATCTGCAATCCCGGTCCTTGTTTGGTTTAAGGATTGTGGATCTGCTCCCGTATGGCATCATTAATTAGTATTTGAGGACTTTACAATTAAGGTTCTAATTAGTTGATTGATTGATAATCTGTGTACCTGATTTGAGGATATTCTACGTGATCAAGTGATTCAATATGATAATAAGATTCAAGTGACTGATTTATAGGCCTGACTACCTGTATCTGAGTTGATACTCTCTTTCACACCGAGTGTGCCACATAATTTTACATGACCACTGAAGTACGAAAAACCTTGCTAGATGTAATATGACTACGTGACTCTTGACCTGATTAATATGACTATCTAATCGGTTGGTAGGCCTGATATCCCGACTCATCTTCTTGTATATGTGCTGATACATTTACTACTTGCTATGCGTAACTATGTGTAAACCCCCTGATTTTCAAAAAATTTTAAATTTGAATTTTCAACAATTTTCTGGAATTTTTGGGATTTTTATTAATTAAAACTAAGGTATTTTGAATTTAAATGATTTTTAAATGATATTAAATAATATTAAAATATTATGAAAATAGTATTTTATGGTGTAAAATGAAAAATTAGACATAGGGTAATTTTTTGGAAATTTATTGGACCCCGGAAGTATTTTTAAAGCCCTAAAAACTATTTTATAATTAAACCGATATAAACCCTAAATAAACCCAGTTTATTTGAAATAAACCAAACCGAACCAACCCAGACCCGGTTTTTTAACCCAAACGAACCTAGCGGGTCGGATCTGGGTTTAACCCGTGACCCAAAACCCGTTTCGGACCCGAACCCGTATTTATTCGTTAGCGGATCGGGCCGGATTCGCTGCCCGACCTACGGACCCGAACCCGACCCGTAACCGCCTGATCCCTAACCCCTAATTTCCCCCGACGGATCGACTTCCGTAACCGTCGCCGGCCGCCGCGATCCCCGTCGGCGGTTACGACCAGCGGCCTCTCCCCAGCGCCGCTCCAGCTCCCCTGTCCGGCCGCCTACCCCGTTTAACCGCCGCCGCTCCACCTCCTTCCTCGCCCCTATAAAACCTACCATTTCCGGCCATCTCTCTCCGAGCCCCTCGCCGTCGTCTTCTCTGACCCCTCTCTCATTTCTCCTCCGCCTCTCCCCGCTGCCCTCGCCCTCTGCCACCGTCGTCCTCCGAACCCGGTCGTACAGAACTCCACTCCTTCCCCTCCTCCGCCCGGAGCCGCAGCCACCTCGAGCCCCCGGCTACCCGCAGCAGTTCTCCCACCCGCAGCAAGTTTCGGCCAGCAACTGAGCCCAGCACCTCCCCGGCGAGCCCCTCCGGCGAGTCTCCGGCGAACCAGAACCCTAACCCTAGGTTGGACACAACCCTGGACACAGTGTCCCTTGTGTCATGTCGGACACGAAGAATCTCAATTTTTGGAGCCCTGTTCAGGTACCCATTTCTCTCTCCTCGCTGCCCCATTTTCGATTCCGTCAGTTATGACGCGTAGGCTGCATGACCCTCTCGATGCCCGTGCAACCTGCTCTGTGCGTCGCGTCCTATGGTGATCGCGAACCACGATCCAGAAACAAGAAAATCAACGACCTATTTTACCCCGGAACTGAGTACGTCCCGCCAAATGGGATGACTTGGTCGCGTGCGGTGTTTACCGATGCGTGCGCACCGTCGATACGGACGTGTGAAATTTTGCAGAAGTTGATTTGGATGTGTGTGCACACCGGAATCAACGCGTATCTGCCGACAACGCCCCGTATCCGTCCTTTCTGGATCATGTTGTAACTTAGTGTACACACATCGGATCAAAATAAAACTTGTACCATCGAACTCGTAGCAATACGCTGGTCCTGTGACCCAAGTTTGGTTCGATTCTGAGAATGTTGACAAAATCGAGTATCGTGGGCCCCACATGCTCTACTTGACGGGCGATTTTGTGATCGGCTCATCGGAATCCAATTCTGGAAGTTCCGTTGGGTTCGTATCATCGTTCCTGGCTCCTTGACACTAAGTTTGATAGATTTGGAGACCCTTTATTCCTGACACGTTTTTTGGTGCAAAGTGGCCCACATATGGACTCCGTCTTGACCAGAAACTATCATTTTTGTCCTGTGTCCAAATTGGACTCGAGGATATGCGTTTCTAGCTAATTGATATTTTCTGGATCTGATGGTGATGTCTATTTCAACAATCGGAGAACTGCCTATAAATCCCGCTGCAGCCAGAGCTACAATTGGAGCCAGAACCCCAAGCAAGTGTACCTTGCTAAATCTTGCAGTTCTTGCTACATATTTCTTTGACTTATTTATATATTATTGTTGTACATGCTTGACCTAGGACCGTGTGACTTTACTTAGCGTCCGATTAATAGTCGGGTGCCAACCCCGTACGCGGAATTGTGTAACGTCACTTAGACATGGTTATCGAGACCCTATACTTCTCGTGCTTGCATTATCAAGTACGTTTTACCCAGGACACCTGACACTATTCATGATACATAATCATCCTAAAATATTCATGGTGATTCTATATAGGATACAGTTTTCATGACTTATTCCTTTGCTTAGATATTATATGACTGGATGCATTAGCTATGATCCTGCATGGCATGGACATGAGACGTTGTGGACATGAGACGTATGATTACATTGGGTGGGAAGAGTCACACATGCTAAGGTTGATTATATTATGCCGGCGTCTCAGTCTCTCTCTGAGCTAGACAACCACATGATATCACTGCTACCGGCTCCCCGACACAGAGCTTGTAGTAGTTTCAACCTGAGTTATAGTGCTGCTCTCATCTTGCATTTCACTTAGCTGGTTATATATTACCCTATTATTTCATTTATTTGCTGCACTGCATTTATTTTGGCTTGTATTATCTGTACCTTGCTATGTCCCCTGAGGACCTGGATCCGGATTATGTCCCCAGGATTAGCAGACGTGATCGATCCTAAGGTATACGGGACAGGAGTATTAGCAGGAGCAGGACCAGGAACAGGAGCAGGCACTAGAACAGAACCAAAAATCGAGGACTAGGTGATTGCCATAGATTTTCCTGAGTATATGTTCTTCCATACTCAGTCTGTGTTGTTATTTACTTTCTTGTTTAATGAACAAATTGTATCAGACTTGATTATCGGGTTGTCCCCCGATTTAATTACTTGTGACTTGATGTTGATATTTCATTTCCTTTTGTTGACTTGTTATATTCATTCTGTGGATGAGATTAGTAGACACTGATAGTTGTATTACAACTTAAGTACGTCTCGATGGATCCATTAAATTGGGTTTGTCCATCGGTGCGTGCTGCTGGCCATTGCCATGTGTTCCGTCCCTCGATATTTTGGGACTGGGGCGTGACATAGTTTTTGTGGTGGCCCATGCAGGTCAACGACTAAATTGTTCGGTTTCAACTTAGGGACCGAACATGCCTGCAATAAAAATAGGATAAGTTTTTAGGATCTCATCCACCTGCTTAAAACGTTCTTGATATCTGTATCGGATTCGAATAAAATTCTTGACTTGCATCCTGCTTTGATTCCTATGCGCCTTTTATAATTTATTTTCTTTGCAGAATTATGGATCCACAAGCCGGCGATGAGACTCATCCAGCAGCACCATAAGGTGTTGTGGTTACCCACGAAGATGAAGTGATACTAGTGGATGAAGGTCAATCAACACAACAAATCAGTCCAGCAAGTCAGCATGCCTCGAGAATCCAGGAAGATAACGTTCCACCATTGACGCAGTTTGCTCCTCCGATGCCTACCGTTCCATAAGGGCAGGCTATGGACGAACAACAAATGTTTTGAATGTTCTACGCGATGATGCAAGCCCATCAGAAGGTTCATCAAGAAGATCAGCAAAACCAAGTGGAGAAGTTCATCGACAGATTTAGCTCAGAGTTATGGAGATTAATCAGTTCAAATGCAACTACCTTAGACGAGGACGTTCTTGCTGCAGCACGACCCATGGAGTGCAACATAAGGATCGAGTCCAGCCAGAAGCGGCCGTATGCAACAGCGCCAGACCAAGCACAACAAGGAAGAGTTGCAAAGCGACCACAGAGAGCATCTACACCACTTGCACTAGTCCTTCCTACTTGTCACTACTTTGGCAAGGTAGGCCATCTCGCTAAAGAATGCCGACGCAGACTGGGACGATGTTTATCTTGCGGATCCAAAAAGCATTCGGTAAGGGATTGCCCTGAAAGTCGAGAGAAAGCAGTGATGATTCATCAACCAGCCACATCAGCACCAGCCGGAGCACCACAGGAAGAAATTGCAAAGAAGTCTTACATGCACCAACCACCAGAAGCATCTCCGTAAGTACTGCCTATCTGTCAAAATTGTCGCAAGAGAGGCCACATTGAGAACGAGTGCAGACATAAATTGGGATTATGCTTGATTTGTGCGTCCAACCAACACTTAGCCAAAGATTGTCCTCAGCATCGAAAGAGAGCACCAATGGTTAACCGACAAGCACTACCAACACCAAGGCCAGCCGCTCCAGTATTGGAAATACTGCAAACGGAAGTTGAAGGAGTTCTACCACATACCCCAGGAGAATATCTGCCAAGGCCACCCTTGGCACCACAAGCAGCACTCTTCCAGCAGGCTCAACAGTAGCCAAGGAATCATCTGCATGAACGCGGACAAGCTCCAGTGATGACTTTGGAAGACGCACAGATTCATGGAGTAGCTAATGCGAGTAAGTTTTTATAGTTTTCTGCTTCTAGATTTGCTATAGTTCGTGCCTGCTGGTTCGTGACCTTAGACTTAACTTGACAATTTTAACTTGCTAATAATAGATAACCTAGTGTTAACCTAGTAATTTTTCAACTTGCTAAATGACCTAGAATGTTTTATAATTGTTAGTCTAATATATTTTTGAAGGATAACCTGGTTTTTTAAAACTGTAATACTCTAGATTTCCTTCATCCGAGAAATTTTATAACTTCCATCGCTTAGGGAAATGATTTTTCCTATGTGTTATTCTTAAACCCACAACCTTGACTCTTCTTAAATCTTGATGTGCTTCGAATAAGACTTGCAGCCGTGTTATCTCCGTTGACCGGTTATTCTTTGATTGCGAGGATGCAATCCTCTTAAGGGGGGTAGATTGTAAACCCCCTAATTTTTAGAAATTTTTAAATTTGAATTTTTCTAGAATTTTTGGGATTTTTATTAATTAAAACTAAGGTATTTTGAATTTAAATAATTTTTAAATAATGTTAAATAATATTAAAATATTATGAAAATAGTATTTTATGGTGTAAAATGAAAAATTAGATATAGGGTAATTTTTTGAGAATTTATTGGACCCCGGAAGTAAAGCCCTAAAAAATATTTTATAACTAAACCGATATAAACCCTAAATAAACCCGATTTATTTGAAATAAACCAAACCGAACCAACTCAAACCCAGTTTTTTAACCCAACCGAACCTAGCGGGTCGGATCCGGGTTTAACCCGTGACCCAAAACCCGTTTCGGACCCGAACCCGCACTTATTCGTTCGCGGATCGGGCCGGATCCGCTGCCCGACCCACGGACCCGAACCCGACCCGTAACCGCCTAATCCCTAACCCCTAATTTCCCCCGACGGATCGACTTCCGTAACCGTCGCCGGCCGCCGTGATCCCCCCGGCGGTTACGACCAGCAGCCTCTCCCCAGCGCCGCTCCGGCTCCCCTGTCCGGTCGCCTACCCCGTTCAACCGTCGCCGCTCCACCTCCTTCCTCGTCCCTATAAAACCTGCCATTTCCGGCGATCTCTCTCCGAGCCCCTCGCCGTCGTCTTCCCCGACCCCTCTCTCCTTTCTCCTCCGCCTCTCCCCGCTGCCCTCGCCCTCTGCCACCGCCGTCCTTCGAACCCGGCCGCCCAGAACTCCACTCCTTCCCCTCCTCCGCTCGAAGCCGCAGCCACCTCGAGCCCCCGGCCGCCCGCAGCAGTTCTTCCACCCGCAGCAAGTTTTGGCCAGCAACCGAGCCCAGCAGCCTGAGACGAGCCCCCGCCGCCTCCGGCGAAGCCTCAGCGAGCCCAGCACCTCCCCGGCGAGCCCCTCCAGCGAGTCTCCGGCGAACAGAACCCTAACCCTAGGTTGGACACAACCCTGGACACAGTGTCCCTTGTATCGTGTCGGACACGAAGAATCTCAATTTTTGGAGCCCTGTTCAGGTACCCATTTCTCTTTCCTCGCTGCCCCATTTTCGATTCCGTCAGTTGTGACACGTAGGCTGCGTGACCCTCTCGATGCCCGTGCAACCCGCTTGGTGCGTCGCGTCCTGTGGTGATCGCGAACCGCAATCCAAAAATAGGAAAATCAACGTCCTATTTCATCCTGGAACTGAGTATGCCCCGCCAAACGGGACGACTTGGTCGTGTGCGGTCTTCACCGATGCATGCGAACCGTCGATACGGACGTGTGATATTTTGCAGAAGTTGATTTGGATGTGCGTGCACACCGAAATCAACGCGTATCCGCCGACAACGTCTTGTATCCGTCCTTTCTGGATCTCGCTGTAACTTAGTGTACACACATCGAATCGAAATAAAACTTGTGCCATCGGACTCGTAGCAATACGCTGGTCCTGTGACCCAAGTTTGGTTCGATTCTGAGAACGTTGACAAAATTACGTATCGTGGGCCCCACAGGCTCCACTTGACGGGCGATTTTGTGATCGGCTCATCGGAATCCAATTATGGAAGTTCTGTTGGGTTCGTATCATCGTTCCTGACTCGTTGACACTAAGTTTGACAAATTTGGAGACCCTTTGTTCATGACATATTTTTTGGTGCAAAACGGCCCACTTGTGGACCCCGCCTTGACCAAATACTGTCATTTTTGCCCTGTATCCAAATTGGACTCAAGGACAGGCATTTCTAGCTAATTGATATTTTATGGATCTGATGGTGATGTCTATTTCAGCAATCGGAGAACTGCCTACAAATCCCGCTGCAGCCAGAGCTATAATTGGAGCCAGAATCCCAGGCAAGTGTACCTTGCCAAATTCTGCAGTTTTTGCTACATATTTCTTTGACTTATTTATACATTATTATTGTACATGCTTGACCTAGGACCGTGTGACTTTACTTAGCGTACGATTAATAGTCGGGTGCCAACCCCGTACGCGGAATTGTGTAACGTCACTTAGACATGGTTATCGAGACCCTATACTTCTCGTGCTTGCATTATCAAGTACGTTTTACCCAGGACACCTGACACTATTCATGATACATAATTGTCCTAAAATATTTATGGTGATTCTGTATAGGATACAGTTTTCATGACTTATTCCTTTGCTTAGATATTATATGACTGGATGCATTAGCTATGATCCTGCGTGGCATGGACATGAGACATTGTGGACATGAGACGTATGATTACATTGGGTGGGGAGAATCACACAGGCTACAGGTTAATTATATTATACCGGCATCTCAGTCTCTCTCTGAGCTAGACAACCATATGATATCACTGCTACCGGCTCCCCGACACAAAGCTTGTAGTAGTTTCAACCTGAGTTATAGTGCTGCTCTCATCTTGCATTTCACTTAGCTGGTTATATATTACCCTATTGTTTTATTTATTTGCTGCACAGCATTTATTTTGGCTTGTATTATTTGTATCTTGCTATGTCCCCTGAGGACCTGAATCCGAATTATGTCCCCAGGATTAGCAGACGTGATCGATCCCGAGGTATACGGGACAGGAGTATTAGCAGGAGCATAACCAGGAACAGGAGCAGGCACTGGAGCAGAACCAGGAACCGAGGACTAGGTGATTGCCATAGATTTTTCTGAGTATATGTTCTTCCATACTCAGTCTGTGTTGTTATTTACTTTCTTGTTTAATGAACAAATTGTATCAGACTTGATTATCGGGTTGTTCCCCGATTTAATTACTTGTGACTTGATATTGATATTTTATTTCCTTTTGTTGACTTGTTATATTCATTTTGTGGATGAGATTAGTAGACCCTGATACTTGTATTACAGCTTAAGTACGCCTCGATGGATCCATTAAATTGGGTTTGTCCATCGGTGCATGCTGCTGGCCATTGCCATGTGTTCCGTCCCTCGATATTTTGGGACTGGGGTGTGACACTATGTGCTATGTATTACATGTGCACTGAGGTGTGACATATCTTGCTACGTGCTATGTGTTATATATTTTACTATTATACGCTACATGTGATATTATATAATTTCTCTAGCACTGGCCTCATAGTTAGTCAGTGATCATAGCGTGGTTAGGTTGCTTGCTTGATTTGTTGGATTACGCTTGGAGGAATCCAGATTTGGCTCTCGAACAATAATGTGGTTTCGTATCTAGCGTACACGTACTACGGTACGTCATCTAAGGAGGATGATCATGTGACCATGGCACAAGATTCTATACAATCGTAGGGTTAATTAGGTACCTTAAAATGGTAGAAGCATTTGAAGGGAATGGAATCTCGAGATCAAGCATGGTAGCTACCGATAGGACATACTTCCTAGGGCATCATGTTGGTCCCCAACAGATACTGTATATCATCTACACTAGTAGAGTGCATTATCTGACTATATTATATAACATGTTTACTTGCACGGTGGCCTTACGAGGGACCGGTGCTTACATACTATATGCTATATATTTATTAGCTCGGTTAGCTTGCCTCACCATCAGCATGATCTGAGGATTCCAATGTTTTATCATTCTTCTGGGATAACCCAGATATCACATAGCAAGCCATAGAACTGATTAGCCGTTATAACTTGACTCTTTGTGCATGTGCTGGTAGTCTAAGGACATGAACTATTATGGTACAACGGTTCAACCCGTGTCCTTGTTTGGTTGTAGGATTGCGTCAATGTATCACAATAGGGCATATACCGAAGCTGCATATTATATCTATATCTTAGCTTGTATTATGGCATATGTGTTCTGGATTATATTGATGTGTGGTATCTTCGTCGTGTTCATAATTGGTGAGTCGTACCTTGTCTCGGCATAGTGCGGCACCTCTTATCCATGTTTGGTTGTAGATGTGTCATACTGCTTTGATGAAAGGTCCCACGCTTGCTGTTGTAGCACGAATTCCTATTTTATATACTTTATTGGGTTTTGCTCATTCACTTGTGCTCCTTTGTGGTACTTTCTCTCGGGGTCTGACACCTCTGGTTTTGTCTGGCCAGGTTTAATAGCCGAGCCCGATGATCCTACCTTACATATGATCGATGGAGCAAACCAGGAGGGTATCCGTCGAGAAACTTGAGTGGGTTTCTTCTCCCCCACTATGAGTATCATTTTGTATTACTCTTTGGCGTTTAGCCGACGATAATTGTTAGCCGGTTTATCTGCATATTAGTTTCTTTACATGATTGTATATTATTCAGACCGGCTCTGACTTACAATTATGTACTCTTGACAATGTACTAGTTTATCATTCTGTATAACTGGTTTCATGATTATTCTGATAGAGCATCAGGGACGCCTAACTGCTTTATCTTACATGTTCATTCTTATTATTTCTTGGTTGATCATTGGGACATAGATGTTCTTGACCCTAGGTGACTTGATTGTAGTATGCACCCCTTTGTCTCTATACAACCTGAGCACATTGCGGGTTACTTTAATATTCTATAAGGTGTTGTTAGATGAGTCACGCTCCCGCTCTCCAGTATTCTGGTTCAGGGGCGTGACAGACGATGATGTCATGGAGCTCTTCAAAGTGTTGATGAAGGGCAACAAACTCAAGCAACCTGACATCAGGCGCCCCGACGAGGCAGGCAAGGTCGATAATCCTAAGTACTGCCACAACCATCGATATTCCACCATGCCACACTTGACTGTTACATATTAAAAAGGCAGATACATCGACTAATTGAATCCAAATCTCTCACTTTGGACTATGAAGACAAGACAGTCACTGCAAACATGGTATCTCTCCATTTTGACACTTTCTTGATAAAATGAGGCTCAAGATGGCATCGTCCCTATTCCAAGGACAACTATGGAGGTCGTCAACCTTCCTCCAGTCCGAGAAGATGGATTGGTTCCCCTTACCACTCCAAGAGGCAAAGTTATGTAGGTTCATCCATACCTCATCCCCGAAATGACACACAGCAAGCAGTGCCTTCTGTTTCTAAATCCAAAAAAAGAAGACCAAGTCATGCCACATGGTCTCTCCATCAACCAATCAGAAGAGGACAATGAGTGTCCAACTGAACTCTTTGAAATCGATCCATGGTTTCAAAAGCCGGAGTCATTGTGGGAACTTTGATTCGAACAACGGGAACCCCCTATCGAGGATAAAGTCATACAAGTTGATTTGGGTGACAATGTTACGCCTAAGCCCATATTCCTCAGCAAGAATATCTTGTCAGAAGAACGTGAATCCCTTGTCCAGTAGTGAGGGAATATATTATTGTCTTTTTAGGGAACTATAAGGATATGCCAGGCTTGGATCCACAAATTGTAATGCACAGGCTCAATATCCTGCCGAATGCCAAGCCAGTAAAGCAACAACAATGGCGGTTCCGTCCAGACGTGATGAACGACATTGAAGCTGAAGTAAATAAGCTAATAATAAGAAAATTTATTCATGAAGAACAACACCCAGATTGTGTAGCTAACATCGTCCCTGTCATAAAAAAGAATGATAAAATTCGAGTCTGAATAGACTTTCGTGATTTAAATATGGCTTGTTTGAAGGACGAATTTCCTCTTCCAATCACAGACGTAATGGTCAATAACACTTTTAGCTTCAAGCGTATGTCCTTTATGGGTGGGTTCTCATGCTACAACCAGATTAAAATATTTCCAGACGATGAGATACGTCATTTCGGACACCGATAGGGGTATATTGCTACACAGTAATGCTCTACAGCCTAAAGAATGCGGGTACAACATACCAGCAAGATATGAGCACCATCTTCCGTGATCACCTGTGCAAGACAGTAGAATGTTATATTAATGACATCGATGTTAAAATTCATTTTCGAGACGATCATCTCCATGACTTAAAGATAGTGTTCGAGTTAATGATAGCCCGCTAGCTCAAGATGAACCCCACAAAGTCTTTCATGGGAGTCTCCAACTAAAAATTTCTTGGCTTTATCATAATTTTAAAGGGCATATATGTTGACTCGGAAAAGGCTAAGGCTATCCTGGACATGCAGCCTCCGAAGACCTACAAGAACTTTGTGGTCTGCAAGGAAGATTAGCATACATTAGGAGATTCATAGGCAATCTCTTTGGACGATTCGACCATTAACGTAGCTCATAAATAAGGGACTCTCTTTCGCTTGGACGAAGGAATATCAACAAGCATACAATGACATTAAGAAGTACCTCACAAACCCCCCGGTGTTGGTGGCTCCAATAGTGGGAAAACTCTTTCTACTCTATGTCCGTGCAATAGATCATTCCCTTGGCGCGCTTCTTTCCCAAAACAACGAAGAAGGCTATGAGCAAGCTATTTATTATCTCAGCAGAACAATGATCGGCGCAGAACATAAATATAACCTGGTCGAGAAAGAGTGCCTTGCTCTGGTATTCGCCGTCCAAAAGATATGCCATTACCTGACTATCACGCCCCAGTCCCAAAATATGTAGGACTAGGAATACGTAAGCATGCCAGCCGTATGTATATGGCAACTCCATTATATGGATACCATAATACATACGTATGCTGTAATATGAATATTAACTCACATGTGGTATATATATAGTCACCAGTCACATAATTACTAATCTCATCCACACAACAAGTCATAGAAAAAAAATAACTAAACTAGAATAATGAGTCTGAATTATTCAAAAATAATAGACGGGTGGAGACAAATCCACTACTAATGACTATATCAATACTAAAATGAGAGAGAGGGTAAATCTCCAATATAAAATAAGATGATGATATAAAGGTATCAGCGAAGCGATCCATTGCTAGAGATAATCAAAGACGCTTAGAAGGTAAGACCTCCTCGGCTGAAAATAATGTGTCAGGTCCTGGTCTGTACTCCTACGGATACTCCTGGTCGTCTATACCTGGTAAGTGACCAGGTCCTCAGAGGGACGTAACAAGATATATAGAAGCATGCCAATTTGAATACAGTAAACATGCATAATAGGTAGAAAATATATAAGTACGCTGTACAAGACAATCTATATGAATGCATAATGAGGACAACCCTTCGACGTATGGGCATGGGTAGGCTACTCGATCTAATCTCATAACTCACACACACATCAGGGACATCATCAGCCGATATACTGCAAGGGTAGCGACCATCGTGACTCCATCAGCCGACATACCGTGAGGGTAGCGACCATCGGACACGACTACCATAGTGCGTGCTAGTTACTATGGTTTACCAGAGTGGTTAGAGCCCATACGCCTACTGATTGTCCTCCCCGCCCATGATACTATGTGTCAAGTGTGTGTCAATATATATATAGTATGTAAATATGACTGAAAGAAAACATGCATGCAATGAATATATAAAAATATAATAAGCATGCAAAGTACTGTAAGCAATTTGGCAAGGTATTTTGCCTGGCAAGAAAGCTGCAAAGTGTAAACGTCCAAGCATCAAGCACACAGGATCAGAACTACGACCTCCGAATGAACATCTCTGGATGCTGAAATAAATATCACCAATATTTCCAGAATAAGCGAGATATCTAAAAAATACTACCCTTTTGTCCGATTTGGACATAGGGGCAAAACTATAATTTTGGGTCAAAGCGGGGTTCACATGTGGCCCACTTTGCACCAAAAAGTGTATCAGAGATAAAGATCTCTAAATAGAACAAATTATAGGTCAAACAAATTTTAAACGTCAATACGAACTCAACGGTATGTCCAATTTTGGATTCCGGTGAGCTGAACACAAATTTGCCCTAAAAGTCAACCGTGGGGCCCGCAAATAGGCAGCTTGGTCAACTATCTCAGAATTGCGTGAAACTTGGGTCACAGGACCAGCGTGATACCACGAATCCAATGGAGAAAGTTTCATTGCATTTTGATAAGCGTACACTAAATGGTACGGTATTTTATAAAAGTCGCGATATAGGGACTTTTTGCGGATACGGGTTTATTTCGACGCGCACACGCGTCCAAATCAGTTTCTGCAAAAGTCCACACGTCAGGACATACCATACGCGCCTTTCGGTGCAACTGGTATGGGACGAGGCGGTCCCGTTTAGCAGGACGCGCTCCATATCACAAATTTAATTATTTTAAAAACAAGTTTGTCTTAATGTTTAACCCAATTTAGTTCTGCATATAACACCAAATAAAATAATGTAATTAATAGAAAAATTATCTTGGTTAGGTGGTCTTCATATAGCAAAAAGAAAATCTATGTTTGGATCTCTAGGGTGGGAGATATGAGTCCTTAAACAGGGGTGGTTGCAGCAGTTTTTTGAAATTAAAAGTTATGGTTTTTCTCCAACTTGGTCTCAATTTTCACCTAAGGTTAAGCGCTGTTCAGAGGAAACTAATACACAGAGTTGGAAGAAGGATAGGTCATGAACATACCTATGAAGACGGGGTCAAATTTGGTCGCAAGATGGAGCGGAAATCAGCGTGTGAACAGGGGTACATTGCTGTTTGATTCAGCGGACTGCTCGCGGACGTGGCCGTGCGGCTGCGGTAATCGCCGGCGGCGACGATGGCGGTCGCTAGCGCGGCTGCGGCGCTGGGCTGGCGGTCGACGTGGAGGTGTGGGAGTAAAAGTCTAGGGTTAGGGTTTATGTCATATATAGAGAGCGGGTGAGGGGAGATGGGCCGCGCGGGATGAGGTTAGCAGCGGGGGGCTTTGTTTAGTATTATAGGGTTAATAGTGATTTAGATTAAGGGGTTAGTATAGGTTCTGGGGATTAGGATTTTTCTATTTCTTTTCTTTTTCTTTTTCTATTTCTTTTCTCATTTCTTTTTCTTTTCTTTTTCTTTTCTCATTAATACTAATAACTATTACTAAAATTTATTATTACTACTATTATTACTATTATTATTAATATAACTATTACTTATTATTATTATTATTAACTATTTATTATTTACTTATATAATTAAAGTATATATAAAAATACATTTGTACCTAAAATAGGTTCTAAAAATAATCTATCACTCTTCCACAAATATTCCCAAAATAAAATTAATAGTTTTTATGCAATAATTCTAAATGATTAATTATCTAGGTAACAAAAATCAATAATATATATTTTCTAATTAACTACAAAATAATATAAATAAATTCAATAATTAATTAATTAAATATAATATTTAAAAAAATGGGGTTTTACATTCTACCCAACTTACAAAAATTTTGTCCTCGAAATTGACACTAACCCATATTCATAATAAATCACTATAGCTATTACACTTTATTGCTATCTAGCAGTGCTCCCTAAAGGGTTATGGTCTGCCATCCTAACACTTTCCCATTTTTTGTCCATATACTATTCTATTATCCTCTAACTCATCTATACTACCCAACTTACAAAAGTTCCACTAGTAGTCAAGGTCTCTTGAGGCTATGGTCTAGGTTGTTAGACACATTTATTTATTGGGTCGAGAATCTTAGGATACCTGTCTGGAATCTCATAACCATGATTTTTTTTGTAATCGTCAAGTATCGTAGTCTAATACTGCCATGCCACCTGACCAATATATCTGCAAATACTTTGACTACTCTACTATAACGGTCTAGCTGCATCTAGGTTTTAGGACAACACTTAAGGTCTTGACTAACTTTATAAAACTATTGGAAGTATGAACTAATTCGACAATCTAACTAATTTCTATTAGACTAAAGAACACTACTTAAGGTTTAAAAATAATAAGAGAATACATAAATTGCTATAGTGCATATACATAAGGGTTATCATTATGAACTCATCTTTCAGTTATTAATCATTTACTAAACCATTTATGTTTTTAACTAATAAAATAAGGGTGAGGTTGAAGTAAATCAATAATTTATAATGGCACGAAAAGATACAACTACGATAGGAAGACTTTAGCATGGAATAAGGAATGGATATGGAAGAGAAGGTGAGCAACCCAAGGGGACAAAATTGTGATAGAAAGGAGAATACTACTACTGCTACGCGTGTCATCCATTAGCTTCGTGGATATGCCATCTAGTTAAAATATCAATATATTCTCAAAAATTTTAACACTAAATATACCACCTTGTGTTATGCTCTTAATTACAAATGATAGTCGTAAAGTAATGTGATTGGCCTATGGGGTATATCTAGTACTCTCCGTATATTAAACTTATACTAAGTACGAATGTTCGTCTTTCCGAAATAGGGGAAGATGAAAAACAATAATAAAGAATTCAAGGAGGAGGTGATAGAATACAAGTACGAGATTCAAAGGGATTAGAGAATTCGAAAGGGAGTTGCCAAGGCAGTTATGGATTAAAATCTTATTTTGGTCAATTCCTATTCGCATGTTCACATCAGAACAGTATGTACCTAACATGATATGCTCTGACCAGTCTAGAGGGCAAGTATATTTGTCTAACAAGTTGAGTCAACTATATCTCAATCCACATAAAGTAGTGATACGAATATCAAACCAAGCGCACTAGGGTTGATCAGACCATAATACACTGATTCTAAATAGACAATTGTATTAGTGTGTGCACCCAATAATACATATGTCATGAACAAGCTCGATAAAAGAATAAGCTTGCAAAACTAGGCTATAATAGCAGCATAAGTCGAGGTAGTTCAGAAAATATAAATACGCTAGATTATGATGAAAGAAGGTACAAAAATAATTTAAGTTCACCAAGAAGATCGGTGTTCTGCCTCTACAGTTTCCATAATAACTCCTTATTAAGGTCTCTAGTCGACCAAATGGGTGTATGGGCCTCTAAGTTCTACACCATGGATAAACACTATCTTTTTATGCAAGTCCATAGTTGGTGTCATTCAATTATACTTCATTAATGAGTCAAAAGGACTATGTGGTACTTGGTTATGAGGCATACTACCCAGCTTACAATAATTTGACTAATAGTGTTATTGAATAATAGAGTGTATATACCTAGTACAAGTCATCTTTCTAACCCCTATCAAGCACGAAAGAAAAAAGAAGTGGCGTTGAGAAGGGATCAAGCAAGATGCAATACAAGCAATCAAATAAGAATGCGAAATAAAATCAAGCACTGTGATTAAATAAGTGGATGAGATCCTATACTCTAATCCTATACACAGGCTTGCTCTGTACAGTAACATAATCGAGACAATATGCTTTCGACCTGCATAGGTCACTACAAAAATATGTCATGCCCCAGTCCCAAAATACGTAGGACTAGGAATACGTAAGCATGCCAGCCGTATGTATATGACAACTCCAATATATGGATACCATAATATATACGTATACTATAATATAAATATTAACTCACATGTGGTATATATATAGTCACCAGTCACAAAATTACTAATCTCATCCACACAACAAGTCATAGAAAAGAAAAAACTAAACTAGAATAATGAGTCTGAATCGTCCAAAAATAATAGTCGGGTGGAGACAAATCCACTACCAATGACTATATCAATACTAAAATGAGAGAGAGGGTAAATCTCTAATATAAAATAAGATGATGATATGAAGGTATCAGCAAAGCGATTCATCGCTAGAGATAATCAAAGACGCTCAGAAGGTAAGACCTCCTCGGCTGAAAATAATGCGTCAGGTCCTGGCCCGTACTCCTACGGATACTCCTGGTCGTCTATACCTGGCAAGGGACCAGGTCCTCAGAGGGACGTAACAAGATACATAAAATCATGCCAATTTGAATACAGTAAACATGCATAATAGGTAGAAAATATATAAGTATGCTGTACAAGACAATCTATATGAATGCATAATGAGGATAACCCTTCGACGTATAGGCATGGGTAGGCTACTCGATCTAATCTCACAACTCACACACACGTCAGGGACATCATCAGCCGACATACCGCGGGGGTAGCGACCATCCGACACGACTACCATAGTGCGTGCTAGTTACTACGGTTTACCAGAGTGGTTAGAGCCCATACGCCTACTGATTGTCCTCCCCGCCCATGATACTATATGTCAAGTGTGTGTCAACATATATATAGTATGTAAATATGACTGAAAGAAAACACACATACAATAAATATATAAAAATATAATAAGCATGCAAAGTACTGTAAGCAATTTGGTAAGGTATCTTGCCTGGCAAGAAAGCTGCAAAGTGTAAACGTCCAGGCGTCAAGCACACAAGATCAGAACTACGGCCTCAGAATGAACGTCTCTGGATGCTGAAATAAACATCACCAACATTTCCAAAATAAGCGAGATAGCTAGAAAATACTACCCTTTCGTCCGATTTAGACACAGGGGCAAAATAGTAATTTTGGGTCAAAGCGGGGTCCACATGTGGCCCACTTTGTACCGAAAAGTGTGCCAGAGGTAAAGGTCTCTAAATGGAATAAATTATAGGTCAAACAAATTCTAAACGTTAATACAAACTCAACGGTACGTCCAATTTTGGATTTCGGTATGCCGAACACAAATTCGCCCAAAAAGTCAACCGTGATGCCCGCAAATAGGCAGCTTGGTCAACTATCTCAGAATCGCGTGAAACTTGGGTCATAGGACCAGCATGATACCACGATTCCAATGGAGTAAGTTTCGTCACATTCTGACGAGCGTACACTAAATGGTGCGATGTTTTACAAAAGTCACGATACGGGGACTTTTTGCGGATATGGGTTGATTTTGACGTGCACACGCGTCTGAATCAGTTTTTGCGAAAGTACACACGTCAGGACATATCATACGCGCCTTTTGGTGCAACTGGTATGCTACAAGGAGGTCCCATTTGGCGGGACGCGCTCCATATCATAAATTTTATCATTTTAAAAATAAGTTTTTCATGATTTTTAACCCAATTTAATTCTGCATATAACACCAAATAAAATAATGTAATTGATAGGAAATAATCTCAGTTATGTGATCTTGACATAGTAAAAAGAAAATCTAAGTTTGGATCTCTGAAGTGGGAGATATGAGTCCTTAAACAGGGGTGGTTGCAGTAGTTTTCTGAAATTAAAAGTTGTGGTTGTTCTCCAACTTAGTCTCGATTTTCACCTAGGGTTAAGCGCTGTTCAGAGGAAACTAATACACAGAGTTGGAAGAGGTATAGGTCATGATCATATCGGTGAAGACGGGGTCAAATTTGGTCGCTAGATGGAGCAGGAATCATCGTATGAACAGGGGTACGTTGCTGTTTGATTCAGCGGACTGCTCGCGGATGTGGCCGTGCGACGATCGCCGGCGGCGGCTGCGGTGCTGGGCTAGCGGTGCTGGGCTGGCGGTCGGCGTGGAGGTGTGGAAGTAAAAGTCTAGGGTTAGGGTTTATGTCATTACATATAGGTATATATAGAGAGCGAGTGAAGGGAGAAGGGCCGCGCGGGATGAGGTTAGCAGCGGGGGGCTTTGTTTAGTGGTTTAGGGTTAATAGTGATTTAGATTAAGGGGTTAGTATAGGTTCTGGGGATTAGCATTTTTCTATTTCTTTTCTTTTGCTTTTTCTATTTCTTTTCCCATTTCTTTTTTTTTCTCATTAATAGTAATAACTATTACTAAAATTTATTATTACTACTATTATTACTATTATTATTAATATAACTATTACTTATTATTATTATTAACTATTTATTATTTATGTATATAATTAAGGTATATATAAAAATACATTTGTACCCAAAATAGGTTCTAAAAAAAATCTATCACTCTTCCACAAATATTCCCAAAATAAAATTAATAGTTTTTATGCAATAATTCTAAATGATTAATTATCTAGGTAACAAAAATCAATAATATATATTTTTTAATTAACTACAAAATAATATAAATAAATTCAATAATTAATTAATTAAATATAATATTTAAAAAAATATGGGGTTTTACACTGACAGGATAAATTATCTATGGGATCTCCTGAGTAAACCCCCTCTGAGTCCTTATGACCAAACCCAGGGAACTCAACTCTCGCCTAGCCACGTGATCTATCCTATTGTCACCTTACGATATGATGTTCATTCCACAAAAGGCTGTCAAGGGCCAAGCGTTAGCCGACTTTCTGGCAGCCCATCTGGTGCCAAAAATCGCAAAGCTCTATTGTGAAATCCCTGAAGAAGTGTTAGAGTCTAACACTGCTACAACAGGAGGATCAGTCTGGCGAATGTTCTTCGACGGTGCTTCCAGAACAGGGCCCAAAGGCAATATCAGCTCTGGGGTAGGGATAGTATTGATCTCTCCCGACGACTATCACGACATGCACCCGGTGTAGGGGCATGAGTACGTGAACGACACCCAGCCTAGGTCACAGTATCGGCGGCAGAACATTGTTTAGATAAACTATACTGTCTAATAATAAGGATCATCAAGATATATAATGCCACCAATAAAATATGAATACTCAATCACAGAACTATGAGATGGAACAACGCACGAATATGATATAAAGAACTAAAGAGTCAACAAAAATATGACTCACATAACAGAAGATAATATCTAATGAGTCTCAAATGTAATAAAATACTAACTATCAAAGATGAAGACAAATCCAGTACAATATAAGCCTATCTACTAAGCTACTGGTAAAGTTTTATTTGTCTCAACCGGGATAAGTTTCTCCTGAGCCACATTCTCTAGCTCTAAACCAACTACATCTTGTGGCCCAAAGTGAGTGGGATACCACTCCTTAGTGTCATGTGAAAAAAATATATCCAGTCTGGAGAGGAGCAAAGTATATCTCTAACAATAGTTTCAATAAATAATAAAGACTATGCAACAGTAAATAGAGAGCATATACAAGATGAATAATGAATGATAGAAATATACAGGAATAAGAAAGTACGGGAAATACATACAAGAGATATGAATATCAAATATAGAATCAAGAAATATATCTAATTGAGTGAGTACTAGTGACAACATATGATCGGCTTGGGTACTGCTCAAGAACCATGGTCCTGGTTAATCATACGTACGGTGTATGAGTAACACAATGCAAGAAAACAAAAACTGCAGGGTATGATCACATATCTGCACTACATACTCTCCGCCCCCGACTGGTATAGTGGATCCAAATATGACACGCTATGACACAAGATTCCATAAGAAGAGAGCTAATCTTCTCATGAATCAGTGTCCATACATGTACAAGAACAACGGGGCTCATACAAGAAATACGCTAGGAACTACCAGGAATAACATCTCATGATGGGATCTAAGAATACCAATTCGTGTAACCAAGTATCAGGAAATCAAGAATATCTATACTAAATACAAGAATCATAAAGGATACCATGAACGGGAAACTATCAGAGAATGTAATCTCTTAGAATCCGATAAACAGTATCGAAGATGTCTAGAACAGTGCCTCGAAGACCTAAATAAGGAATATTACATCAATACAAGATTTTAGAATGAATACAAGTTAAACTAGTTCAAATCTAGGTCATTATGCCAAGTCTAAGTCAAAATAGTCAAACTAAGTCAACTCTAGGTCAAACTTGGTCAAACTAACTATTTCTAAGTTGTATGAGTCCATCTCTAGGATGCTGGATCCATACGCTATGTATCTAGGTTATACTAGTTATATTAGGATACTAGAGTATCATAGCTATCTACTAACACAAGAAACACAAGTATACAATATATATAGTTACTCTTAGCTAGAACTAACTCCAAATGAATACCTTGGCTTTGAGCCATCTTGGTATCCCCACCTAACTACTCTCTTGGTATTTAATACCAAAACCCCATGATACCATACCTTAATTACCGTGGTATAACCCAAGGTAATCTAGAACTAGCATCTAACCTTACTAATACTTAACTACTAACTAATGTATACCCTGTACTAATATTTTTATACACTACCATATACATCTAATTATCTAACTTAATGATACTTACTAAGGTATATCTAACTAATACATTAGATATATACTAATATGTATATATCTACTCATACAAACAATTATAACACCAATACTACTAACATAACTCTAACTTACCAACTTGCATCTATACACTATTCATACTAACTACTACTGACAACACTAAATAACACCTAACATATACTCCACATCATCATCTAATAATTATCATATCAAACTAACAATCAACCATCTAATTAACTAAAGCTAACAAATGAAACAAACATCAATGTATAACTAGTTTTTATTCTAACTGAACATACATGACTAACATCTAACTTATCTATAATATCTCACTAACAATCATTCTAACTATAATTAATATCTACGCAAGTATCTAACTGGTATCATATAAGGATACATAACTTAATAACTTAACTAAACTAACCAAGAACTAACAACTAGCTAACAATTAAACAACTACCAACCTATTAAACTCGATTAACCTGAGTGCAAGTTCCTGCATATCCCATTCCTAATAACCAACTCCTCTGCACACAATATGTACTTGAGCCAAATAGTAAGGGTTAGTAGTGCGCAGAAGTGCCCTGCTTGCTGCTGGTACTCTCCAAATGGTGCACATAGCCCATACTCGAGCAGCACACAACCACCTGCTACTGTCTACTTACTGTACCCGACCCTAAGTATACTCTTGCACTGAATAGCCTACAACACCCCTTATATACAAGTGTTGCACAATAACAGTAGTTGCAACAATAGCAATACTGCAAAAAGTGTGTAGCAACCCGACTGCACCACTTCATCATTCCCTCACATCTAACCCAATATAAAGTACTATAAACCAAAATGACAGTGCTTCCTTACTCCTCCAATGACTGAACACAAGATTCTAAAATATAACTAACTAAACACTAACACACACACACACACACACACACATATATATATATATATATATATATATATATATATATATATATATATATATATATATATATATATATATATATATATATATATATATACATATCAATGAACACCTAAATATAAACATATACACAAAAGTAACAACACTAATTAGGATACCAAAATATTCATATGGTAATTCAACAACCACAAGGAGTGCATCACCCTCGTATCATATTAGATATATGATATGCTTGTGATACGTCCTTGATACTCTCCCAAATCAACACCAATACACCACAATTAATATGAACAAGTCTAAAATTATAATTATGAACAACATAAAGGGCTAGCTACACAACTACGTGTCCATGTCAAAATATGGCATGTGTATCACCCGTGTCAAAAGGAAAAATTCCAAAATCATCCCCTATTACCAAATTGTCATAATACGGTTTACATGTATCCAATTGTGGATACGACACTAGTCTTACACAATCAAACACATTTTAATTTAGTCCAGTAGATCCATTGACAAACTCATGGTGCACCAATCTCGAATTTCTCCTATATTGGACACAAAACAAAATATAACATCCAAAATAGGGGTCCTTAGTAGTCAATTCTTTTTTTATAGGTAGCCCTAGTATATGGGAGGGTTCCTAATGATTAAACTTCAAATTTAGATTCTAATTAGAAGAAAAAATCTGAAATATATCAATTGGGAGATGGATTCCCATTGCAAGTCTCCAATTAGATACAAAGAGTCCTCAGCTTTTGCAATCTCCTTCTCCTTCTAGATCATTGCCTCCTCTTTACTCCTAGAGCTTCTAATAGTGAAAAATGAGAGTAATTGAAAGTGATTTGGTAAAAATTGGTGGAAGGATGGGTTAAATTAGGGAAGAACACAAAATGGAAAGCAATTGGAATGAAATAAGAGGGAGGAGAGAGAATCTCTCCTCTCTATAGCGGACGGCCACTTACCCCTTCCCTAAGAAATGGTACAAAGACCCAAATACCCCTATTGGGTTATCATGAAGAAAAGGATTAAGGAAGAAAGGTTCTATTTCTAATGGTTTAATTAATTAAATTATTAACTTAATAAATTTGGCTTGTACTTGTGCTCAAGTCTAACTAAAATAAATGTTGGTCCAAGAGTCAATTCTAAACTAGTTAAGTACACTAACACAAGTCCAAAATATAATGCAACATCTATCAATAAATAAATAATACCATAAAAAAATAATATATAACATGCACAATAATTAGTTAATTATGAAATAACCAAAATACCCTTCCTTGAAAATATGGTAGTGACAAGTCTGCCCCCCTTACAATAATTTTTTTCTCAAAATTTAAAGACGAATCTACCCCAAGAAAAGCAAAACAGAACAAGAAGAATATACCTCAAGGCACAAACAGGTACGGGTACCGGTCTCGTATTTCATCCTCCCTCTTCTAGGTAGACTCACCCGGAGAGTGATGTCTCTATACGATGTGTACCAAGGAAATGGTCTGGATCCTCAATACCTTCTCTCTACGATCTAGAATCTCAACTGGCTGCTCTCGATAACTGAGAGTAGGGCCCAACTCTATCTCAGAGTGATCCAATACGTGACTAGGATCCGCCACGTACTGTCTCAACTTTGATACGTGAAACATGTTATGAACTTTCTCCAATGCAGGTGGCAAGTCTAGTCGGTATGCAACTGCACCGACCCTCTCGAGAATACTGAAGGGTCCGATAAATCGCGGACTAAGCTTTTTTGCTTCCACCGAAGCAAATCGTGCCTCGTGTCGGAGAAATCCTGAGAAACACCAGACCTCCAACCTGTCTCACCCCGATCTCCCATAGGCTAATCGGCCGTCCTCGCTAGGCGAGAATCACGGCGCCAGCGCTCCCGCGGGGGATCGCTTTGGCCCATCTGGGCATGATGTCGCACGAGCGTAAGCCGCACCCGTGCAAGGCCATGGTTCATTGGCTGGCGGTAATAGGTCTAAGCTACAGGGTCGCATAGATTATCCGAGAGCAGAGAAATTACAAATGCATAGGCGATTGGTAACATGTTCACTGAGTCGACAGTAGCGGAAGTATTGAACAACACAAGTTGAAGTAAAACAAACACTTTATTGATATAACAAGTGTTACAGGCGGCGCTAGGCCGAGGTTACAAGTCGCTCAAGCCTCTCTCTAAAATAGTAAAAGCGTGCCAAGTGGCAATATTTGGGGAATAATGTACAGGCGATGTTTTAACATTATATCTTGTATATGTGCTTCCGTTTCGGACGCAACACTCCAAAGCTCCTGAGTGAACTCCATGCCTTAGCACGCACAAAGGAGGCATCCGCACGGAATGAGTTTCTCCCGTACCCTACAAACAGTCTGGTGGATTATCAGTACATGAATGCACTTGTGGGGAGGCTACTCGCCCGCTCAACAAAACCAAACACGTTCAATAGGTCCCGTGCACCATCTATTAAGTTATCTTTCTAGTTTTGCCTTAGGATCGGTTTCATGGCAAAGATTGAACAACCTAACTCGTGTGGCATTACGTCTTGCGACATAAGAGGAAATACGACAAGACTTACCAATTTACCATTTGTCCTTCCCTGTCCAAGGCAAACCAAGTTAATTCATGCACAAGAATATATACAATGAATTAGGGCATTAGCATATGCAAACACAAGTGGTTGCGCGTAAGATTATGTTTCGGGTGTATGAGCATACTGATTATCCAGAAGTGTTGCAGCGGATGCTCAAGTATTCAATTATATACAAGTATCTTATACTCAAGATCGTTCTGTTGAATCCGATATTCTTGATGTGATGCAATAACTCACACGCGGATAGCCGCTAAGCGAGGATGACTTATATATATAAATGATTGTCGCTGGCATAGCCATAAGGATGAGTTATAATCACGAGATAAAAATGGAATACAACGCAAATGGTGATCCCCGTTGCAGGCCATTTCCTCCTCTACATACTGACTATTCCATACTTTAACTCCGGAACGGATCGGTCCCAGTGCCCCGACAACCGTCCGTGGAACAAATTCATACCCCTGTGCACAGGTTGTTTGCAACATGCAAGTCTCTAAGGCAATTTCCAGATTCATAATGATAATCCTTGATTCTTTTCTGAACGAGCATTGCTCCACGAGTTGTTGATTCATTGCTTTACTTAACATGATTCTCGTTCAGTGTTCAACTTGACTTGATGCAATCTAAGGCAATACAAACATGAGACAATCATATATCATAATCTGTCTTTGTATAGTCTTTCTAGCCGTTAGATTGAGTACAAGACGAGTATCACTTTTTTGAAGTGTTATGATATTATCTTGCTTAACTGTCCCTTGATGCAGTTCCCTAGTTTGGGAAATACCTTGGCAACCTAATTGTCCAGGATACCTTTAGGTTCATATCGCACATAAGGACTATTCGATAGTCTTCTGGCTGACTTGATGTATGCACGATATATGATAGTGTTCTTGATTGTAGCATGGTATTTCGTGTAGCAAACATTCAATGAAGCAATGTGTACAAACTATACTAAGCAGGCAAGCATGCATTCATATTGAAAACTTAAGCATTCACGTTGGCTCAGGCCCGAAGGTAAGCCGAGGAGTAAAACCGTAAAGAAATATACCGAGCGACATAATATAGGGTCGTGCAATATAGGAAGTGAACAGTGCATTACTGAATTTACATATATCGTTCTTACTCTAGGTATAACGGTGTCTAGTTGCACAAGGCAAAGGTAGCATGCGAGGGTCTGATTATAAACAATATTTTATTTTCATGTTCTAACACAAGCAATACAAGTTAGAATTTTTCCCTTAGCTAGGTGCGTTGTATTCTTATTAGCAAGCATGGGGTGATTCACCTAGCGACTAGCATGAAGCATTCATATTTTAAGTGTGCTGGCTAAGCAAAGACAAGTTCATCATAGCCACCTACCTTAGCGATGATTCACCTCGGTCGAACGATACTCCGAGCGAGCCTCTGAAAGCCTAAGCCGAAACTCCTGAAGGGACAAGTCTGGAAATCCTTTTGCCTCAACGAGTTGCCATACTGAGCAAAGCAAGTCGGAACGTTGCACATTTGTCGTTTGAATCGGCAGTCCGCTTGAGCGAAACGGGGTGTTACATCATACACCACTCGAATCTATCCCAAGCGTAGAAATTGGTAACACTAAATCTAATTTGAACACAATCTCTACTCGATTCTTACGTCGTGTTGTGTGTATACTGAGTCAGTCTCATTTGCGCCTTAGCGCGGGACATGTTGCTTAATGCGGGGTACGTTTTAATCAATCTTGATTAATGATCTAAGGCTAAGGCAAACTTATACAAGTCGTTATACTTGTTTGGGTAGATATTCACTTGCACTAGCATCAAGATCAACATATCGTGAGTCTGGATTATGCGCATATTCAAAGTGCACCTCAAGCATGAGCACGCCAACCAACTTAGCGATAGTGAAGTCTTAGCACTCGAGTTTTACATCTCGTTTAGTCTTGGATCGTGCACACGTTCAAGACGTACTTCAAACATATGCATTCAACCAAACTTAGAGATAGTGAAATCAGACAAGCTACTTGCAAAAATCTTAAGGGCTCTCATTTTATGAATCACAAGGATACTTCCGATAGGGTCAATCAAATCCCAAAGCATTCTCCTATTCTAACTTAAAATCAAGTATTTGTACTACTGTTAATTATGATCTATCTGATCAACCGACTAGCGTCCATCCGTTTGGATCAAACATAGCTCATGTTATCGTTCCCAGTTCTATAGCTTGTTCAAGCAATATGCTAAAGTCGGTAACACAGGTTTATTCACTCGACACAGGGTCGTTTGCCTAATTACTAGGTCAGATCACAAGGTCATTGGTACAAGTTCAAGCACTCGAGTCATCGTGCAAATTCGTCACACGATGCTCGCTCCAATTCTTAGGGTCAACCCATTATTTATTTGTACGGGATATTCTACCCAAGCTTATTTTACTCAGATTTCTAAATATCGAGCACAGATTTTCCTACTCTCAATAACACGTTCATTTGTACAGGGATCAAGTCCGTTCAGTAAAATCCTTGGTATATTCAAAATGCAGGACAAGCCTAGTGATTTGCATAGTCTATCTCTCAAAACATGTTTTGATAGAATTTCTATCCATTCCAAGTCTAGTCTACCAAGCTAAGATTCGATTCTAAATCTTAGATTATAACTTCAACTCATCCAACCTGATTCACATATTCGTTCATGAAACCATCAAGCCTAATTTAATTCAGGTTCTAAGCTAACTTACCCTCAAAGCATTTTCGATTTACTTGCATTTCCAAATTCGTCTTATCGTGTCGAACCAAAAGTCAAGACGATCTATTAGTTTGTCATGCTCTGGTCTCCCGCAAGTTCGATCACCCTCGTTGGACATAAGATCACCTCGCCAACGCTCCCGCTGGATAATCGTCCTAATCCGGGCATGACGCATGTACGAGCATAGAGTGACGCTCGCATAAGACAAGAACATTTGAACGTTATGGTTTTTCTCGCCACGATCAAGATACCTTATCATCCATCCATGTTATGTCCGTTCATGCTATGATTATTATTCGTCTAGTAAAATCATCCAACTCCAATGTTACCGTTCGGTAATTCCATAGTCTACCTATAACATTCCTTAGGCAACTAGTTTCAGATATTCAAGTCCAAATTTATCCATTTTGATACGTTCCATTTATTGATTTCGTTTAAAATAATCATCGAACATGTTCCGTGAGTTCGATCATCCCCGACGTACGTAAAATTTACTACGCCGGTGCTCCCACAGGATAACCGTTCTCATTGGGACTGATTTTAAGAGTTATTATTTTGAACTTAATTTCAAGATCGTTCTTTTAACTCCAAACCAAATCCATTATCGCTTATCTCTTTCTTTCATCGAACCACAATATTCACTTTTGGGTTAACTTCTATTCGAGCAACATTGTATTCAAGTTCAATCCATTTCTTTCAATCTAAAATTGATCGCACGACCCTCTAGTTTCCAACAAGTTTTTCTTAACCAAGATATTGATTTCTATTTCCACAAATACTGATTTGATATAAGCCTGATCATTTGGTTCAAGACATTCCGAAATTGTTGAATCCAACTATCGCACGAGACTTATGAATCCATTTGGGATATTTCTAAATGATCCATACACCACGCAAAATTGAGTCATCCAATCAAATCCTCACTCGATTTGTATATTCCAACATGAAGTACCGTTTGAGCTATTTCTCAAATTTTAAGCACGATTCTCTATATTCGCCTAAGTGATAAATCCGAGAATGTTCTATCGGTTGATATTCTAAGTCTGATTTGTCTTTTCTTGAACGATATCTAAATCTTATTGCAACTAGCTAGCACCAAAGGGTCTTGGTGCGCGATACTCTATATAACTTAGCCGAAAGGCTGTGTGCAAAGCTAACCATTCGAGCAATATTCAATTTGTACTAACCAATTGGGCAAACATGTATAGGCATTTCGGGTTTGCACATAAGTCGCGATTCTAGCACGAGTATAATCCTAATGGGTCTAGCATAGGTTGACACAAAGGCCTTAGCATCATAATTTCGTACTAGCAATCACATCATTCAAATGCACTTTTCGAAAGTATTTAGACTTATTGTTTGAAACATTCCATCAGGATATTGAGAAAGAGTGTGCACATAACCCACGAACGAGCTTTCGAAACTGAGAAAATCGAAACAAAGTTCAAAGGCGTATAGCCAAGCTCTGATACCAATCTGTCATGCCCCGATCTCCCGTAGGCTAATTGACCGTCCTTGCTAGGCAAGAATCACCACGCCAGCGCTCCCGCTGGACGATCGCTTCGACCCATCTGGGCGTGATGCCATACGAGCGTGAGCCGAGCCCGTACAAGACCATGGTTCATTGGCTGGCATTAAGAGGTCTAAGCCACAGGGTCTCACATATTGTCTGAGTGTAGCAGAATTACAAACACATAGGCAATTGGTAACAAGTTTACTGAGTCAAAAATAGTAAAAGCATTGAATAACACAAGTTGAAGTAAAACAAACTCTTTATTGATATTACAAGTGTTACAAGCGACGCTAGGCCGAGGTTACAAGTCGCTCAAGCCTCTCTCTCTGAAATAGTAAAAGCGTGCCAAGTGGCTACATTTGGAGAATGATGTACAGACGATGTTTCAATATTATGTCTTGTATATGTGCTTCCGTTCCGGACGCAACGCTCCAAGGCTCCTGAGTGAACTCCACGCCTTAGCACCCACGAAGGAGGCATCCGCACTGAACGAGGTTCTTCCGTACCCTACAAACAATCTGGTAGACTATAAGTACATGAATGCACTAGTGGGGAGGCTACTCGCCTGCTCAACAAATCCAAACATGTTCAATAGGTTTCGTGCGCCATCTATTAAGTTATCTTTCTAGTTTAGCCTTAAGATCAGTTTTATGGCAAAGATTGAATAACTTAACTCGTATAGCAGTGTGCCGTACGACATAAGAGAAAACACGATGAGACTTACCAACTTACCATTTGTCCTTCCCTGTCCAAGGCAAACTAAGTTAATTCATGCACGAGAATATATACAATGAATCATGGCATTATCATATGCAAACACAAGTGGTTGCGAGCAAGATTATGTTTCGGGTGCACGAGCATACTGATTATCCAGAAGTGTTACAGCGGATGCTCAAGTGTTCAATTATATATAAGTATCTTATACTCAATATCGTTCAGTTGAATCCGATTTTATTGATACGATGCAATGACTCGCACACGGATAGCCGCTAAGCGAGGATGACTTATCTATATGAACGATTAACGCTGGCATAGCCATAAGGACGAGTTATAATCATGGCATAAAAATAGAATACAACGCAGGTGGCGATCCCCGATGCATGCCATTTCCTTCTCTATATACTAACTATTCCATACTTTCCGTCCAGATCGGATCGGTCCCAGTGCCCCGACAACCGTCCACAGAACCAATTTATACCCCTGTGCACAGGTTGTCCGTGACATACAAGTCTCTAAGGCCATTTCCAGATTCATAACGATAATCCTTAATTCTTTTCTGAACGAGCATTGCTCCACGAGTTGTTGATTCATTGCTTTACTTAACACGATTCTCGTTCAATATTCAACTAGACTTGATGAAATCTAAGGCAATATGAGCATGAGATAATCACATAGCATGATCTGTCTTTACATAGTCTCCCTGAGCTGTTAGATTGAGTACAAGACAAGTATCACTTTTCTAAGGCATTGCGATATTATCTTGCTTAACTGTCCCTTGATGTAGTTCCCTAGTTCAGTAAATGCCTTGGCGACCTAACGGTCCCGGATACCTTCAGGTTCATATTGCATAGAAGGACTATTCGATAGTCTTCTCGCTGACTCGATGCATGCACGATACACGATAGTGTTCTTGATTATGGCATGGTATTTTGTGTAGCAAACATTCAATAAGGCAATGTGTACCAACTACACTAAGCAGACAAGCATGCATTTATATTGAAGACTTAAGCATTCACGTTGGCTCGGGCCCGAAGGTAAGCCTGTCACGACCCGCACCCAGTTTAGGGGCACGAGAGTGTGGGTACGTCCAGCCTATGCCGCAGTATCGGCGGTAGAATGTTGTCTAGGTCACAATACTAGCTAATTAATCTCACATAAATATCCAACTCTATAAGGAGACACAGAGATCACAATATAATATGGAATACTCAATCACATAACTAAAGCACGATGAGATATTGAAAAAAATAAATAAAATACAAGACAAGTCTAACCAACAATAAATAGTCTAACCTGCAATCAATAACATCCAAAACTCCTAGTATGCCGGAAACAAGTCCTCTATGTCACAGTCTGAAAAAATATTTTCAGTCAGGATGGAACGAAGTACAAGCACTAACAGCAGTTCCATGTATATTGACAAAAACTGTAATACAGTGTAAAGAAATATAAGATAGATATGAATACTGGCAATAAGAAATACTGGAATAAATGGAATAAAGAAATGCTAGAGTAACTGGAATACTGGAACATTATCATCAATATACATCTAGCAATGAAATAGAAATACAAGTACATACAAGAACAATGAACTGGTATGTAAGTGTGTACAAGAACAATAACTAGAACATGTGGAGATGCTAGATCAATATACTAGAGATACATATCAAGAATCATCTAACTAAGTGTGTGAAACATCAGCATATTATGTGATCGGTTTGGGACAGATTAGGCTCGTTACAATGATTAGCGATCATCCTTGTAAGGTCAGGCTAACCATCCGGATAGCTATGATGCGAGTAATAGTCAGGCTAACCAAATATAACAACTATGAGGCATGTAATGGTCAGGTTGCACCAACATGAGGTGTGGGTGAGCTATGATGCATGTAAAGTTGGGTATGATCACACAAGCTACTAATATTTCTCCGTTTTCCCCAGCTAGCACGATAGATTCCAATCACGACTCCTCGTGACAGGTCTAGATAATGCTAACTCGTACAAATAACAGTATCAGAGTCATGTACGCTATACAACAAGAATTATAGAGATGATCAACATAATAAAAACTGTCAGAGAATATACTCGCCTGGGGTCCTGCTGCTGGCAATACCAATGTCCGGTTTCTGAGGTCTTGTCTGAACAATCCAACAATCCTATAGACATCATATAATACAATATTACATCAGACATTACTCTAACACACATTTATAAATACACTGAACTCAGGGGCTATGCTAGGTATGACTCTGGTTAACTAAGGTCAAGTGTGCGTCAAGTTGTACGAGCATCGTGTCTGTAATTGCTGTACAATCAGACAGTCAATGATACGGTCTTGCCAGTACGTCAATGTACATATGGCACTTTTCTAACATGTTACATGGTCACGGTCAATACGGAATATCCGTATCTATACTCGGGTCACCTAGTACATATACAAATATATATATTATTAATTAGCAATAACATTAATACTCATAATATATATATACACTAATTACATACATATACAATATATACGTATACCAATTAATTACATATATAATATATGTATATACACTAATGAATTTACACTATGTATATATATTAAACACGCCAATCAATTATATTCATATTAAACGTATACTAGGGCATATATCTATAATACATATACATAAGTATATATATACTAATTTGATAAATATACTATATATATATGTGTATATATACCAATTATACCTATTAAATATATACTACATACATACACTAATATATACTAATCTATACACCCTTCTATCAATATACAATACGCGTATACGCGTACACAACAATCACGAGAAATGCTCCTCACCTTGGCTTCGGCGTGCACATGCACGAGATCGGCTTGACGACGATGACAACGACGTTGACGATGACGATGGTTACGACTACATCGACGATGATGATGGTGAAGGTGATGGTGATCGTGATTGAAGAGGAGGAGGCAGGAAAGAAGGAGGAGATCCGAGGTGGAGAAGGGGTCATGTGGGTCGTGCTCAGGCGGAGGAGTGGAGGACTCCGTCGAGTTCTCCGACGAGGGGGAGGCAGTTCAGGCGGTGAGGGATGAGGATGATGCTCGACGAGGTTCAGCGGGCTTGGATCGAGGTAGCTACTCTGGGCTTCGGCGAGTTGAGGCTAAACAAGGGGTCGGGGATGAGCCGGTCAGGCGCTGTGTATTGGAGGAGACCGGCGGTGATCACCGAGGAAGGGGGCTATCGACGAGTAGGTGGTGAGGGTTCTCTGGCGTGGAGAGCTCGTTCAGGCATGGTTGGGATCGAGGCGAGGCATTTCTGGTGAGGGTCGAGGGTTGTAATGGTGGCGTAGAGAAGATGAGATGGGAGAGAGGAGATCTGAGGTAGATGGAGGACACGACAGGTTCGGGTGGCGAGGTCCCTGGTCGAGGAGTCTCCGGCAGAAAGGTGGCCGGGAAGAGGAGATGTTGAAGAAGATGAGTATAGGGTCGGCTGAACTTGGGTTAGTTTTAGGCAAAAAAAGAGGAAAGGAAAAGAAAGGGAAAAAGATTATTTATATAGATGTAGGGGTTTGATTTGACCTAGAAAAGTTGACTGGTCAACCCCTCTTGGGATTGGGCCTCTCATGTAGGATTTCAATAGGCTAGGATTTGAATGGGTTCAAAAAGAATGGCTCGGATTACATCGGTTCAAGGTTTGGAGGGCCAGGGTCTTAAGGAGATTGGTGTTGAATTACACACTCCCAAAAAATTATGGAAAAATACACGTAAAATAGAAATGGGTTTATTTAAGTTTCGTGTCCAACGGGATGGATACCTCAATGCACTTTTGCACAAAAGTGCCCAACAATTGGAAAATTACACAAAGTTGGGTTTTGGTTTAATTAATCAAGAATAAATGCAATTGGTGTTCTAAAATTAATTAGAAGTACAAGAGACTGAAATTAAGTGGGACACAAGTGTCATGAATGAAGTAGACTCAGAATAGAATATTGCCCTAATTTGGATTGTATGAAATGGGTCGAGATTGTGTCTCCAATTTTGATTGGAACGCACAAAGGTACAAAGTTGAATTTATTCAGATTTAAATAAGAAACATTTGCGACGAATATTTTGCGACTAAAATGAAGCACAAGAGAACATAATTATGAGTTACACAAAGATCAAAATAGAAGGCAGGCACGACTAGGACAAGGTTGTAAAATTTATTGGAAGGCAAAGGCTAGGGTAGCGCTCCAAATATCGAAGCAACGGTAAGGCGCAACAATTAAATAAAATTACAGCAATTTAAATATAATTAAATATTATGCAATTATTTATACATTAATTTATGAAAAGACGAAAATACCCCTAATCTGAAATATGGGGGTGACAAGTCTACCCTCCTTAAAAGAATTTCGTCCTCGAAATTTAAGATCCTCAAAGGTTGTATTCATTACATTATTTTACCATCAAAATTAAATTCATTAACCCATATAATCATGAAATAAATCCGTATTACAATTTGACAAAATTTCCAAATTTCTATAGATATCATATTCCTAAAAATCTTTAAGTTTAAAATCGAATTCCATTCGTATCATAATCTCATCAAAATTTGATGTTAATAATTAAATACTCAAAAATTTAATATCCAATCCTCTAATTTTAAATCCAATCAGTGCACATTTATAAAATTGAAATCTCGTCCCAAAATGTTAATTCAACTCTAATCCATTAATCATCTTACTCCTCTAATTTAAATCCAATCGATGCATATTTATAAAATTTAAAAATCTTATTCCAAAATTTGAATTCAAATACTAATCCATTAATTATCTTACTCCTCTAACTTAAATCCTCATCCCAAAATTTTGAATTCAACACTAATCAATTAATGATCTTATTCCTCGATTTCTTTTTCCATACAATAACCAAATAATATAATACTCTCAAAATCTTCAAATATAACATTCGAAATATAAGTTCATAACTTGCAGTCCAATAAATATAATGATAATCTCCTTAATTTCCTCAAATTTTAATGACAAATTTAATCATATCTTAATCTTCATAAAAATCAATAATTTAACCAATCGCCAATTCTGTCATATTAAGTCCTTAACTCTTTATTTATCCTCAAAATTTAAGGCACTTTGTCTCTCTTTTTCAAGTCATAACCTCTTCTTTAATCTTTACTATGGTCAAACCCTCAACAATCAAGGTCTAAGAAAATTCTACCTACAGTTCAATATGCAATCTAAGGAAAACGTACATGGTCATGGTCTATTTTTATCATGGTATTGTAGTCTCTGCCAGGGTGTACTAATAACTATATTCTAATAAGAAATTTATTGATACAAGCTATGGTACTAAGAAATCAATCAATCAAAAGATGAACAAAGGAACAGAAGAAAAGAGAAGAACAAAATCTGCTAACACATCACCTGCAGTATCTTCTATTTCTAACATACACTTAACTCTGGCACATTCACTAACTAATTCCTATCCTTGTACACTGGTACCCATATCAACTAATCATTAGTCCACAAACATCCATGAATACATCCTCATTGCATACACCTGTCTATTGATACCTAGATCTGATACCAAGAATCTCTAACACAATAATAGTTTAATAATGCATCTAAAGTTTGATACCTCTATCCCTTGGTACTATTGTCTCTACTACAAGTATAACCACTGCTAGCTCTCTTACCTGCTACAATTGTTTATACTATTTGTTCTTATCACTCAAGGGCACACTAAGTGCAAAATACCATACTAAGTACTACTCATTCTAATACAACTCTAGATGGACACCCAGGTCTGTTTGCAGTGCCATCTCAATCATGCTCAAGTCAACAGATCCTTACGTATGCACTTCATCCACTCATATACTAGTATATATTTCTTATCCACCATAAATTTAATCCTCAAAATAAAATTATCAAAATTTAACTTCTTGAATAATTTAAAATAAAATGCATATACTTTCCTCAAAAGTCAAATAGTCAATATCAAAATAAAATTTTTAATCACTTCTAAAATCTTTATAGCTTTGACTATGTTTATTGAATTGAATTTCAATCCTCAAAAATTTTAATAACATACAATCTTAGCTCCTCAAAATTTTTTAAAAATTTGAAATTTATTTCCACTCTTCAAATTATAAATTTAAATCCACAAGTATACATATAAATACTCATAGTCTCTAATATTTAAAGTGCACACAAATACACCAATTGTCTACAACTCTCAACTGTGTACTGAAATTTGTACTGCCCGAATTACTTGAACTATTACTTCCAAATGATAAAAGTTATCATCACACGTATTTTCTCCAATAATTTTTTATCTATATTAATTGATACACCAATCTAATTATCATCACACGAAGTACTTACTGTTATTAGCACCTTGCTCAACTAATCCTCGATATAGAAACATTAGTAGCCTTGGTATGGTAATACTAACTTCATTATTAGGTTACCTTATCACACTTATTAGAACTCATGATCATTTGTACCTTTTATAATATACCTATTTTACTTCACTCTCAAGGGCGGCATATGGTTCCATATCTCGATTTATGTATACATATCTTCTCTTAAATCTTTTACAGACTGTTACACTAATCTGTGATACACTTCATAACTTTTATTACCAATCTTGATATTTTTCAACCCATGGCACACTCATTAATACCCTTTTTGCATATACATTTCTTTACTCTTAACACACCCAAGTATCAATCATCAAATTGAACATCATGCTCCATTAATCTTTAACATAATTCCTTGATACTTAATTGTTTACATAGATCATCCAATTACATAAATTCATGACTATCCAGGACGGGTATGCTGACTCTGATACTTACTCTTGGAACCATCACTGATACTTTTTTCTCCTTATATCTATAGTTCCAATACTAACTATAATAATGCCTATCATAGAACTATTGCTACAAGGTACTATGCTATGGGTATCTCTAGATTAATGTCTACTGCTCACATGTCCAACTAAGAAACACTTACAAACTAATAAGTCACACTCAGTCAACACTAATACAAGACGCAGACATAATTGCAAGTCACCAATTATCACACTAACAAGGATCTCAAAGAAAAGAAGCTCAAAAAAGAACTAGATTAAGGACTGAAGGTATTTCTACTGCTAGTAAAGAAAAGAAACGATGGAACAAAGTCCTGTAATAACGGAAATAGATAAGTATTGAGATAATACTTTAAGAATAAATTTAAGATACAACCTGATAATCATACACGTCTGTCCAAAATTATGACACTCAGAATCCTCGCTACGCCAGTAAGCATAGCTGTGATAAACGATGGGTTCCATAACTAAGGTATGCAACTCTATAATCATGTCATCTAGAATCTTCGCCATGCCAACCGGTATGGCTGTAAGAAACTCTAAATTCATAACTAAGATATGTATATCCGAAGTCAGGTTCCTACGTTTCCGGTACGACAGCTAATGTGGTTGCGATAAACTCTAGGCTCCATAACCAAAGTAGACATTTTACCTTTCTCACTGTCCTCATTAACATATGTCATCAGATGATACCATAAATTTTAGCCCATAAAATTCATCACGATAAGAAATCAACTCAACAACGATACCAAGAATTAAATTTAACAACTGGTCAACAAGAATCAAACTCAATATCAATAAGTGAGAGCGGACGAAACAAGGGGAAAAAGATTTAAATTAAAAATTATAATGAGATTCTCAAGGGTCGTCCCAGGAATCTCTCAAAAATTTGTGATTGAGTATCCTCTCTCATCCTAGTATCCTATGTCCTATATCCTATCGCAGGCATGCAGTAATACAACTAGGTTATTGTACTACCACTATATCGCACAACTTATGAAGCCTGACCTGTATGGGCTGCTACTAAAAACGTGTCACGACCCGCACCCGGTATAGGGGCACGAGATCGTGGGTACGTCCAGCCTACGCCGCAGCATCGGCGGTAGAACGATGTCTAGGTAACAAAACTAGCTAATCAATCTCACATGAATATCCAACTCCATAAGGAGACACAGATATCACAATATAATATGGAATACTCAATCACATAACTAAAGCACGATGAGATATCGAAGAAAATAAATAAAATACAAGACAAGTCTAACCAACAATAAATAGTCTAACCTGCAATCAATAACATCCAAAACTCCAAGTATGCCGGAAACAAGTCCTCTAAGTCACAGTCTGAAAAAATATTTCCAGTCAGGATGGAACGAAGTACAAGCACTAATATCAGTTCCATGTATATTGACAAAATATATAATACTGTGTAAAGAAATACAAGATAGATATGAATACGGGCAATAAGAAATACTAGAACAAATGGAATAAAGAAATGCTGGAATAACTAGAATACTGGAACATCATCATCAATATAAATCTAGCAATAAAATAGAAATACAAGTACACGCAAGAACAATGAACTAGTATGTAAGTGTGTACAAGAACAATAACTAGAACATGTGGAGATGCTAGATCAATATAATAGAGATACATGTAAAGAATTATCTAACTAAGTGTGTGAAACATCAGCATATCATGTGAACGGCTTGGGACTGATCAAGCTCATTACATTAATTAGCGATCATCCTTGTAAGGTCCGTCTAACCATCCGGATAGCTATAAGGCGAGTAATAGTCAGGCTAACCAAATGTAACAGCTATGAGGCATGCAATGGTCAGGCTGCACCGACGTGAGGTGTGGGTGAACTATGATGCATGTAAAGTTGGGTATGATCACACAAGCTACTAATATTTTCACATTTTTTCCTAGCTAGTACGATGGATTCCAATCACGATTCCTCGTGACAGGTCTCGATAATGCTAACTCGTACAAATAACAGTATCAGAGTTATGTATGCTATACAACAAGAATTATAGAGATGATCAACATAATAGAAACTGTCAGAGAATGTACTTGCCTGGGGTCCTGCTGCTGGCAATGCCAATATCAGGTTTCCGAGGTCTTGTCTGAACAATCCAACAATCCTATAGATATCATATAATACAATATTGCATCAGACATTACTCTAACACATTTATAAATACACTGAACTCATGGGCTACGCTAGGTATGACTCTGGTCAACTAAGGTCAAGTGTGCGTCAAGTTGCACGGGCGTCGTGTCTGTAATTAATGTGCAATCAGACAGTCAATGATACGGTCTTGCCAGTACGTCGATGTATATTTGGCAGTCTTCTAACATGTTACATGGTCACGGTCAATACGGAATATCCGTATCTATACTCGGGTCACCTAGTACATATACAAATATACATATTATTAATTAGCAATAACATTAATACTCATAATATATATATACACTAATTACATACATATACAATATATACGTATACCAATTAATTACATATATAATATATGTATATAAACTAATGAATTTACACTATGTATATATATTAAACATGCCAATCAATTATATTCATATTAAACGTATACTAGGGCATACGTCTACAATACATATACATAAGTATCTATATACTAATTTAAGAAATATACTATATATATATGAGTGTGTATATATACCAATTATACCTATTAAATATGATCTACCTACATACACTAATACATACTAATCCATATACCCTTCTATCAATATACAATACGCGTATACGCGTACACAACAATCACGAGAAATGCTCCTCACCTTGGCTTCGGCGTGCACGTGCACGAGATCGGCTTGACGACGACGATGACGACATTGATGATGACGATGGTTATGACTATGGCGACGATGATGATTGTGAAGGTGATGGTGATCATGATTAAAGAGGAGGAGGCAGGAAAGAAGGAGGAGATCCGAGGTAGAGACGGGGTCGTGTGGGTCGTGCTCAGGCGGAGCGGTGGAGGACTCCGTCGAGTTCTCTGGCGAAGGGGAGGCAGTTCAGGCGGTGAGGGATGAGGATAATGCTCAACGAGGTTCAGCGGGCTTGGATCGAGGTGGCTACTCCGGGCTTCGGCGGGTTAAGGCTAACAGGGGGTCGGGGACGAGCGGGTCAGGCGTTGTGTATTGGAGGAGGCCGACGGTGATCAACGGGGAAGGGGGCTGTCGACGAGTAGGTGGTGTGGGTTCTCCGACATGGAGAGCTCGTTCAGGCATGGTCGAGATCGAGGCGAGGCATTTCTGGTGAGGGTCGAGGGTTGTAATAGTGGCGTAGGGAAGATGAGACGGGAGAGAGGAGATCTGAGGTAGATGGAGGACGTGGCGGGCAAGGTTGGCGAGGTCCCTGGTCGAGGAGTCTCCTGCAGGAAGGTGGCTGGGAAGAGGAGATGTTGAAGAAGATGAGTATAGGGTCGGCTGAACTTGGGTTAGTTTTAGGAAAAAAAAAAGAGGAAAGGAAAAGAAAGGGAAAAAGATTATTTATATACATGTAGGGGTTTGATTTGACCTAGAAAAGTTGACTGGTCAACCCCTCTTGGGATTGGGCCTCTCATGTAGGATTTTAATGGGCTAGGATTTGAATGGGTTCAAAAAGAATGGCTCGGATTACATCGGTTCAAGGTTTGGAGGGCCAGGGTCTTAAGGAGGTTGGTGTTGAATTACACACTCCCAAAAATTATGGAAAAATATACATGAAAGGGAAATGAGTTTATTTAAGTGTCGTGTCCAACAGGATGGATACCTCAATGCACTTTTGCACAAAAGTGCCCAACAATTAGAAAAATGCACAAAGTTGGGTTTTGGTTTAATTAATCAAGAATAAATACAATTGGTGTTCTAAAATTAATTAGAAGTACAAAGGGCTAAAATTAAGTGGGACACAAGTGTCATGAATGAAGTAGACTCAGAATAGAATATTGCCCTAATTTGGGTTGCACGAAATGGATCAAGATTGTGTCTTCAATTTTGATTGTGTCTCCAATTTTGATTGGAACGCACAAAGGTACAAAGTTGAATTTATTCAGATTTAATTAAAAATATTTACGACGAATATTGTGCGACTAAAATGAAGCACAAGAGAACATAATTATGAGTTACACAAAGATCAAAATAGAAGGTAGGCACGATTAGGACAAGGTTGTGAAATTTGTTGGAAGGCAAAGGCTAGGGTAGCGCTCCAAATATCGAAGCAACGGTAAAGCGCAACAATTAAATAAAATCATGGCAATTTAAATATAATTAAATATTATGCAATCATTTATATATTAATTTATAAAAAGACAAAAATACCCCTAATCTGAAATATGGGGGTGACAAAGCCGAGGAGTGAAACCGTAAAGAAATATACCGAGCGACATAATCTAGGGTCGTGCAGTGTAGGAAGTGAACAATGCACTACTGAATTTACATATATCGTTCTTACTCGAGGCATAATGGGGTCGAGTTGCACAAGCCAAAGGTAGCATGCGAGGGTCAGATTATAGGCAATATTTTATTTCCATGTTCTAACACAAGCAAGATAAGTTAGGATTATTTCCTTAGCTAGGTGCATTATATTCTTATTAGCATGCAGGGGGTGATTCACCTAGCGACTAGCATGAAACATTCATATTTTAAGTGTGTTGGCTAAGCAAAGACAAGTTTATTGTAGCCACCCATCTTAGCGATAATTTGCCTCGGTCGAGCGATACTCCGAGCGAGCCTCTGAAAGCCTAAGCCGAAACTCCTGAAGGGACAAGTCTAGAAATTCTTTTGCCTCAATGAGTTGCCTCGCTGAGCAAAGTAGGTCAGGATGTTGTACATTTGTCGTTTGAATTGGCAGTCCGCTTGAGCGGAATGGCATGTTACATAACCTAGAAGAAAATACAACCTTAAGAACTTAATCTATAACAAACAACCAGTAATCCACACAAAATAAAACCTATAATTATACATCAAACTCCAAGAGTCTCCGGTGGCTATTAGCCCAATGTCGTTGTCTGTCCTGTGCCACCCGAAGTCTATCTCTAATCAGCTTGACCTTCTCCACTGCATCCACCACCATCTCTGGCCCTAGCAAAGCTCTCTCTCCAACATTATCCTAAGAAAGGGAGTACGACACCTTCGACCGTATAGAGCCTCAAATAGTGACATCTCTATACTGGCCTGGTAGCTGTTATTGTAAGCAAACTCTACCAAATGGAGATGGTCCTCCCAAGATCCCCACAATCTAGTACACAGGTGTGTAGCATATCCTCGAGAGTCTGAATGGTCCTCTTTGACTACCTATCCGTCTGGGAGTGATATGCAGTACTGAACTTGAGCTGGGTGCCCAAGCTTTCCTGCAAACTCCTCCAGAAATAAAAAGTGAAATGACTATCCCGATCTGAGACTATCTTGATGGAAATCCCATGTATCCTGACAATCTGCCTCACATACATCTCTGCCAGCTTCTTCGTATACAAATCTACCTTAAAAGGCAAAAAGTGGGCCGACTTGGTCAACATGTCAACGATTACCTAAATCATGTCTTTTTCTCTTAGAGATCGTGGAAGTTCGAACACAAATTCCATAGTAATATGCTCCTACTTCCACTCTGGAATGGGTAATGGCTATAGTAAACTGCTGGGACACTTCCTTTCTACTTTTACCTACTGGCATATTAAGCATCTGGATACAAACTGTGCCACTTCTCTCATCATGCCATACCATCACACACACTCTCGCATATTCCATTTCATCTTATTGGCACTTGGATGCATGGAATACTGAGAGCGGTGCTCTTTCTGCAATACCCTCCTACTAGGCACACACAGTCTAGTACCGTGTCGCAAAGAACGATCCTCAATAATGGTAAAATCATCCTCCAATCCTGCACTTACCTGAGGTCTGATGCTCCTCAGAGACACATCCTTATACTGAGCCTCCTTGATCCTGTCCATCAACTATGAATGTATCTGTAAACCCCACATCTGTATCAAAAACCCAGGAACTATCATCTCAATGCCCATGCTCTCCAGATCCTCCAACAAATACTGGTCATACGTCAAGAACATAGCTACCAGATACCTGGTCAAAGCATCGACAACTACATTGGCCTTCCCTGGATGATATTGTAAGGATATATCAAAATACTTTACCAGTTCCAGCCATCGATGCTGCCTCATATTCAGCTTCTTCTAAGTAAAAATGTACTTCAAGCTCTTGTGGTCGGTGAAGTTCTCCACGCGCCCTCTGTACAGATAGTGTTTCTACAACTTTAAGGCAAAGATGACCGCTACCAACTCCAAATCGTGGGTAGGATATTCTTCTCATGAGGACGCAATTGCCTGGATGCATAGGCAATCACCTTTCTATTCTGTTAGAGAACACAACCTAAACCTTGCTCCGATGCATCACTATATATAGCGAATCCTCCTAACCCTGATGGCAACGTCAAAATAGGAGCTTACGTCAACCTCTTCTTCAGGTCAACAAAAGTAGCCTGACACTCCTTTCTCCATACAAACTGTACATCTTTCTTGGTAATTTTGGTAATCGACTCAGCAATCCTAGAAAAATCTTGTATAAACTTATTGTAGTAGCCTGCCAGACCCAAGAAACTCATGATCTCTGCCACTGAGTCGGGGTCTTCCAAGACTCTACTACTGTGATATTCTTTGGGTCCACTGAAATCCCATCACCAGTCAATAACTCCACATTGTCCAGGAAAAACATCATACTTGGACAACTTTTCATACATCTTCTCCTTCCTTAACACATCTAACATAATCCACAGATTCTTCTCGTGCTCCTCTAGCGTCTTCGAGTATATGAGAATTTCATCGATGAACACCACCATAAACTTGTCAAGGTACTGGTGGAACACCTTGTTCAAAAAATTCATAAACACCGCCGGAGCATTAGTCAACCCGAACAACATCACCATGAACTCGTACTAGCTATACCGAGTCCTAAAAGCAGTCTTCAGAATGTCCTCCGGCTTTACTTTCACCTGGTGGTAGCCTGATCTCAAGTTTATCTTGGAAAATATCTTAGCGCCACTCAACTGATCGAACATGTCATCAATCCATGGCAATGGATATTTATTCTTGATAGTGAGATAATTCAATGCCTTGTAACCGATGCACATGCATACCGATTTATCCTTCTTTGGTACAACCAATACTGGGGCTCCCCACGGTGAAGAACTAGATCTGATAAACCCCTTATCCTATAGTTCATTCCCTTGCTTCTTCAGCTCGATCAGCTCGTTGTTGTTTACTCTATAGACATGTTATGAAATTGGCTCTACACCTGGCACCAAGTATATAAAAAATTCAACATCTCAATCTGGTGGCAATCTTGGCAATTCCTCAGAAAACAGATCTAAGAGCTTTGCTATCAATGGATGCCGCAACTCCTTGTCTTTCACCATAGCTCCACAGATAATGCCTTCTTCCAGCTTCGAAGCTCCTCTAGCAAACTCAAACTCTGGCTCCCCAGACGGACTAAACAAAACTCTACCTCCTCTGTAATCTATACTAGCATAGTGCATACTCAACCAAACTATTCCGAGTATAATATCGTAGCTCGGAAGTGGCATTACAAGTAGACACATACTCATCTCCCAGCCTTCCAGAGTAACTCTCTGATCTTTGCAGACATCACTAACCAGAATAAAGCCTCACCCGTTCATAATCTTGCAAGTCCTAAGAAAAGACTCAGCTATCAAATGATGCTTCAGAGCAAAAAAAAAAGATACAAAACTATGGGAACACTATCAAACAATGCTAAAGCTAGAATAGAATCAAGGGGTGCAGAACCTGCGATGATATCTCCGGTGGGCTCGGCCTCCTCGACCGTCATAGCAAACGCTCGTCCTTGAGGTACACCTCCCTGATGCTGGTGCTGGGAGTAACGCTGCTATTAGGTTGGAAGCGACGGTCCCCTCGACTGTACTGCAATTGGCCTCGCCTGTGCTCTCTGAGCTGGATATGCTCCCTGAGTTGCATGACAAGGGTTGGAAGGACAATCTTTCGTCCGATGTCCCTCTGTGCCACAATATTGACAAACTTCCAACCTCCTTCTACAAACTTCCTAGATATTGCCGGGCTTCTTGTAGTAGTGGCAGGAAGCGTGTTGTGAGTGTCTCTGTTGTTGCTGTGGTGCCTGGTGAACCGGTGCCCTAGCTGAAGCCTGGTACTGATGTGGCTACTGAAAAGGCCTAGACTGAAGATAAAGGCGCTTTGCAAGCACTGCACTGCTACTAAGCCCCATAAAAGAATTACGATCTCTCTTGGGCTTCAAGCTCAACTTTTGCTCAATCTTGCGTGCCTCTGTAAGTATCTCAGAATACGTCTCATAGAAAGAAGAAATGAGGATCTTCACTTCCTAATTCAGATCCCCGTGGAAGCGAAGAGCCCAAACCTTTGGCTCACTCACCAAGTACTCCGTAAATTGGCTCAACCTCCCGAACTCTGTGGCGTACTCCTCCGTAGACATGCTCCCCTGAGTAAGGCCCTCAATCTTCCTCCCCAATTCTAATCTATCCGTCCGAGCAAAGAACTTCCTCTTGAAGAGTTCCTTAAACATCCCCTAAGACTGCCCCGCATCAGCAAGAAGTAGCTCATTCCTGAACCAAGTACAGGCGATGTCGAAAAGCTGAAGTCCCACTGCTTCAGCCTTCAGATCCTCAGCAAGACAGGATACCCAAATAAGATGCTCGATATCCTCAAGCCAATCATCAGCGTAGATGATACCCTCGATCTCCTTGAAGACCCGAGGTTACAGCTTCTTAAAGTCTTGGATATTACCCAACCAAAGCTGGGCCACTAGCGAAGCAACCTGCTACTGCGCCAGCGCTTTTCTCTCTACTACAGCAAGGACAAGCTGATGAGAACTCTCGATACCCTTCTGCAATACATCAATCAACCTCTGATGAGCCTCTGACTAGGCCCTCTGAGCCTCCATCATCTCGTGAAACAATACGAACACCTGAGTCGCATATGTCGGCACGGGAGGTGGAGGTGGAAGTCCCTCAGACATAGTTGGAACAGTCCTCCGTATTGGAGGTGGATCCTCGAATGCAGCCGATACGCCAATCACCAGAGAAGTGACTGGTGCAGGCCCTCGAAAAGTCATAGATCTCTCAGAAACTGCTCCTCTCTGCTGTGATTGACTCTTAGGTAGCATCCTAAGGCAAAGCGAAAGAAAATAATCAATATTGCACAAGATAGAATGTATTCGAAAAAGTAAAGCTCAATTATCAATATCAAGAAAGAACAGTTGAATGAGCAATAGAGTTTTTCCTAGTTGTGATTGAGTATTCTCAGCCTATAGCCTATATCCTATATTCTGAAACAGGCTCGTAATAGCACTCAATCAGAGCACCACTATGAATCACAATAATTACGACATCGAAGACCTGGATGGGCCACCACTAAAAATATGTTACGACCCACACCAGGTGTATGGGCACAAGTACGTGAATAACGCCCAGCCTACGTCACAACATCGGCGGTAGAACGCTGTTTGGGTAAACTATACTATCTAACAATAAGGATCATTAAGATATATAATTCCACCAATAAAATATGAATACATAATCACAGAACTATGAGATAGATCAATGCATGAAAATGATATAAAGAACTAAAGAGTCAACAAAAATATGACTCACATGACAGAAGATAATATCCAATGAGTCTCAAATGTAATAAAATACTAACTGTCAAAGTTGGAGACAAATCCAGTACAATATAAGCCTATCTACTAATCTACTGGTAAAGTGTTGTCTGTCTCAACCGTGATAAGTCCCTCTTGAGCCATAGTCTCTAGCTCTAAACCAACTATGTCCTGAGGTCCGTAGTGAGTGGGATACCACTCCTCGTTGTCATCTGGAAAAAATATATCCAATCAGGATATGAGCAAAGTACACCTCTAAAAGCAGTTCCAATAAATGATAAAGACTATGTAACAGTAAATAAATAACATATACAAAATGAATAGAGCATGGTAAAAATATACAGGAATAAGAAAATGCAAAAAATACATACAAGAGATATGAACATCAAATATAGAATCAAGAAATATATCTAAGTGAGTGAGCACTAGTGACAACATGTAATCGGCTTGGGTACTGCTCAAGAACCACGGGCTTGGTTAATCATACGTGTGGTGTATGAGTAACACTATACATGAAAAATAAGAATTCACATATCTACACTACAAACTCCCCGCTCCCGACTGGTATGGTGGATCTAAATATGACACGCTACGATATGAGATTCCATGAGAAGGGAGCTAATCTTCTCATGAATCAGTGTTCATACATGTACAGGAATAACGGGGCTCGTACAAGAAATATGCAAGGAACTAACAGGAATAATATCGCATGATAGGATCTAAGAATACCAATACGTGTAACCAAGTATCAGGAAATCAAGGATGTCTATACTAAATACAAGAATCATAGAGGATATCATGAACGGGAAACTATTAGAGAATGTACTCGCTTAGAATTTGGTGAACAATATTGAAGATGTCCGAAACGATGCCTCAAAGACGTAAATATAGAATATTACATCAATACAAGATTTTAGAATGAATACAAGTTAAACTAGTTGAAATCTAGGTCATTAGGCCAAGTCTAAGTCAAAATAGTCAAACTAGGTCAAATCTAGGTCAAACTAGTCAAACTTGGTCAAACTAACTATTTATTGGTTGTATGAGTCCATCTGTAGGATGTTGGGTCCATACGCTATGTATCTAGGTTACTAGTTATATTAGGATACTAGAGTATCATAACTATCTACTAAGACAAGAAACACAAGTATACAATATATATAGTTACTCTTAGCTAGAACTAACTCCAAATGAATACCTTGGCTTTGAGCCATCTTGGTATCACCACCTAACTACCCTCTTGGTATTTAATACCAAAACCCCATGATACCATACCCTCATTATCGTGGTATAACCCAAGGTAATCTAGAACTAGCATCTAACCTTACTAATACTTAACTACTAACTAATGTATATCATGTACTAATATTTTTATACACTACCATATACATCTAATTATCTAACTTAATGATACTTACTAAGGTATATCTAACTAATACATTAGATATATTCTAATATGTATATATCTACTCATACTAACAATTATAACACCAATACTACTAACAATACTCTAACTTACCAACTTGCATCTATACACTATTCATACTAACTACTACTGACAACACTAAATAACACCTAGCATATACTCCGCGTCATCATCTAATAATTATCATATCAAACTAACAATCAACCATCTAATTAACTAAAGCTAACAACTGAAACTAACATCAATGTATAACTAGTTTTCATTCTAACTAAACATATATGACTGACATCTAACTTATTTCTAATATCTCACTAACAATCATTCTAACTATAATTAATATCTACACAAGTATCTAACTGGTATCATATAAGGATACATAACTTAATAACTTAACTAAACTAACCAAGAACTAATAACTAGTTAACAGTTAAACAACCACCAGCCTATTATACTCGATCAACCTGAGTGCAAGTTCCTGTAGATCCCATTCCTAATAACCAACTGCTTTGTACACAATATGTACTTGAGCCAAACAGTAAGGGTTAGTAATGCACAGAAGTGCCCTACTTGCTGCTGATACTCTCCAAACTGTGCACATAGCCCACACTGGAGCAGCACATAACCACCTACTACTGTCTACTTACTGTACCCGACCCCAAGCATCCTCTTGCACTGAATAGCCTGCAACACCCCATATATACCAACATTGCACAACAACTGTAGTTGCAACAATTACAATACTACACAAAGTGTGTAGCAACCCGACTGCATCCTCCATCATTCCCTCACATCTAACCCAAATACAAAGTACTCTAAACCAAAATGACATTGCTCCCTTAATCCTCCAATGACTGAACACAAGATTCTAAAATATATATATATATATATATATATATATATATATATATATATATGTATCACCACGCATCTAAGTATATATAGTTATATGTATATATATATATATATATACGTATCAATGAATACATAAATATAAACATATACATATAATACAACAAGTTAAACAAGAGTGACAATACTAATTAGGATACCAAAATACTCATATGGCAATTCAACAACCACAAGGAGTGCATCACCCCCGTATCACACTAGATCTATGATACGCTTGTGATACATCCTTGATACTCTCCCAAATAAACACCAATGCACCACAATTGATATGAATAAGTCTAAAATTATAATTATGAACAACATAAAGGGCTAGTTACACAACTACGTGTCCGTGTCAAAATATGGCATGTGTATCACCTGTGTCAAAAGAGAAAACCCCCAAATCAACTGTATCACCAAATTGTCATGATACAACCTACACGTATCCAATTATGGATACGACACTAGTTTCACACCATCAAACACATGTCAATTTGGTCTACTAGACCCGTTGACAAACCCATGGTGCACCAATCTCGGATTTCCTCCAAATTGGGCACAAAATATAACATAACATCCAAAATAGGGGTCCTTAGTAGTCAATTCTTCTTCCTTTAGGTAGTCCTAGTATATGAGAGGGTTCTTAATGATTAAACTACAGATTTAGAATCTAATTAGAAGAAAAATTCTAAAATATACCTATTGGGAGATGGATTCCCAATGCAAGTCTCCAATTGGATGCAAAGAGCCCTTAGCTTTTGTAATCTCCTTCTTCTTCCCTCAGCTTTTGTAATCTTCTCCTTCCTTCTAGAGCTTATAATGGTGAAGAATGAGAGTAATTGGAAGTGATTTAGTAGAAAATTGGTGGAGGGGTGGGTTGAATTGGGAAAGAACACAAAGTGGAAAGCAATTAGAATAAAATGAGAGGGAGGAGAGAGAATCTCTCCTCTCTATAGCGATCGGCCACTTACCCCTTCCCCAAGCAATGGTACAAAAACCCAAATATCCCTATTGGATTTTCATGAAGAAAATGATTAAGTAAGAAAGGTTCTATACCTAATGGTTTAACTAATTAAATTATTAACTTAATGAATTGAGCTTGTTGTTGGGCTCAAGTCTAACTAAAATAAATGTTGGTCCAAGAGTCAATTCTAAACTAGTTAGGTCTACTAACACAAGTCCAAAATATATTATAACATTTATCAATAAATAGATAATATACAACATGCACAATAATTAGTTAATTATAAAATGACCAAAATATCCTTTCCTAGAAAATATGGTAGTGACAACGACCTAGTCGTCCATCGCGCATACTCACTTACGTAGCTTTGCTCCAATAACGTGGCAGAGGATAATGCTCTTATCATTGGACTCCAGCTGTCTAAACAATTGTAGGTGGATTACCTAGAAGCCTATGGTGATTCTGAATTGATAGTCAGCCAAGTCCATGGAGAATACGAGGCTCGCCATGAAGATCTACTCCCTTACTATCAAGCAGCCATCGACATGATTTCTACTTTCCCGAAATTCTTTATAGAACATGTACAAGGGCTGCAAAACATCGAGGATGATGCACTTGCCGGTCTCGCTGCTTCTTTAGCAACTCCAATAAAAACCCACCTATTGGTCATAGTAGTAGGACAAGAATTGGTCTGTCCGAGGAATAATATATACTTGAATCTAAGCTATTTTGCGGATGTAGATGCTCCCGATAAAGACTGGAGACTCCCGTTCATAGGTTATGCAGTATACGAAATCCTTCCAGATGACCCAAATGAGGCCACGTCAATCAAAAGGTGTTCCCTCCGGTTCTACTATGATATAGCTATTAAGATATTGTACCATCGTTCCTATGACAGACTCCTGCTATGATATTTATCAGACATAGAAGCAAAATAAGCCACCCGAGAAGCTCATAATGGTGTCTATTATCATGACCCACACCCAGTATAAGGGTACAAGTCGGAAACAACGCCCAGCCTATGCCATAGAATCGACGGTAGATTATTGTCTGGATAATCTATCTAACATATAATGAACCACCAATAATGATAATATACTCAATTACAGAATTAAGATGGAAATGAACACGAATAAGATAAAGTATAGAATAGTCACAATATAACTCATGAGTCTAAAATAATACATCAATGAGTCTGAAGAGGTAATAAAATAAGCTGGAGACAAATCCAGTGCAAAAGAATACTATGAAGCTACAACTCTCGGGTCAACTGTCTCAGTTGGGATAAGTCCCTCCTGAGCCAGGGTCTCAGGCTCTAAACCTACAATATCCTGAGGTCCATAATAGGTAGGGTACCACTCCTTAGTTTTATCTGGGAAAAATATATCCAGTCAGAAAAGGAGCAGAGTACATCTCTAACAACAGTTTTAATCAATGATAAAAAGTATGTAGCAGTAAATAGATGTGAATATACAAGATGGACAATAGATACAAGAGATACATACAATAAGGAAATACTGGAATAAATACAATAATGAACAATATGCCAATGAACAAGAATACTAATGACTATGTGTGTGAGTACTAGCTTAATATGTGATCAGCTTGGGCAAGATGCAATACGGCCTGGCTAATCATACGTGCGGTGTATGATCAATACTATTCAGTAATCAGTACTTGATGCAATAGGGGTATTGATCACATATCTATACTAATACTCTCCACCCTCGACTGGTATAATAGATCCAACCACGGTATGCTATGGCACAATATTCCCCAAGAAGATAGCTAGTTTTCTCAAGAATCACTGTCTGTACATGTACAAGATAACCAATAAATAAATAATTTCACCATATACACCATATACCAAGGAATAACATCTCATGACGAGATCCGGATATACCAATCCGTGTAACCATAGTGTCAAGAGAACATGTATATCTACACTAGATACAATGAACATAGAGGATATCATAAATGAGAAACTATCAGAGAATGTACTCACCTGAAGTCTAAAGAATAGTCTCCAGATGTCTGACACGGTGCCATGAAGACCTAGATATGGAATACAATATCAATACAAGGTTTCGAAAAGAGAATAAGTTAAACTAGTCAACTTCTAGGCCAAAAAGTCAATTCTAAGTCAAAAGTCAACTATGGTCAAGTAAGGTCAACTATCTATTTCTAGGTTGCACAAGTCTAACACAAAAATATCGTGTCAAGATACTAAAGTCTAAGCCATATAAACCTCATCTTAAAAGTTAGGATACCGTATCTCCGGATACGTAATTCCCAAGGTAAAACATCAATAATATATACCAACAATTAAATATTAAATATATAGAATCACAATTACAACATCAAATAGGTACCGTGGTTTTGAACCAACTTGGCATCTCAATAATAATCACCAATTGATACTCAAACCCAATATCTTGGGTATCTCCAATTACCTTGGTCTCCACAAGGTAATACCCAATACCTTGTTATATTAATTACCCTTATATATATATATATATATATAATATATACTAAATATTATACATATAAAGAATTTAGCAAGTAATAATATATTATATCAATATTAATACATATATATATACATATATATATTTATAAGTATATATTCATATATATATATATATATATATATATATATATATATATATATATATATATATATATATATATATATAATCTGCCAACTGTCGCTGAAAACTGTGCTAAAAACTGATATTCTGATACGCTGCTTTTTAGTGACAGTTTCTGCCTGTCACTGAAGATGTCGTCGCTACTGTTGCTGAATTTCTACTGTTGCTGCTGTTTTGGTGACGGTTTACAACCGTCACCGAATCTGCTGTCGTTGTTGCTGCCTCTTTCCGCCGCTGCTGCTGCTTATTAATGACAACGGCTGTTGTCATTAATGGCGCTGATAAATGCTACAGCGACTGCTGCTATTAAGTGACAGTAGCTGTTGTCATCAAAACTCCTGTCGCTAAAAACCTGTAATATATATATATATATATATATATATATATATATATATATATAATAACTATACATACCCTCTCCTTTTATTATGTACATATTTAATATATAGCAACAAGCACACACATACATAAATATATTTATAATATTCATCCATGCATATATATAAATAATCATATAGGAACTGTATATAATATAATTATTTAATTTAATATACATATATATATTGTAACAATATATGTACATATTTACACATATCACACATACTATAACATATATATTTATATATGTAGAACAATAATTACATAATATACATACACTCTTAGTACCTACATAATATAGATCTAGGATACAAGAAACACTATAATATATACACTATAATACATGCATAATATATATATATATATATATATATATATATATATATATATATATATATATATATATATATATATATATATATATATATATATATATATATATATGCATATTTACAAACTTTATGAATTTAGAGCAAAATAATTAGATCTACATATAAATACAAAATATATGGAGAGTATCACATCGTATCCCACTAGATCTAGGATACGCATGTGACATGAGTCCACCACACATCCAATTGTACTCCGAAGGACACAAACAAGTCACATATATTATTTATGAACAATAAGAAGTATCAAATATAGATCTACGTGTCCGTGTCAAAATACGACACGTACAAAGTCCCGTGTTGCAGAAAAAACCCAAAACAACACGTATCACCAAATTGTTGGGATACGACCTACACGTACCCAATTTTGGACATGACACTAGCCCCAAACACATAAACATATGCCAAATTGATCTATAGGATCAATTGACGTACACAACAAATGTCAATCTCGGAATTCTCCCAAAATTGATTCAAAAAGCACCATAATTTTCTCAATATACCTCCTATGAACACAAAACCAAATCCTATGGATAGCCTATGTAGATGGGTTAATTTTCCATGGTTAAAACTCAAATTTAGAACCTAATTTAAGGGGGAAAAATTAAATTGTACCTATTGGGAGATGGATTCCCAATAAAATCTCCAATTGAGATAAAATTGCCTCCAACTTGTAGATCCATGCTTTTCTTTGTAGATCCTTGCTTTCTCCTTCTAGATTCTTGCTTCTCAAGTCTCTAATGGTGATTTAGGAAGGAATTGGAACAAAATTTGGTAGGAAAATGAAATAGGAATGAAGGAATTTGGTAGAGGAAAATTCTAGATCTAGATTTGGAATGAAAAGAGGTGAGAGAACTTTCCTCCTCTTTTAAATATAGGCCGACCCCTTTCCTCTCCCTCAAGTTATTATGTAATGTTCATTATACACCTTTTACCTCTTATGAAGAAATAATTAAGGAAGGAAGCATCTAGTCTAATAATTTAATTAATTTAATCCATCTTCTTAACAATGGGCTTTCTAAATGGGCTAAGTTCTAACCAATTAATTCATGTTGGTCCATGGGTACAAACTAAACTAGTTAGGTCCACTAACACAAGTCTAAATAAATAACTAACATCTAACAATAATTAAATAATATCACAAATAATTATTTATCAAGCACAATATTTAATTAAATATAAAATTACTAAAATACCCTTTCCTAGAAAATGTGGTAGTGACAAGTCTACCCTCCTTAAAATAATTTTGTCTCAAAATTCAAAGACAAAAACTATCCCCCGAAAAATAACAGAACAGGACTAAAGAATCATAACTAACTATGAAAGAACATAATAATGAACAGAACATAACTAAAAAATAATATACCTCAAGGCACAAACAAATATGGATAACGCTCTCGCATTTCATCCTCTCTCTCCCAGGTAGACTCCCCCGTAGAGTGATGCCTCCATGCGACATGTACCAAAGGAATAGTCTGGTTCCTCAGCACATTCTCTCTCTGATCCAGAATCTCAACTGGCTTCTCTGGATAGCTAAGAGTAGGGCCTACCTCTATCTCCGAGTGATCCAATACATGACTAAGATCTACCACGTATTGTCTCAACTGTGACACGTAAAACACGTTGTGCACTCCCTCCAATGCAGGTGGCAAGTCTAATCTATAAGCAACTGCACCGACCCTCTCTAGAATAGTGAAAGGTCCGATGAATCATGGACTAAGCTTTACGCCGCCACCGAAACGAATCGTGCCTCGTGTCGGAGAAATCCTTAGAAACACCAAACCACCCACCTCGAAATCCAAAGGTCTCCGATGCTATCGCCCCAATGCCGCTGTCTGTCCTATGCCACTCGAAGTTTGTCTCTGATTAACTGAGCCTTCTCTGCTGCATCCACAACCATCTCTGGCCCAAGCAAAACTCTCTCTCCAATATCCTCCCAAGACAAAGGAGTACAATACCTCCGACCGTACAGAGCTTCAAAAGGTGACATCTCTATACTAGCATGGTAACTATTGTTGTAAGCAAACCCTACCAAATGGAGATGGTCCTCCCAAGAACCCCCAAAATCTAGTACAAAAGTGCGCAACATATCTTCGAGAGTCTGAATAGTCCTCTCTGACTGCCCATCTGTCTGGGGATGATATGCAGTACTGAACTTGAGCTGAGTGCCCAAACTCTCCTAAAAATTACTCTATAAATGAGAAGTGAAACGACTATCCCGGAGACTATGCTGATGGAAACTCCATGTATCCTAACGATCTGCCTCACATACATCTCTGTCAGCTTCTCCGTAGACAAACCCACCTTGAAAGGCAAAAAGTGGGCTGACTTGGTCAACCTATCAACGATGACCCAAATCGCGTCTTTTCCTCCTGGAGATTCTGGAAGTTCGGACACAAAATCCATAGTAATGTGCTCCCAGTTCCACTCTGGAATGGGTAATAGTTAAAGTAAACCTCCTGGCCTCTGTCTCTCGGCTTTCACCTGCTGGCACACTAAGCATCTGTATGCAAACTGTGCCACTTCCCTCTTCATGCCATACCACCACACACTCTCTCGCATATCCTGACACATCTTGTTAGCACCTGGATGCATGAAATATTGAGAGCGATGCACTTCCTGCAATACCTCATCATGCAGCTCCCCACTAGGCACACACAATCTATCTCCATGCCTCAAAGATCCATCCACTACAATAGTAAAATTATCCTTTAATCCTGCTCTCACCTAAGCTCTGATACTCCTCAGAGATACATCCTCATACTATACTGCCTTGATCCTGTCCATCAAATCTGAATGTATCTATAATCCCCACATCTGCATAGCACAACTAGGAACAATCACCTCAATGCCCAAGCTCTCCAAGTCCTCCAATAAATATCGATCTTGCGTCAAGAACATATCTACCGAATACCTGCTCAAAGCATCGGTAACTACATTAGCTTTCCCAGGATGATATTGCAAAGATATATCAAAATCCTTTATCAGTTCCAACCACCGACGCTGCCTCATGTTCAACTCCTTCTGCGTTAAAACATACTTCAAGCTTTTGTGGTCTGTGAATATCTCTACACGCTCTCTGTACAAATAATATTTCCACAACTTCAGAGCGAAGATGACTGCTTCCAACTCCAAATCATGGGTAGGATAGTTCTTTTCATGAGGACGCAATTACCTGGATGCATAGGCAATCACTTTCCCATGCTGCTAAAGAATACAACCCAAATCCTTCCCCGATGCATCACTATAAACAGTGAAACCTCCGGACCCTGATGGCAACGTCAAAATAGGAGCAGACGTCAACCTCTTCTTCAACTCCTCAAAAGTAACCTGGCAATCCTCCGTCCAAACAACCTCCACATCCTTCCTTGTGAGTCTGGTCATCGGCTCGACAATCCTCGAAAAATCTTGCACAAACTTCATGTAGTAGCCTGCCAATCCCAAGAAACTCTTGATCTCTACTACCAAACTCGGAGTCTTCCAAGATTCCACTGCTGCGATCTTCTTCGGATCCACTGAAATATCATCACCAGTCACAACATGTCCCAAGAATTCTACCTTGTCCAAGAAAAACTCATATTTGGATAACTTCCCATACAACTTCTCCTTCCTCAGCACATCCAACACAATCCTCAAATGCTCCTAATGCTCCTCCGGTGCCCTCGAGTAAATGAGTATGTCGTCGATGAACACCACCATGAACTTATCAAGGTACTGGTGGAACACCTTGTTCATCAAGTTCATAAACACCGCCGGTGCATTAGTCAAACCAAACGGCATCACCATAAACTCATACTGATCATACCGAGTCCTAAAAGCAGTCTTCGGTATGTCCTCCGGCTTCACCTTCATCTGATGGTAGCCTGATCTCAAATCTATCTTAGAAAATACCTTTGTATCACTCAACAGATCAAACAGATCATCAATCCGTGGCAAAGGATACTTATTCTTGATAGTAAAATTATTCAAAGCCCTGTAATCAATGTACATGCGCACCGATCCATCCTTCTTCGGTACAAACAATACCAGGGCTCCCCATGGTGAAGAACTTGATTTGATAAACCCCTTATCCTGCAATTCGTCCACCTGCTTCTTCAACTCGACCAGCTCGCTGTTGTTTACTCTATAGACATACTGCAAAATTGGTTCTGCACCTGGCACCAAGTCTATAAAAAATTCAACATCTCGATCTGGCGGCAATCCTGGCAATTCCTCAGGAAACATATCCAAGAACTCTGCTATCAACGGATGTGGCAAATCCTTGTCTTCCACCATAGATCCACAAATAATGCCTTCTTCCTGCTCCGCAGCTCCTCTAGCAAACTCGAACTTTGGCTCTCCTAGCGAACCAAACAAAACTCTACCTCCTCTACAATCTATGCTAGCACGGTGCCTACTCAACCAATCCATCCCGAGTATAATATCGTAGCTCAGAAGTGGCATTATAAGTAGACACGCACTCAACTCCCGGCGTCCTAGAGTAACTCTCCGATCCTTGCAAATATCATTAACCAGGATAATGCCTCCCCCGGTCATGATCTTGCAAGTCCTAAACAAAGACTCAGCTACCAAAACATGCTTCAGAGCAAAAAGAACAGATACAAAACTATGGGAAGCACCACTATCAAACAAAGCTAAAGCTGGAATAGAATCAAGAAGAATAGAACCTGTGATGACATCTCCGATGGGTTCATCCTCCTCGACGGTCATAGCAAATGCTCGTCCCTGCCGAGCACCTCCCTGCTGCTGATGCTGGACAAAATATTATTGCTGTGTCGGAAGCGGTCCCCTCGGCTGTACTGCATGTGGTCTCGTCTGTGTCCTCGGAGCTGAAGCTGCTCCCTAAACTGTATGACGAGGACACTCTCTCGATTGATGCCCTTCAGTACCACAATACAAACAAACTCCCAACCTCCTCCTGCAAATTTCCCAGATATGGCCGAGCTTCTTGTAGTAGTTGCATGGAGCTTGCTGTATCTGTCTCTGCTGCTGAGGTGCCTGATGAAAAGATGCCCTAGCTGGAGTCTGGTTCTGCTGTGGCTGCTAGAAAGATCTGGACTAGAAATGAGGACGTTTGGCAGATACTGCACTGCCATTGGCCCCCAGAAAAGAATTATGGTCTCTCTTAGGCTTCAAACCCAACTCCCGCGCAACCTTGCGTGCCTCCGCAAGTATCTCCGAGTATGTCTCATAGAAAGACGGAATGAGAATCTTCACTTCCCAGTTTAGACCCTCACGAAAATGAATAGCTCGAACCTTCGGCTCTCTCACCAGATACTCTGTAAATCGGCTCAACCTGCCGAACTCCACAGCATACTCCTCCATAGACATGCTCCCCTGAATGAGACTCTCAAACTGCCTCCCCAAGTCTAGCCTGTCTGCCCGGGCAAAAAACTTTTTCTTGAAAAAATCCTTGAATACCTTCCAAGATTGTCCTGCATCAACCAGAAATGGCTCATTCCTGAACCAAGTACGAGCGACGTCGAACAATTGAAGTCCTGCCGCCTCAACCTTCATATCCTCAGAAATACGGGACACCCTCATAAGATGCTCAATGTCCTCGAGCCAATCATCAGCATAGATGATGCCCTCCGTCCCCTTAAAAACCCTAGGCTCCAGTTTCTTGAATTCTTGAATGTTGCCTGGTCGAAGCTGATCAACCTGAGGAACATCCTGTTGCTGGACCGGAACTCCTCTCTCGACTACGGCATGAGCAAGATGATGAGCACTCTCGATACCCTACCGTAGAACGTCGTTCTGCCTCTGATGTGCCTCTGACTGAGCCCTTTATACCTCGAGCATCTCACAAAATAGTGTAAACATCTGTGATGCCTCTGCTGGCACATGAGGTGGAGGTGGAAGCCCCTCAAATATAGCTGGCACAGTCCTCTGAGTTGGTGGTGTACCTCCGAAAGCAGCTGACACTCCAATCTCCGAAGAAGTGACTGGTACAGGCCCTCGGGATGTCGCAGACCTCTCAGAAGCTGCTCTCCCCTGCTGCGATCTAGTCTTAGGCGGCATCCTGAGACAAAGCGAAAGAAAGAATCAATATGGCACAAGATATAAGACTTTATAGGAAAGGACAGATTAAGAGATCAAGTATCAATATCAAAGGAGAATAGTGAATCAAAAGAATTTTCCTAGATATGATTGAATATCTCAGCCTATATCCTATATCCTATCGCAGGCTCGCAGTAGTACAACTAAATTATCGCACTACCACGATATCACATACTTTGTGAAGCTAGACCTGCATGGGCCACCACTAAAAACGTGTCACGACTCGCACCCGGTGTAAGGGTACAAGTCGGAAACAACGTCCAGCCTACACCACAGAATCAGCGGTAGAACGCTGTATGGATAATCTATCTAACAATATAATGAACCACCAATAATGATAATATACTCAATCACAGAATTAAGATAAAAATGAACATGAATCAGATAAAGAATAAAATAGTCACAATATAACTCATGAGTCTAAAATAATACATCAATGAGTCTGAAGAGACGAAGCTATAACTCCCGGGTCAACTGTCTCAGTTGGGATAAGTCCCTTCTGAGCCAGGGTCTCAGGCTCTAAACCCATAATATCCTGAGGTCCATAATAGGTAGGGTACCACTCCTCAGTGTTATCTGGAAAAAATATATCCAGTCAGGAAAGGAGCAAAGTACATCTCTAACAGCAGTTCTAATCAATGATAAAAACTATGTAACAGTAAATAGATGTGAATATACAATATGCACAAGAGATACATACAATAAGGAAATACTAGAATAAATACAATAATGAATAATATACCAATGAACAAGAATACTAATGACTAAGTGTGTGAGTACTAGCTTAACATGTGATCGGCTTGGGCAAGATACAATACGGCCTGGCTAATCATACATGCGGTGTATGATCAATACTATTCAGTAATCAGTACTTGATACAATAGGGGTATTGATCATATATCCATACTAATACTCCCCACCCTCGACTGGTATAATAGATCTAACCACGGTATGCTATGGCACGAGATTCTCCAAGAAGATAACTAGTCTTCCTGAGAATCAGTGTCTGTACATGTACAAGATAACCAATGAAACAATACTTGCACCATATACACCATATACCAAGGAATAATATCTCATAACGAGATCCGGATATACCAATCCGTGTAACCATAGTGTCAAGAGAACATAGATATCTACACTAGATACAATGAACATAGAGGATAACATAAATAAGAAACTATCAGAGAATGTACTCGCCTGAATTCCTAGGAATAGTCTCACAGATGTTTGACACGGTGCCTCGAAGACCAAGATATGGAATACAACATCAATACAAGGTTTCGAAAAGAGAATAAGTTAAACTAGTCAACTTCTAGGCCAAAAAGTCAATTCTAAGTCAAAAGTCAACTATGGTCAAACTAAGGTCAACTATGGTCAACTATATATTTCTAGGTTGTACAAGTCTAACACAGAAATACTAAAGTCTAAGCCATAGAAATCTCATCTTAAAAGTTAGGATACTGTATCTCCGGGTACGTAATTCCCAAGGTAAAACATCAATAATATATACCAACAATTAAATATTAAATATATAGAATCACAATTACAACATCAAATAGGTACCGTGGTTTTGAACCAACTTGGTATCTTAACAACAATCACCAATTGATACTCAAACCCAATATCTTGGGTATCTCCAATTACCTTGGTCTCTACAAGGTAATACCCAATACCTTGTTATATTAATTACCCTTATATATATATATAATATATACTAAATATTATACATATAAAGAATTTAGCAAGTAATAATATATTACATCAATATATATATATATATATAATCTTCCAACCGTCGCTGAAAACTGATATACTGATACGCTACTTTTTAATGACAGTTTCTGCCTGTAACTGAAGCTGTCGTCGCTGCTGCTGCTGAATTCCTAATGCTGCTGCTGTTTTGGTGACGGTTTACAACCGTCACCGAATCTGCTGTCGCTGCTGCTGCCTCTTTCCGCCGCTGCTGCTGCTTATTAATGACAGTGGCTGCTGTCATTAATGGCGCTGATAAATGCTACAGCGGCTGCTGCTATTAAGTGACAGTAGCTGCTGTCGCCAAAACTCCTGTAGCTAAAAACCTATAAATATATATATATATATATATATATATATATATATATATAACATCAAAAAATATATATATATATATATATATATATATATATAATAACTATACATACCCTCTCCTATTATTATGTACATATTTAATATATAGCAACAAGCACACACATACATAAATATATTTATAATATTCATCCATGCATATATATAAATAATCATATAGCAACAATATATAATATAATTATTTAATTAAATATACATATATATATATTGTAATAACATATGTACATATTTACATATATCGCACATACTATAACATATATATTTATATATGTAGAAGAATAATTACATAATATACATACACTCTTAGTACCTACATAATATAGATCTAGGATACAAGAAATACTATAATATATACACTATAATACATACATAATATCTATATATATATATATATATATATATATATATATATATATATATATATATATATATATATATATATATATATATATATATGCACAATTATAAACTTCATGAATTAAGAGCACAATAATTAGATCTACATATAAATACACAACATATGGAGAGTATCACACCGTATCCCACTAGATCTAGGATACGTATGTGACACGAGTCCACCACACATCCAATTGTACCCCGAAGGACACAAATAAGTCACATATATTATTTATGAACAATAAGAAGTGTCAAATATAGATCTACATTTCCGTGTCAAAATACGACATGTACAAAGTCCCGTGTCGGAGGGAAAACCCCCAAAATAATACGTATCACCAAATTATTGGGATACGACATACATGTACCTAATTATGGACACGATGCTAGCCCCAAACACATAAACACATGCCAAATTGATCTATAGGATCAATTGACACACACAACAAATGTCAATCTCGGAATTCTCCAAAAATTGACACAAAAAGTACCATAACTTTCTCAATATGCCTCCTATGAACATAAAACCAAATCCTATGGGTAGCCTATGCATATAGGTTGATTTTCCATGGTTAAAACTCAGATTTAGAACCTAATTTAAGGGAAAAATTGAATTGTACCTATTGGAAGATGGATTCCTAATGAAAACTCCAATTGAGATAAAATTGCCTCCAACTTGTAGATTATTGCTTCTCTTGGTAGATCCTTGCTTTCTCCTTCTAGATCCTTGCTTATCAAGTCTCTAATGGTGATTTGGGAAGGAATTGGAATGAAATTTGGTAGGGAAATGAAATGGGAATGAAAGAATTTGGTAGAGAAAAATTCTAGATCTTGATTTGGAATAAAAAGAAGAGAGAGAATTTTCCCCGTCTTTTAAATATAGGCCGGCCCCTTTCCTCTCCCTTAAGTTATCATGTAATATCCATTATACCCCTTGGGGCCTCTCATGAAGAAATAATTAAGGAAGGAAGCTTCTAGTCTAATGATTTAATTAATTTAATCCATCTCCTTAACAATGGGCTTTCTAAATGGGCTAAGTTCTAACCAATTAATTCATGTTGGCCCATGGGTCCAAACTAAACTAGTTAGGTACACTAACACAAGTCCAAATAAATAACTAACATCTAACAATAATTAAATAATACCACAAATAATTATTTATCAAGCACAATATTTAATTAAATATAAAATTACTAAAATATCCTTTCCTAGAAAATGTGGTAGTGACATCTGTGGCGCTCACCAACTCGGACCTAAGCTTCAAGATTGCCTTCGACGAATGGGCTATTATTGGCCAACGATGGCAGCAGATGCCGTCGATTATGTGAAAAAGTGCAAGATGTGTCAAATCCATGTCGACTTCATTCACCAACCATCGGAGTTCCTATACCTAACCATTGCATCTTGGCCGTTTGAAGCCTGGGGTATGGAAATCATAGGACCAATCAGTCCACCTTCGTTTAAGGGGCACCGGTTCATTTTAGCCATCACAGATTACTTCTCTAAATGGATGGAAGTTGTTCCACTCGTAGGGGTAAAAACTTCCAACGTTGTTAACTTTATAATGTATCACGTCATCTACCACTTTGGCCTACCTCGCTGGATCATCCATGATAACGGCTCGTAATTTGTAAGTCACGCTTTCTTCCGGTTCTGCGATAAAAATTAAATCCAAAATATAGCTTCGACGGCCTACAACCAAGCAACGAATGGATTAGCCAAAATGTTCAACAAGACCATCATCAAGATCCTCAAAAAGTTTGTTTCAACCAATAAATGTGACTGTAATGAGAATCTCGGAGAGTGCCTATGGGCCTACCGTACGACAGTTTAAACTCCAACTGGCAGCATGCCATTCTTCTTAATCTACGAAAGTGAAGCTGTACTTCTGTTGGAGACACAAATTCTATCTCTCCGGATAGCACTTTCTAATTAGTTGACTACCAAAGACCATCTTCGTCGACGCTTGCAAGAATTAGAAGCACTTGATAAAAAAATCTCTTGGCTCAACAGCGCATTGAGCTATACCAAGCACGACTTTCTGGCACCTTCAACAAAAATATCAAGGAAAGAATATTTCAAGTGGGCGACCTAGCCCTTGCAATGAGAAGACTAACGGTCATGACCCATAAGAAGGCAAACAAATTCTAACCCAAGTGGAAGGACCCCTTCGTGGTAGAGACAGTATATTACAGTGGTGCATATAGACTCGTCAAGCCCAACGGTGACTTGCTCATGATGCCCATCAACGACAAGTTCCTAAAGAAATACTATGCCTAATCAAGGCAAGGAAAAAAAATATTTTTCTCTTCTATCCCTAGCAGAGAAAATTGAGAGGACAATGTCTACAATTAGCATACTCCTCAGCATGTTATCTCTAAGTAGCGTCTGTAGTAAGCAGACAAATATGTTATCCGTACTCGGAAGTCCCGAGTACGCTATGGGTAACGAATCCTCAAAAAACTTTACGAAAGGCAAAAGGTAAACGTCCATATTACCTCTGAACTATGAGCCATTCTCCACACTAAAAGAAGATAGTCACGTCCATATTACGTCTGACTTATCCTTTTTAGTGTTTTCCCCACAAATATCCATACAAAGTGAGTAGTTCATGTCCATATCACCTCTGAACTACGAGCTGTCCGAGAAAGCAGTCACGTCCATATCACCTCTGAACTACGAGCTGTCTGAGAAAGCAGTCACGTCCATATCACCTCTGAACTACGAGCTATCCGAGAAAACAGGCACAGCGCCACCACAGTGCAAAGGCAACCTTAGCCATGAAGAAGAAAATATGCCTCTGTAGCGTAGTTGCGTATCAGTTCTCGGCGCATGCTTCAGATGCATGTCCGAAGACAGCCTCACCCATGCTACCAAGATAGAGCCCTCACCGTCAATGCATCCTCAGGACAAAGCTCTTCAGCAACGACCATGTGCGTCAGGCCAAACAGTTCAAATAGTGGAAAGAATGGTGTGAACGAGTAGTGCCAAGAAAGTGTCCAAAGTGACCAAAGAAAGAAAAAAAAAAGAGAACAAGTCCTACTCCTCACCTTCACCAATAATAGAAACCTGGTCGACCATCAGAGGGAGAGGGTCGACAAACTGCTCGACTGACTTTCCCGTGCCTAACTTCAACAGAGACATTGTAAGAGAGAAATACACTATTCTCTTCCTCTCTAGCTCTCTATTTATAGCAAAGAAGCCATTAATGGCTCACGAATTGTTAGACACTGAAATCGTGGGATGAATCTAACAGTCAATGGATGAATCTTCGTCGCGGCTTGATGCACCTAGAAGTCCTATGCGCGTGACTAAGTGACTTTCTTCATGCGTCTAACAGTCAAATGCGCCAAACAACTTACTATGCCAGAAAAAAAATCTGTTGCGCCAAACATAAGGGGGCCTCACACGTGTGCCAAAGTAACGCCTGCACTTATATCCTTCATGCTTCTGTTCAAAGTATTCTGAACTTTAAAAACTCACAAATTTTAAGTTAAGAAACTTTGAAGGGGGTCTTGTAGAAGCATAGAAAATCTATACCATTCGCCTCAGTGACTCAGCTCCATGCGCCTCAGTGACCTAGCTCCATGCGCCTCAGGGATCCAGATTCATGCGCTCCAGTGTCCTTGCTCTATACATCAACCATCTAAGAAGTGTATATATGCCCACAGTGTCGTACGCCACTACACATCTTAGTATCTCATGTACCCGTAGTGTCGTACGCCACTACGCATCTTAGTATCTTATGTGTCCGCAGTGCCATACGCCACTACGCATCTTAGTATCTCATGTGCCCGCAGTACAATATGCCACTATGCATCTTAGTATGCGCCTGCAGTGTCATGCGCCACTACCCCTTCAGTTCTCTTCATGTGCCAAGTAAAATTATTCCCAAGGTATAAATACAGCTATCCAAATTAAGGCTTCACACGTGCAGCCTTAACGCAGTATGCGCCTGCAGTGCCATGCTCCAACATGCAGCCCGTGTACATGAACCTATGTAAAGCCTTCCTAGGCTATAAATAGTGGGCATCTCCCACATGTAAAAAAGAGACAGCTACACATAAAAGAGATACACATAGAGGCGACGACCACACATGGAAGAGAAGGAGAAGGAGAAGGAGAAGGAGACAGAAGCACCATTCTAAGCCTCGTCAACCTCCTTGGTCCCGGATCATCAACGGAGTAAAGGAACCACTGTAGTGCTATATCTCCACCGTCCCACTTACCCAGATCTTTTTTTTTTGTTCTTAGATCCTATTGTATAGGAATTCTCTTATACTCTTTGTTAATTCATAATAAATAAGAACTTTACACCCTCCACCCAAAAACTTTTTTTTGCGATGTCGACAGTACTTAGTTCCAAGTATGCCATGGATAATGTCCATAAAATACTCCTCCATTGGAGTTATCTTGGTCTATTATGTCCGCATTACCTCTGATAGTCTACCCCATTACTCATGCCACAGTGATTGGTATGTTTATGACAAGACACCTTAGTGTAGATGGCTTTACCCTTCCATTTTGCTATTAAATCCCTAATAAGGTTTACGGCTTTAAACACATCTATCACGTCCATACGACTTCTAATAGCGTGTCATTTTCAACTTATTATCCATACTTAGTTTCAAGTACGCCATGGATAATAAATCCACAAGATGATCCCCCTAATAGAGTTACCTAGGCCTATCAAGTCCATAATAGCCCGATCTACTACTTATGCCAGTGTTTAGTATATTACCTAGCCGCTATTTAAACACCCAGTGGATTCATAGCTTCAAGCCTATCTATCATATCCATCACACCTCTGAATAACGAAAGGACACAAAGGAAAGTGGGTTATATTAAAAGCTAAAAGAAAAGATACAAAATGGCATACTTCCTTAAAAAGGGCCAAAGGTCTACATGAACTAAGACGTAGACATCATGAGAGCACCAATTTTACCCATCAGCTCTGCCATCTTACTTGCCACATCCAAAGACTGCAAGATACCTGTCCCCCAAGTATGGGGCACTCTACTTGTAACTCCTCTTTCCCCAATTCCAATAAATAGATATTTTCCATAATTTTTTTCTAGAAATTAAATCATAAGTAGTAAATTATTTTCCTAAATTTAAATTGGAGTAACCAACTAATATAAAAAGAAATGGGTCAATTGCAATAAGGCAACTCATTTTAGGCCACAACCGATCAAGCATTCAGCCCAAAACCCAAAACCATTTGGAATCAAACCCATCGGTTTGACCCATCAAATAGCTAAGCCAGGCCCAATTGCATTAGGATCCAAATCCTGAACAAAATACTCCATCCCCACCGCCCTTCATTTTTTTAACCCGACGTATCTCCGCCAGGCGATGACTCAGCCAATCGTCCAACGTTCCCGGTGTTCCCCGAAACATCCTGGAGCTTCCAGAACCACCACCACTACCTAAATTCTAATCGCGAACGAGCCGAGATGGTTCCTAAAGTTTCTCACCGAGTTACCTCAATCACCCAGCCGACAGCCATTCTCGGAGCATCTAGGAGCTTCTCCTTTACCGAACTTGCCGCCTATATAACAGACCCCAAATTCCTTTGTGCTCTACCACCACCTCAGTGGCGGTGTCCTGCCCTGAAAGATGAGAGGAGTATTTGGTTCTTGATCAGAATAATTTGTGTTTATGTTCAACCTCAACTTGGCCTTTAAATAGCCATTTACAACTCTAACAGAATGCATAATGGTAGCACCCTCTAGCAATATTCTAATTAAGTGATAACAAATCAAAACAAATCAAAAGCATAGATCAAATAACAAAATTCCTAAAGACTAGGATTTATTAAAACCCAAATAACAAGCTCTTCAATCTTCTCAACGAGATTAACTCTAACAAATCACCTCCTAAGCCTGTTGCATGATATTTACCTCTATGACGCCGAGCTTCTGTCTCATCTCAATGAACTTGACTCATCCGAGCACCCTGGTAAGAATGTTTACTAGCTGCTCTTCAGTGTTGATGTACTCGAACTCAACCTTCCCTCTCTCGACACATTCCCGAATAAAATGATACCTTTTATCAATATGTTTGCTTCGGTCGTAGAAGACGGGATTCTTGCTGAGGGAGATGGCGGACTTGTTGTCAACCTTAAGCATGACGCTGCCGGCCTCCTTGTTCTTCAAGTCACCAAGGAGTTTTGCAAGCCAAATACCTTGGTATACCGCCGTTATTGCGGCAATGTACTCGGCCTCGCAGGATGACAATGCCACAACCTTCTACTTCTGAGATTGCCAGCTAATGAGGCTACTACTGAGGAAGAATAATACGCTAGTGGTGCTTTTGCGGGTGTCGATGTAACCAGCCATGTCACTGTCGCTATAGCCGATCAGCCGTGGTTCCTCCACCTTCTTTACGTAGCGACAACCAAAGTGACATATGCCGACGACGTATCGAAGGATGTGCTTGACGGCAAAAAGGTGTTCGGTGGTCGGATTCTCTATGAACCGACTTACATAGCCCACCGCGTATGAGATGTCTGGACGCGTATGCACCAAGTACCGGAGGCTCCCCGCGATGCTCCTGTAGGATGTGGCGTCAGTCAGAGGGGCTGAGCTCACCTTGCTTATCTTGAACCTCGGTTCCATGGGGATGTGGCACGGGTTACAATCCATTATGCCACTCTTCTCCAAGATTTTGAGTGCATATGCCTCCTGACGGAGGGTGTTGAAGCTATTGGACTGTTGTACCTTGATGTCGAGGTAGACGGTGAACAATCCTAAGTTACTCATTTTGAACAAGGCCTTTATCTCTTCCTTGAACTTGGCAATCACTTGTGGTTCCATCCCGGTGATGATGAGATCGTCGATGTACACACCCACAAGTAGGCTAGCTGGACCTTTGTCGCATGTAGCGTGCTTCTTTGCACTCCGGTGGAAACCAAGTGACAGTAGGCAACTATCAAGCTTGGTGTTCCAAGCCCCCGGTGCTTGTCGCAGCCCGTATAGTGCCTTGTCAAGTTTCAATACTTTGTGCTCCTATCATTTAATAACAAAGCTGGAAGGTTAGACGACGTACACCTCCTCCTTGAGGTTACCGTTGAGGAACATCGTCTTCACGTCCATGTGGTACAACGCCCACCCCTCATGTGCGGCGAGTGCGATCAACAAACGGACGAACTCGAGGCGAGCAACCGGCACGAACACTTCCTCAAAGTCCACTCCTTGCCTTTACACATAGCCTTTTGCCACAAACCGCACCTTGTTCTTGAGGACGACACTGTACTCGTCCTTCTTGAGCTTGTAGACCCACCTTAAACTGATCAGATGGTGGTCGGGTGGGAGGTCTATGAGGTGCCAAATACGGTTCTCCTCAATGGAGCTAATCTCCTCGAGCATCGCTTGGCACCAACATCGGTGTTTCTCGGCTTCAAAGAAATTGGCAAGTTCCTCGTCAACCATAAGGAGCAGCTCATCGGTATCAAGCTCACATACGGTGGTTGTGTCAAGCAAGCTCGCCAAGGTCCTGTCGCAGCTCATCTTTATCGGCATCGAGCATGGGCGAGGCGTTGGTGGGTGGCGAGACAAATTCTACTCCACGTTGTACCACCGAGTCGAATGTTTCTGCCCCAGACTGAGTTTGATGGATCTCCACCCCGTGCACCAGCGTGCCTGTGTGTTTAACATGTGGTATGGGGATCATAGTATACTCAACAGTAAATATCTCACCTATGTTGTCTTGCATACCTCAGTCCCACTTGGCTTCCTCGTCGAAGACAACATCGCGTGTGACATGCATGTCCTTGCTGGCGGGGTCGTATACCCGGTATGCCTTGGTGCCGGGCTCGTAGCTGATGAAGACCACGTGCTTGCTGGGATTTTCTAGCTTCTGTAAGTTCGGCTTGACCACCTTGACGTGTTCAAAACAACCGAAAGTGCGAAGGAAGTGCACGCTTGGCTTGTGTCCGTGCCATGCCTTGTATTGTGTCTTGCTGTTGACGCTCCGTGTCAGCGAGCGATTGAGGATGTAGACAGCCATCATGACCGCCTCGCCCCAGAACTTTCCGTGCATATCCTTTGCCTTTAGAAGGCGGCACGCCATCACGACGACCGTCTGGTTCCGGTGCTCGACGACGTCGTTCTGTTGTGGTGAGTACGACGCTGTGAGTTATCGTTTGATGCCGACGCCCGCGTAACACTCTATAAATGCTACAGATGTAAACTCGCCCCCATGATCAGTATGGAGCATGTGCAGTTTGTTCCCTGTCTCCACCTCGATGTGGGCTTGAAAGTGTTTGATGGCTGTCGGTGCTTCATCTTCGAACCAGTAGCGTCAACCACATGTAGCGGCTGAAATCATCGACGAGGAGCAAGAAGTAGCACTTACAACCGGGTGTCACCGATGTGATCAGCTCGCAGATATCACCGTGAACGAGATCTAGCAAGTTGTCAGCACAGTACTTGGTCGCATACGGAAATGGCGTGCGGTGCTGCTTCCCGGCAAGGCAACTATCACAGATTTGATTGACGCGTTTGATCTGTGGTTGCCCGTGCACCATGTTACGGTGAGCTAACTTCCTGAGTGCTTCAAAGTTGAGATGGCTGAACCGTGCATGCCACCGCCATGCATCGTCATTGAGTCTGCTAAACACACTAGTTGTACAATATCAAGAGATAGAATATACAGTCGATTTCGGGCACATTTTACCTTGGCAATGAGGCATTATTGACGATCTCGAATTGAGAGCACTGTCACTACCATATTTTCTAGGCGAGGGTATTTTGGTAATTTTATAATTAATTAAATATTATGCATATTGTATAATTATTTATTATATTATTTAATTATTATTAGATGTTAGTTTATTATTTTGGACTTGTGTTAGTGGACCTAACTAGTTTAGTTTAGACTCATGGACCAACATTTAAAATTAGTTAGAATTGAGCGCAATTAGAAGCCCATTCATTAGGAGATTGATTAGTTTAATTAAAACAATTAGACTATAACCTTTCCTCCTTAATTATTTCTTCATGAGAGGCCCCAAGGGATATAATAGACATTACATAGTGACTTGGGAGGGGGTCAAGTGGTCGGCCTATACAAAGAGGGAAAACAAGTTTTTCTCTCCTCTTTTTATTTTAAATCTAGATCTAGAATTTTTCTCAACCAAATTCCTTCATTTTCACATCAATTACCTACCAAATTTTATCCCAATTCCTTTCCAAATCACCATTGGAGGCTAGTAGAGCAAGGATCTAGAAGGAGGAAGCAAGGATCTACAAAGAGGAGCAAGGATCTATAAATTGAAGGCCAGTTTCATCAAATTTGGAGGTTGTATTAGAAATTATTCTCCCAATAGGTACAATTCAGTTTTTTCTCTTTAATTAGGTTCTAAATATGAGATTTAACCATGAGAAACTATCCCATATACATAGGCTACCCATAGAAATTGGAATTATGTTCATAGGAGGCCTTTTGAGAAAGTTATGGTACTTTTTGTGTCAATTTTGGAGAAATTTCGAGATTGACACTTGTTGTATTTGTCAATTGGTCATATAAACCAAATTGGCATGTGTTTTATTGTTTATGGCTAGTATCGTGTCTATAATTGGATACGTGTAGGTCATATCCCAACAATTTGGTGATACGTGTTGATTTGGAGATTTTTTCTTTGACACAGGGCTTTGTGCATGTCATATTTTGACACAGACACGTAGATATATATTTTACTCTTCGTACTATTCATATATAATAATTTAGACTTGCTCGTGTCCTTCGGGATACGTTTGTTGTGTGGTGGACTCGTATCGCAAGCGTATCATAGATCTAGAGTGATACGGTTGCGATGCACTCCACGTGTTTGTTTGATTTCATTTCTAGATCCCATTTCTATTATTTTTAGCTACTTGTAATAGATATATTCATATGTATATATTTATATATATTGTTATGTATATATATGTAGTTATGTGTACTAGTGTATCAAGTATCTATATGCATATGTATCTATATATATATATGTAGATATACATCTATATATAAAACTATTTCAATAGTTATGTTATATGTATACATGTATGTTGTATATATGTATTTATGGGTATGATGCTACTATATCTATATGTACGTATGAGAGGAAGTGATATATCTACCTATATGTATATATATAGGATACTATATCTATAAGTACATGTGTGTGGGTACATCTATATGTATATGTATATGTATATGTATGATTATATATATGTATATGTATGATTTTATATATATATATATATATATATATATATATATATATATATATATATATATATATATATATATATATATTAGTATAAATGTGGGTATGTTTACTTGAGTGTTTATATATATATATATATATATATATATATATATATATATATATATATACACTCATCAATCTATCTATCTATCTATCTATCTATCTATCTATCTATCTATCTCTCTCTCTCTCTCTCTCTCTCTCTCTCTCTCTATATATATATATATATATATATATATATATATATATATATAAGTAAGTGCTTGTGTGAGTATGTGTTTGTGTGTTGGAAGAGGGTCTGCAGTGTGTGCTGTGATTCAATCGAGCACACAGCAAGCAGCTAGCAGCAAGTTTGCATCAGTCGCAGCAGCATGCAATTGCACTGTAAGAGGCAACGTACAGCAGCAGCATTCCAGTGCTTAGCACAGGTAGCAGCAACAGTAGCAAGAAACATAGCTTGGAGCAGCAGCAGCTAGGGCTCGATGCTGCACGAGCAGCTACAACAGCGAGGCAGCAAGGCTGTAGCACAGCGGCAACATTTCAGTGCTTAGCACGGGCAACGCAGCATTGTCTAGTATCAGCAGCAGTTCCAGCATATTTCAGAGCTAGGTAGTATGGCCAGTTTGTTATTTGATAGTTAGTTATCTATTGAATTAGTTATCTAGTTAGTCGTTAGTTAACATTTTGGTTATTAGCTAGTTGATAGTTAAGTTATCTAGTTTTGTTAGTAGCTATATGTATATACTTGTGATTAATTAGTAAGTTAGAACTATATATATACTACTTATACATATCTAGCTAGGTATATATATATTTGTAGGTATGTAGGTATATATGGTTTTATGTATTAGTTGCATTGATGGTTAGTGTAGCATGGTAATTAGTATATAATATTCATTTTAGTAAATACTAGTAGTTGGTATTAGTATATACTAGAAGTTATATTAGATTGATATATATGTATTAGTATATAGTTAGGAGTTGGGTAGTTATTATACACTAGAGTTGACATTACCTTGAAATACCAAGGTAAGTGTCAAGGTATTGAGGGTTACTCAAGGTATTAGAATTGGGTATCGAGATGGAGGTTTAGTGGTACGATACCGCGTTGGTTCAAAGCCAAGGTATCCACTTAGCACTTGTAATTAGGATTAGTATATATATATATATATATATATATATATATATATATATATATATATATATATTATTGCTTGTGTATGTATATATGCTATTTCCATATCTCTTGTTTGCGTATCTTGCGATACGGTAACTTAGTATCCTAGATTTAGCTTGTATGGCCTAGATTCTTAGTGTATGAACCCAATATCATAGAGATAGACTCATGCAACATAGAAATCGATAGTTTGACCAAGTTTGACCATTTTGACTTAGAGTTGACCTAGTTTGACTATTTTGACTTAGAAATAGCCTTTTGACCTAGATGTTGACTAGTTTAACTTATTTTCATTCTGAAACCTTGTATTGATTTTATATTTCCTATTTAGGTTATCGAGGATGTCATGCCCCAGTCCCAAAATACGTAGGACTAGGAATACGTAAGCATGACAGCCGTATGTATATGGTAACTCCAATATATGAAAACCATAACACATACGTACGCTATATTATGAATAATAATTCAAAAGTGGTGTATAATTATCATAAGTCACAAGGCATAACAAAATCTCATCCACGTAATCAAATATAAATGAATAACCAATCAACTATATAACTGAATCCAGAATAAGATGCTTGATAAGAACAAGTAGTTGGGTGGAGATAAATCTACTACCAAACTAGAATATAAGAGAAACAAATAGGTACACCTAATGAACAATGAGGCTCGAAGGGAAGACCTCATCGAAAGATAAGTAGCCAGTCCTGATCTGTGCTCCTACGGCTAGTCATAATCGTCTACACCTGGAAAGGGACCAGGTTCTCAGAGGGACATAACAAGATACATAAAAGCATGCCATAAAGTAAATATTGTGAAAACTCGAGGGTGAACTAACCAGCTAAGTGAATGCAATTTGAGGACAACCTTGGTACGTATGGGAAATGTAGGCTGGACATATGCCGAGTAAATTACCAATCGCCGTGACTGGCTAGTATATGCAACATATGCCCCCAAAATAAGGGTACTCTACAATATAATAACGTTCAGCTCCGAAGAACATGGCATCTGTATAAGTAATAACATCTAACGTTTCGGAGAACGTAGAATCTGTATAGTATAATGTCCATATCGCTCCCAAGAACGTGGAATCAGAATAGTATAACGTCCATATCGTTTCGTCGAACGTGGAATCTGAATAAAGGAAGTCATTGGATCAGTGGCTCCTCCGGATACTACGGATTCCAATGTGGGTATCCCATACGCCTACCAGTTGTCCTCCCCGTCCAATGCCAATGTACAAGTCGCGAATACGACGTGAACATCTCGTACTATAATGCAAGTCTCTATAAAAATAAATAACTAAGCTAAATACCGTCACACGTGCTGCTCACACCGATGGCCAGTCGAGTATGAAGCACGCATCCCTACATGAACTCACTCTATGACGTGCAATGAAACATGTCAAGGCCTGGGGATTCATACCGATAACTCCACAACTTTAGGTGCGTCCACTAGACACTAGGTCAGACACAAGTCCTAACGTCAATGCCTTCGTTGACTGCATCTAAGTCTTTCTCGGACGCGCACAATTATATAATATTAAAATAAATAAATATGTAACTAAATAATAACTAAATTTAAACAGTACAACAATGCAAGGTATACATGTCTGGCAAGAAAGCTACGTAGTGTAAGCACCCAGACGTCAAGCACGAGGGATCAGAAACTATGGCCTCCGAATAAACATCTCTGGATGTTGAAATAAACATCACAAACGTTCCCGGAATAAGCGAGATAGTCAGAAAAGCCTACCTTTTTGTCCAATTTAGACACAGGGACAAAACGGTAATTTTGGGTCAAAGCGACCACATGTGGGCCACCTTGCACCAAAATATGTGCCAGAGGTAAAGGCCTCTAAATGAACAAATTATAGGTCAAATAAATTTTAAATGTTGATACGAACTCAACGGTATGTCCAATTTTAAATTTCGGTGAGCCGATCATAAATTCGCCCTTCAAGTCAACCCATGGGGCCCGCAAATAGGCGACTTGGTCAAATGTCTCAAAATCGCGTAAAACTTGGGTCACAGGACCAGCGTGATACCACGAATATAATGGCGTAAGTTTCATCATATTCCAACGAGCGTACACAAAATGGGGTGGTATTTTACAAAAGTTGCGATATGGGAACTTTTTATGGATACGGGTTGATTTCGATGCGCACACACGTCTGAATCAGCTTTCACGAAAGCTCACACATCATGATATACCATACGTGCCTTTTGGTATAATTGGTACGCGACGAGGCCGTCCTATTTGGTGGGGCGCACTCCATATCACAAAATTTTAGTTTTAAAAAATCAAGTTTTGGGTCATTTTGGAGGCCAAATATTTTAACACATAAAACGAATTAATAAAAACTAAAAGAACAAAAAAAATCTTGGTTATATTGAGAAGAAAATCCTTCAATTAGTTTTTGAAAATATTAAACAGGTTGATGGCAAATTGGGTGTGAACATGGAGGTTTGGGTTGAAGTTTCTGGACTAATTTTGGGCAGTTTTTTGGCCATTTTTTGGTCAATTTTTCGACCAATCCGGGACACGAAAACTCGTCCCGCTTGAATGAAAATCCTAGAGGGTTAGGTTGTGAACATGCACGGACAAACCGCTCAAGAAAAGGACGAGAGATGAGAGAGATACGCCACCGTGAAGATGTGGCGACGGACTGCACTGCTGTGCAAGCATGCGTGCGGCGGGCGCGGACGGCTGCGGTCGGCCGAGGCGGCCAGGGGAGACGGCGGTCGGCGCAAGGTGGTCGCCGGTGTGGGGTCGTCGGGGCTGCTGTCGCCGTTGTCGGAACTATGGTTAGGGTTAGGGTTTGGTTTAGGATATGCAATATGTGTGTCTATATATATATATATATATATATATATATATATATATATATATATATATATATATATATATATATATATATACACACTAGAGATAGGGAGGGAGAGATGAGCCGCGAGCGGAGGGGAAACTCTGTTGGGTTGCTGTGTGTAACGACCCGCTCCGCTCAACCCGGAGGGCCGATTCAAACGGCACAAGTGTAGGGAACCAACCTACTTTGCTCAGCGAGATGGCTCATTCGATACAAAGGCATTCATACTGGGATCTTCAAATAGAGACAAACTTAGACTTTCAGAGACACGCTCGGAGCCTCGCTCGACCGATGCGATACATCGCTAAGGTGGGTGGCCCCGGTGAACCTGTCTCTACTTAGTTGCACACTAATAAAATGAATGCTACATGCTAGATTCAGGTGATAACCTTTGCATGCTAATAAAAGAGATGAACGCACTAGGTAAGGGGATAACCCCGTCTTATTGTTTCATAGAACATGGAGATCTCACATCCTATTTTTGTAATTGGGCTCGTTGAGTCATACGGTAGTAACTATTTATATATATGCCTCATAAAGTAGTTTGAGTTCATGTTGTGGCACCACACGGAATGGACATGGGATAGAGTAAAGTCGTATTGCATTCATAAGACGAGGAAGACTATCCAGTAGTCGTTCTGAGTCAGAAGATGGATAGAAGAGAAAGTACTTAGGATATACAGATCACCGAGACAGCCCTTAATAAGGGAGCTACGTAAAAAAGAATGGTCCGAGTGTAGTCCTCGGTAAGGATTCAACCGAGTGTAGTCCTCGGTTAGGATTAGAAGTGGAGAAGTAGTTCCATGGTCACCGATAACTGGTTGCACACCATGTAGAAAGAGTCCTCGACACGATTGCTGAGGCATCCGAATCGTGTCGGCCCGGGAGGATAGAGTGCCAGTGTAGTCCTGGCGATACGCTAGCTGATGACCTGGATGGACGTCGACTCGTTAGACGGTTAGGAGGCCCAGCAAGGCTAGCAACCGAGCTGGGAAGTCAGTCGTCCATCGCAGATCTTGTCCAATATGGCTAACAGAGCCAGTGACCTTCATATAGATAAGTCTTGTTTGCATAGCGGCCATCCGCGTTTAGTAGAGGAGTAGAATAAAGGAGGGTAACTACACAATGTTTGCATATTCAGAATGGATGAACGGTAACGAATGTAGTTCGAGTAGAATGGGTCTGCGGCAAGTACACGACATAACACTTGGGCTTTATGTATGTTCTTTGTTATTCAGTATGCCATCGTGTATATTGTTGCATATGACAGGGAAGGACGAATGGTAAGAAAATGGTAAGATGAATTCAGTTGTTCATTATTATGACACTGTTGTGCAGACACGAATACTTCTTTAATTATATTGCCATATAACCGATCCTAAGGCAAAAAGATTAGTAAGACACCATAATCTATCGGTGCACATAACTAATAAACGTGCTTGTTTTGTGGCGTGGGCGAGAGGTCTCTCCACCAGTGCATTCAATGTATTGATACCCAACCAGTCTGCATGCAGGGTGCAGGGGGAACTCGTACGGATTTGGCGATCGCTTAACGCAATGAGGCACCGGACCGCACTTGGCGTCTTGGAGCGTGGCGCACGGACCTGGAGCTCGCATATATGAGACATAATGTATAGGAACGTCATCATTCAAATCATTTGTATCAGTTGTAAACCTAAGGGCATATTCATTATAAAAGAGAGAGAGAGCATGAGCGATTTGTAATCTCGGCTAGGTGCCGCTTGTAATCTTTACTTCATATCAATATAGAGCTTGATTTGGATTCAATACTCGTGTTCATTTTATGTTTCCGCTATGACGACTCTGTGAACTAGTTATCAACGACCGTTTCGGTATTTGCCTTGCGCGGGCGCAACTCCAGGCTCGCGCGACATCGCGTCGCGATGGAAACGATCGTCCCGCGGGAGCGATGGCGCTGTGATTTGCGCCTAGCGGGGACGGCCGAGTCCGGTGGGAGATCGGGGCGTGACATATTGGTATCAGAGCACGAGTTTATGTCTTTGGAATTCATATCGATTCTCTCAGTTTTAAACTTGTGTATTGAAAAAGTGATAGATGCTCTTTCTTTGTGTTTCGATGAATGTTCCATACAATAAGTCTAAATAATTTTGAAAAGTGCGTGAGAATGGTACGACGGTTTGGACTGGATTATGACGTGATAGCCTTTGGGCCAACCGGTGTTAGACCTCTTGGGAATAGACTCGTGTTAAAGTCGACAAGTTATATCTATGAACATGAGTGCATATACGAAAATATCACGTGGGTTAGTATGAGAGATAGAATATCGTTCGGACAGTTGTCAATGCACACAGCCTTTTTGGCCAAGTTGTGTTGAGTATCGTGCGCCAAGACCCTTGGTGCTAGCGAGTTGCAGCGAGAATTGGATATCGATCGGATAAGAGTAGAAGTCAGACCTAAATAGAAATGGATAGAGATGTCATCGGAGTACCGCTAAGGCGAATAATGGGAATTGTGTTGGAAATTTAGATGTAGTTCGGACGGTTATTCATAACGATAAGTTATGATTGAAAACATAGTTTGTATGAAGGACTATCAATAGAGGTACATGCGAGACTATGATCGTTAAGGCGGCAATTAGGGACCGTGCTGGAGTTTAGTGGAATGAATTGGGAATACGAGTGAAGGATGCGAACGCAAATCAGGAGTTATTAGGATAACTCGATTACTGAGTGGTGTATACGATAGTTCCCAAGTTCGATTATGCGAATTAAGATAGAATGAGTTGTATATATTCATACAGTATAGCTCAAACCCTGAGTGGTGTATTGGTCGGCTTAGAAATGTTCAAACGAATCAGAGATTTTGGAGTATTAAGTGAGTCTAACGGCAAGCGACGAGATTGGGTAAAGCCTTAGTATTAATAAATAATGCCTAGCAAGTAATTGAACTCAGAAGAAGCATGCAATATTTAGTTCGAATAAGTTACAATGAGTTGAATAAGGGATAAGGCTTACATCGAAGATGAATTCAGGGTAATTGAAATTGATATCATAGTCGGGAAAACTCAGAGGATCGTACGAGCAAATTTGAATTGAAACAAACGAATTAAAACTTGAGTTGAGATGGAATAATCAGGATGCGAATGGAGTTAGTGCAATTGGAAATAAAAATGGTGCGAATGAACGATAGCGCGCACGAAAAATTTGGATTTGAGTAGGATATCGCTCGATAGAGTCGGTTGGAGCACGAATACTATGGTTCAGATTTGGGAGACCTTAGACAAATCGATAGTTGGAAGATAGCATAGAATGATGCAAGTTAGCATAATTATGATTTTTATGGATCGAGATAAGCGGTACCAGAATTGGCTTGGAGTTTGGAAGAACGATCTTGAAATCAAGTTCGGAAAGATAATATTCGAAATCAGTCCCAGCAAGAACGATTATTTTGCGGGAGCGCCGGCGTGGTGCTTTCATGTATGGCGGGGATAATCAAACTCAAGGGAACATGTTCGGTGATTATTCCAAACGAACTCGATGAATGGAACGTATCAAAATGGGATAGACTTGGGTTTGGAATTTGAAGTTAGTTGTTTGAGGAATGCTAGAAGTAGACTATGAAATGATCAAAACGGTAACCCTAAGACTGGACGGTTTGACTAGACGAATTTTTGATTTCGGCAAGAACGATTGTTAAAAAGAACATGACTTGATGGTTCAATGTATAACTTGGGATAAAAATAAAGAGTGACGATAAGGTGTCGGTTTGTTCGATGATAACCATAACGACTGGCCTTCTTGTCTTGTGCGAATGCAACTCCTTACTCGCACATGCGTCACGTCCGAATTAGGACAATCATTCCGTGGGAGCGTTGGCGTGGTGATTTTACGTCCGACGGGGATGATTAAACTTGCGGGAGGCCGGAGCATGACAGTTGAAGTATCATTTTGACTTGTGGTTCGACACGATATGACGAGTTTTATGAAATAAGTGAATCGAGGGATTTTAGGAGGAGTTAGTCTAGAACGGAAAGCAAGACGCTCGATGGTTTAGTGAACGAATGTATGGATTGTGTAATACGACTTTGAAATTTGGATGGTGATCGAAGAGATGGAAAATTTAATCATGACTTGGTGGTTTAGGCTTAGAAAAGATTGGAGATATGGTTCCTATCAGGCATCTAAGATGATAGACAAAGCAAAATCGCTAGGTTGGATATACGGCGTGGACGTATCGTGGGTTCGGTTGAAACGAACGAATGGATGTGATAGGATGATCTGTGCTCGATGTTTAGAAATCTGAGTAAAATGAGCTTGGGTAGAATACCCGTATAAAGAAACGATGGTTTGACCTTAGGGTGTTTGGGGCGAGCGTTGTGCAGCACGGTTGCACGATGAGTCACAAACTTGAAATGTACCTATAACCTGGTGAGCTGATCTAGTGGCTAGACAGACGATCCTGTGCCTTGAGTTAAACTGGAGTGGCTGAATTCAGAGTATCGTTCGAGAAGAATGATAGAACTGGGGCAACGAGACTTAGAGTTAGGACTTGGAATTGAGAATGTATACTAGCGACGTTCGCGTTGAAACAGACGCATTGAGATATAGGACTTGGACGATATTTGATTTGGGGTGGATAGGTTATGCGACGGTGAGGAATAAGACGACATTAGAAAATTGCTGGATGGAACCCTTATGATTTGGAACTGATGATATTCGAGATAAGTGGGCGCAATGAATTAGATCATTGCTTAGAAGAGGTGTATTGCTAGTAATGCAATACTTGGGATTGGGTGAGAATGGAGTAGACGAAAACTAAGCGAACAAGAGTTCGGTTATTCGTAGCAAGACAATCGATAATTCGAATGATATTTTCACGAGTAGCTTCTCCGACTTAGCTATCACTAAGCTTGGTTGAAATACACATATTTGGGGGACGCCTTGAATATGGGTACGATCCAGACTTAGCGATATGTATAACTCGAATACAGCTGCAAAGGAAAATGTTTGGATTTGCGTGGAAAGTATGGCAACTGGAGTAAGTTAACCTCAATCCAGACTTTCGTAAATGGAAGATTGTAACGTTCTCTGCGCAACCGGGATAGTTATGTGCTAAGGCACAATAAGGGACCGAGCCAGGAACCCAATGGTTGAATAATAGAGTTATTCGATAAGGTGGTTAGGCACCCACATGTAAAACGGAACGAAAAAATGAATAAGAAGTTAAGTTCGGTTGGACCAATGATGCAAGGAATTAGAACGTACCCCGAATGGGCAATTTAGCTCTGCGCTAAGGCGCGATAAGTACTAAGTCAGAAAGCATAGGAAAATTTATGCGATGACTTGGGGCGGTAGTAAAAATTTACTTAGCGAGAATGGGTTTTGATGCAAACGAGATTGCAAGGATTAGTTGGGATCCAAGATTTTGGGCTTAGGCGTAATGATGTGTTTTGATAGACGACTTCAAGAAAATTGGTCGGTTGTGTGGGATTGAATGGATAGAGTACAACAATTTGGGCAAGTCCACCATAAGCCAGAGTTTTCTAGTACGCATTGAGTTATAGAATAACTTGTATTAGTGTAATATAGCCCTGCGCTAGGCGCAGTAGGGTTTTGAGTTAGGGAGTGCAACAATTAAGTTGAGTATAGTACGATGGCATTAAACGATAGAGTCGTTCGATGAGAATTGGTTGAACATTTGCGTAACGCATGGTGAGAAAATAAATGATTATAGTATTGAGACAGACCTTGGAAGTTAGATATGACGTATAGAGTTTGTTTAGAAGTTGTGCAATAATACGAGTTTCGCTCAGGAAGTCTCGAGGACAAGACTTATTCTTACTGGTGTATAATGTAACGACCCGCTCCGCTCAACCCGGAGGGCCGATTCAAATGGCACAAGTGTAGGGAACCAACCTGCTTTGCTCAGCGAGATGACTCATTTGATGCAAAGGCATTCATACTGGGATCTTCAAATGGAGCCAAACTTAGACTTTCAGAGACACGCTCAGAGCCTTGCTCGACCGATGCGATACATTGCTAAGGTGGGTAGACCCCGGTGAACCTGTCTCTACTTAGCTGCATACTAATAAAATGAATGCTACATGCTAGTTTCAGGTGATAACCTTTGCATACTAATAAAAGAGATGAACGCACATAGCTAAGGGGATAACCTCGCCTTATCGTTTCATAGAACATGGAGATCTCATATGCTATTTTCGTAATTGGGCTCTTTGAGTCGTACGGTAGTAACTGTTTATATATATATGTCTCATAAAGTAGTTTGAGTTCATGCTGTGGTACCGTACGGAATGGACATGGGATAGAGTAAAGTCGTATTGCATTCATAAGACGAGAAAGACTGTCCAGTAGTCATTATGAGTCAAAAGATGGATAGAAGAGAAAGTACTCGGGATATACAGATCACCGAGGCAGCCCCTAATAAGGGAGATGCGTAAAGAAGAATGGTCCGAGTGTAGTCCTCGGCAAGGATTCAACCGAGTGTAGTCCTCGATTAGGATTGAAAGTGGGGGAGTAGTTGCATGGTCACGGATAATTGGTTGCGCACCAGGTAGAAAGAGTCCTCGACACGATTGCTGAGGCATCCGAATCGTGTCGGCCAGGGAGGACAGAGTGCCAGTGTAGTCCTGGCGATACGCTAGCTAATGACTAGCAGGCGAGAGCGGAACATCCAGCAAGGCTTGCTACCGACCTAGATGGGCGCCGACTCGTTAGACGGTTAGGAGATCCAGCAAGTCTAGCAACCGAGATGGAAAGTCAGCCGTCCATCGCAGATCTTGTCCAATATGGCTAACAGAGCCAGTGACCTTCATATAGATAAGTCTTGTTTGCATAGCGGCTATCTGGATTCAGTAGAGGAGTAGAGTAAAGGAGGGTAACTACACAATGTTTGCATATTTAGAATGGATGAATGGTAACGAATGTAGTTCGAGTAGAATGGGTCTGCGGCAAGTACACGACATAACACTTGGGCTTTATGTATGTTCTTGGTTATTCAGTATGCCATCGTGTATATTGTTGCATATGACAGGGAAGGACGAATGTTAAGGAAATGGTAAGACGAACTCAGTTGTTCATTATTATGACACTGTTGTGCAGACATGAATACTTCTTTAATTATATTGCCATGTAACCGATCCTAAGGCAAAAAGATTAGTAAGACAACATAATCTGTCGGTGCACATAACTAATGAACGTGCTTGTTTTATGGCGTGGGCGAGAGGCCTCCCCACCAGTGCATTCAATGTACTGATATCCAACCAGTCTGCATGTAGGGTGCAGGGGGAACTCGTACGGATTCGGTGATCGCTTAACGCAATGAGGCACCGGACCGCACTTAGCATCTTGGAGTGTGGCGCACGGACCTGGAGCTCGCATATATGAGACATAATATATGGGAACGTTATCATTCAGTTCATTTGTATCAGTTGTAAGCCTAAGGGCATATTCATTATAAGAGAGAGAGAGAGAGAGAGAGCATGAGCGATTTGTAATCTCGGCCAGGCACCGCTTGTAATCTTTACTTCATATCAATATAGAGCTTGATTTGGATTCAATACTCGTGTTCATTTTATGTTTCCGCTATGATGACTTTGTGAACTAGTTATCAACGGCCGTTTCGGTATTTGCCTTGCGCGGGCGCAACTCCAGGCTCGCACGGCATCGCGTCCCGATGGAAATGATTGTCCCGCGGGAGCGCTGGCGCGGTGATTTGCGCCTAGCGGGGACAGCCGAGCCCGCGGGAGATCGGGGTGTGACACTGTGGGTAGGGCTAAGTGGGCTAGTTAGGTTTATTGTTAAGGATTAGTTTAGGAATTGTTAGTTAGGGAATAGGTTTAGGGTTTTTGGTTTTATTTTGTTTTTGTTTTTGTTTTGTTTTGTTTTGTTTTATTTTCTATTACTATTATTATTATTATTATTATTATTATTATTATTATTATTATTTTTATTATTATTACTTCTATTACTATTATTATTACTCTTATTATTATTATCACTAACATTATTATTATTATTATCATTTATAATAACCTTATATTTATTAACATATATTCACATATATAAATGAGAAAAAATCCAAAAATAATATTTACATACCAAATAAATTCTAAACAATTATTTTATAAAGTTTTAATAAAATATTACACCCAAATATTTTATGAAAATATTTTATAATTAATAATTAAATATTTACCTAGTTATAATAAATCAAATAATTATATTATCTAATTAACTAAGTAATTAATTAAATGGTTATCCACAAAACAGGTTAATAGTAAATAACAGGAAATCTATAAAAATGAAAAATATCTAACTTGGCACGGGAAAATTATGGGATGTTAATTGTAGGAAGTTGAAATTGAAAAATAACCACAAATAAGTTATATATCTAAATATCTAAATATTTAACAATTAATCTATGGTCGTTACACTAATGTCATACTAACACCAAGGGATCGAATATTTGTGCCACGAAAAGATCCTACAGGTAGTGTCTCCCGTGTAGGCTACTTTCTATGAAGGGCGATACAGATTTTAGGGCCATCCTCCATTATTAATGTCCAAACCGCGGTGAAGTGTCCTAATAAAATCATTAAATTTTAATTGATTTGAAAATAATCTAAAATAAATACAAGGAATACAAAATATACCAAGATACCTATTTTTGGGTCAGGAGATTTATAATATATCCAACTTAAAAGAATTTTGGTCCTCGAAATTAAAAATAAGGCATAATTTGCTAAATTCTTCACATTCGTATATAAGGCAAGTAATCGCAATCTCTTCCAAAAATTTAAATAACGAAATCTTTTCAAATCCATCGCGATTACTTTAAATTTAAAATAACCACTGTTTAATCAAAATTCAACCAATCGTAATCTATTCTCGATTTTTCAATAATCAACATCTAATTCTAATTCAAATCTATATGACATCCCACATCAAGATTTACATCATAATTTTTAACTATCATAATCTCCTCTAGACTTTGAACAATAAACAATTCTAATTAAATCTTATTCCTATTTTCAACTTAAGAATTTGGTACTCTTCAAATTTTAAACTCAACTTTTCAAATAGATGATCCAACAATCAACATTCAACTTTTAATTCAAATCATCAAATTATAAAATTTTGAACTCAATCCATCAATATTCATGTTTAGAGTTCTATCATTTATTTATTTATTTATTTATTTCTTCAAAATTTAAACTGTTGATTCAACCTTTAATATTCAAAATTTAAATCATGTGCTCAAAGTATAAATATTTGGCCCGTAATATCAAGATATCAAAATTTATTAAATTCTCATCATCTTAATAATTCTTCTAAAATTTCTCAAAATTAAAATGACTTAAATCTCTCAATCTAATCTTACTTGATCACAATCTAAAAAAAAAATTACCTCAAGTTGACAATGCAATTTCTACCCAACTTAGAACTTAACGATCTATCACACAAGACTATACTTTTAAGAATAATATTCCTCAAATTATTTAATCATGTAATTCAATCATCAAAAATTTTAACACCAAATATATCACATATAGTGTGCCCTTAATTACAAAAAATAGTCACCAAGGTAATGTGATTAGCCTATGGGGTATATCTAGGACTCTCCGTGTATCAAATTTATACCCAGCACGAGCGTTCGTCTTTCCGAAATAGGGGAAGACGGAAAACAACAACAAAGAATTCAAGGAGGAGATGATAGAATACAAGTATGGGGTTCAAGGCGATTAAAGAATTCAAAAGAGAGTTGTCAAGGCAGTTGTGGATTGAAATCATATTTTGGTAAATTCTTATTCGCATGTTCATATCAGAACAATTATGTACCTGATATGATATGCTCTGACCTGTCTAGAGGGTAAGTATATTCGTCTAACATGCTGAGTCATCTATATCTCAATCCACGTAAAGTAGTTATACGAAGAGCGAACAAAGCGCACTAAGGTTGATCAGACCATAATACACTGATTCTAAATAGATAATTGTATTAGTGTGTGCACCCAATAACACATATGTCATAAACAAGCTTGGTAAAACAATAAGCTTGCAAAACTAGGCTATATAGCAGCATAAGTCGAAGTAGTCCAGAAAATATAAGTACGTGAGATTATGATAAGAGAAGGTACAAAATAATTCAAGTTCACAAAGAAGATAAGAATCGTCCGGTGTTGTGCCTCTACAGTTGCCATACTAACTTCTTGTCTAAGTCTCTAGTCGACCAAATGGGGGTATGGGCCTCTAAGTTCTAAAGTCTGGATAAATACTATCGTCTTATAAAAGCCTATAGTTGGTGTCATTTAATTACACTTCATTAATCGGTCAAAAGGACTTTGTGATACTATATTGTGAGGCATACTACCCAACTTAAAAGAATAAACTAATACTATAACTGCCTTATGGGGATAAAATAAAAACTCTTATTAGGGTACACGAGGAAAAGATCTTGGTACTTATTAGGGTATCCTATTGTATTATAAAACTCTATAGGTAATGGCCATCTTAATTCTTAATCATAGTGCTTATAGAACAAAGTGGTAATATTAAGAATGAAGAAGTTACTGGCTCTCAAGTGAAAGAGGATATAACCTATATGGAGCTATATGGAACAGATTACATAATTTGAAACTAAAGGATAATCATAAAATTATAATCTAAATGAATAACTCAAACTATCAAGTTCTCACTACTAAGCATATAATTTCAAAATTTCAAGATTAACAACTATAATCCTAGCAAACTATATATCATTAACATAAAAGAAAATCACTTGGCCTATAATCAGAAGAGTTAGGTGGCACGAATTGAAAGATGAAGAAAAAGTTTTAGTCGTCGCACAAATAGCGAGCGTTAAGATTTTGGAGGAACAAGATATGAAATTAAATAGAGAGACTCTTGATAATATCATGGTTTCCTAAGAAAAAGGTGGTATGCTAATCTCTGTGTTCGAGATATGATTAAGAAAAATGTTCTATTCATTCCTCTTGGTTTCCTAAGGTACTGTTCTGCTAATATCAAGATAAGAAGCTAAATTTATAGTTCTCTAATACTATCTCACTATGAAAGTTAGGTTTAGTCCTAATATTCAACCATAGATTTCTATTGGTTTCTCAATGCTAGGGTCAAACAATATAGTCAAATTTCTAACTAACCCTAGTAGTGTCTATACTACTCTCAAGTCATTTCTAAATATCAAGGGATAATGGTCAATCAATCTACAGGTAAGGGATGCTAGGGTTCATTAGGTATTCTAAACTTTGTGATGTGCCAATATTCTAGTTGTATTCTTAGTAGGAATATTACCCTAATTATTATCCTAACAATAAGGATTCTTATATTATAGCAGAAGACTATACTCAAGAAACTATTAGGGAAGTATATAAATCAAGCAGGATACAATTATTTAAATTGAACGGGTTAGAAGGAAGGCGAGTCATAGTCAATGTGGATGAGACCTAAAACTCTAATCCTAGGTGCAGGCCCACTCGGTACAGTTATGTAATCGAAATGGCTAACTCGACCTGCATGGGCCACAACTAAAAATATGTTACGTTCCAGTCCCAAAATATGTAGGACTAGGAATACGTAAGCATGCCAGCCGTATGTATATGGTAACTCCAATATATAAAAACCATAACACATACGTACGCTGTATTATGAATAATAATTCACAAGTGGTATATAATTATCACAAGTTACAGGGCATAACTAAATCTCATCCATATAACTAAATATACATGAATAACCAATTAAATATATAACTGAATCAAGTATAAGATTCTTGATAAGAACAAGTAGTTGGGTGGAGACAAATCCACTACCAAACTAGAATATAAGAGAAAAAAAATAAGTACATCTAATGAACAATGAGGCTCGAAGGGAAGACTTCCTCGAAAGATAAGTTGCCAGTCCTGATCCGCGCTCTTGCGGCTAGTCATGATCGTCTACACCTGGAAAGGGACTAGGTCCTCAGAGGGACGTAACAAGATACATAGAAGCATACCATAAAGTAAATACTGTGTAAACTCGAGGGTGAACTAACCAGCTAAGTAAATGCAATTTGAGGACAACCTTGGTACTATGGGAAGTGTAGGCTAGACATATGCTGACGTAATTCATCAATCGCTGTGACTGGCTAGTATATGCCACATATGCCCCCATAACAAGGGCACTCTGCAATATAATAACATCCAGCTCCAAAGAGCATGAGATCTGTATAAGTAATAACATCCAACGTTCAGGAGAACATAGAATCTGCATAGTATAACGTCCATATCGCTCCAAAGAACATGGAATCTGAATAGTATAACGTCCATATCGTTCCGTCGAACGTGAAATCTGAATAAAGGAAGTCATTGGATCCGTGGCTCCTCCAGATACTACGGATTCCAATGTGGGTATCCTATACTCCTACCAGTTGTCCTCCCCGCCTAATACAAATGTACAAGTCACGAACACGACATGGACATCTCGTACTATAATGCAAGTCTCTATAGAAATAAACAACTAAGCTAAATACTGTCACACATGCTGCTCATACCGATGGCCAATCGAGTATGAAGCACGCGTCCCTACATGAACTCACTCTATGACGTGAAATAATACGTGTCAAGGCCTAGGGAGTTATACCGATAACTCCACAACTTTAGGTGCGTCCACTAGACACTAGGTCAGACACAAGTCCTAACGTCAACGCCTTCGTTGACTGCACCCGAGTCTTTCTCGGACGCGCACAGTTATATAATATTAAAATAAATAAATATGCAACTAAATAATAACTAAACTTAAACAGTATAACAAGACAAGGTATACTTGCCTGGCAAGAAAGCTGCGTAGTGTAAGCATCAAGACATCAAGCACAAGGGATTAAAAACTATGGCCTCCGAATGAACATCTTCGGATGCTGAAATAAACATCACCAACGTTTCCGGAATAAGCGAGATAGTCAGAAAAGCCTACCCTTTAGTCCAATTTGGACACAGCGGCAAAACGATAATTTTGGGCCAAAGTGGGTCCACGTGTGGGCCACCTTGCACCAAAATATGTGCCAGAGGTAACTGTCTCTAAATGGGATAAATTATAGGTCAAAAAAATTATAAACGTCGATACAAACTCAATGGTTTGTCCAATTTTGGATTTCGGTGAGTCGATCATAAATTCGCCCTTCAAGTAAACCCGTGGGGCCCGGAAATAGGCGGCTTGGTCAACTATCTCAGAATCGCATGAAACATGGGTTACAGGACCAGCATGATACCACGAATCCAATGCGCAAGTTTTATCGCATTCCGACAAGCATACACAAAATAGGGTATTGTTTTACAAAAGTCGCGATATGGAGACTTTTTACGGATATGGGTTGATTCCGACACACACACACATCCGAATCAGCTTTCGTGAAAGGCCATACGTCAGGATATACCATACGCACCTTTCGGTGCAATTGGTATGCGATGAGGCAGTCCCGTTTGGTGGGACACACTCCGTATCACAAAATTTTAGTTTTAAAAAATTAAGTTTTTGGTCGTTTTGGAGGCCGAATATTTTAACACATAAAACGAATTAATAAAAGCTAAAAGAAAAAAATCTCGGTTATATTGAGAAGAAAACCCTTCAATTAGTTTTAGTTTTTGAAAATATTAAACATGTTGATGGCAAATTGGGTGTGAACATGGGGGTTTGGGTTAAAGTTTCTGGACTATTTTTTATCATTTTTTGGCCATTTTTGGTCGATTTTTTGACCAATCCGGGACACGAAAAATTGTCCCGCTTGAATAAAAATCCTAGAGGGTTAGGTTATGAACGTACACGGACAAATTGCTCGAAAAAATGATGAGAGATGAGAGAGATACATCACCGTGAAGATGGGGCGACAGACTCCACTATTGTGCACGCGTGCGTGCGGCGGGCTCGGATGGCGTTGGTCGGCCGGGGCGGCCCGGGGCGGCGGCAGTTGGCGTGGGATATATAAATGAGAAAAAATCTAAAAATAATATTTGAACACCTAATAAATTCTAGAAAATTATTTTATAAAGTTTTAATAAAATACTACAACCAAATATTTTATAAAAATATTTTATAATTAATAATTAAATATTTACCTAGTTATAATAAATCAAATAATTATATTATCTAATTAACTAATTATTAATTAAATGGTTATCCACAAAATAGGTTAATAGTAAATAATAGAAAATCTATAAAAAAGAAAAAATGTCTAACTTGGCACGGAGAAATTTTAGGATGCTAATTGTAGGAAGTTGGGATTGAAAAATAACCACAAATAAATTATATATCTAAATATCTAAATATTTAATAATTAATCTATGGTCGTTACACTAATGTCATACTAACACCAAGGGATCGAATATTTGTGCCACAAAAAGATCCTACAGGTAGTGTCTCCCATGTAGGCTACTTCCTATGAAGGATGATACAGATTTTGGGGCCATCCTACATTATTAATGTCCAAACCACGGTGAAGTGTCATAATAAAATTATTGAATTTTAATTGATTTGAAAATAATCTAAAATAAATACAAGGAATATAAAATACACACAAGATACCTATTTTTGGGTCAGGGGGTTTACAAAGGCACCGTACCGGACATCTGTGATACTGTGCACCAGGTTTCAGGTGAGTACATTCTTTGATAGTTTTTTATTTATGTTATCCTCTATGTTTATTGTATCTAGTGTAGATATTCTTGATTTTTTAATACGATGGTTACACGGATTGGTATATCCGGATCTCGTCATGAGATGTTATTCTTTGGTATATATGGTGTATCTTGTGCAAGCCTTGTTTTATTGTTCTTCTTATACATGTACAGATACTGATTCTCGGAGAGACTTGCTACATTCGTAGAGATGTCACGTTCCAATTCCAAAATACGTAGGACTAGAAATACGTAACATGCCAGCTACGCATTCGACCAAGCTCTGATTCGACTTGAATACGTATAAGCTGTATTATAATGGTCACTATCTAAATAATCAAGTAAATCCACAATGAACAAAATACACAAGAATGAGCTATATGTGCTAAAGTCGGCTGCCCAGTAACACACAAACTCGAATAGACTCGAGAAAGAAATATGAGTCTATAAAACTAGGCTATATCAGCAGATAAATAAACAATATGAATAAATAAAATCATAACTCCGGTAGAAATGATATAAGTACCTGGTACCAATGCCTGCAAGACAAGCAACTCCATCAGCAACTCCAAAGGCTCCATAACCATCTATGCTGCAAAAAAAAACTGGCAGGGGATCAGGTCCTCAGAGGAACGTAACAAGGTACAAGAAATAGCATGCCAAAAGTAAAATAGTATAATGCCACATACTCAAGAGTAATCTATAAGCTCTGTATCGGGGAGCCCATAGCAGCAAGTAGTATCAAGACTCGGTATAGGTGCCAAAGATCTAAAACAGAGTCCAAGGCACCTCTAGTAGTATCACGACTCCAATATATGTGCCATAGGACCTCTAGAAGTATAGTATATATATATATATATATATATATATATATATATATATATATAGATATATATATATATATATATATATATATATATATATAGAAATAGCATGCCAAAAGTAAAACAGTATAATGCCACATACTCAAGAGTAAACTACAAGCTCTGTGTCGGGGAGCCCATAGCAGCAAGTAGTATCAAGACTCGGTATAGGTGCCAAAGATCTGAAACAGAGTCCAAGGCACCTCTAGTAGTATCACGACTCCAGTATATGTGCCATAGGACCTCTAGAAGTATAGTATAGTATAGTATATATATATATATATATATATATATATATATATATATATATATATATATATCAATAATCAGCATGTAGTATGGTGTACCTCTCCCCACCCAATGTAACCTTACGTCTCATCTCCACAATATCTCATGTCCATAACACGCAAGATCATGACCTCTAACTAATGCAACGAGTCATAACAATATCCATATAATATGCAAGTCTCATATCACAAATCCTGTAAGCCTATACAGAATTACCATGAATAACTCAAGAAAAATTTTGTCACATAAAATAGTGTCAAGTATCCTAGGGTACGGCGTACTTGGTAAAGCAATCGCATAAAAATAGGATCGTGGAATCAACTCTCTAAGTAACGTTACTCGATTCCGCGTACGACGTCGACACCCGAATCTTGTTCGGACGCTAAGCAACGTCTCACGGTCCTAGGGTAAACACACAAATCACACATATAAAATAAATATAATAACTAAATAAGATAATAAAGGCAAGAAACTGTGATACAGTATGGCAAGGTATACTTGCCTAGGTTCTAAACTCCGTCAACTGCTCATACGTAAGTGGAATCTGCATGTACATCTCCGGATGCTGAAACAAATATCACCAATATTCTCAGAATACTTAAAATATCTAGGATTGACTACCCATAAGTCCAATTTGGACACAGGGGCAAAATTAACAGTTTTTGGTCAAAGCGGGGTCCATTTATGGGCCCACTTTGTACTGTAAAATGTGTCGAAGACAAAGATCTCCAAATTTGTCCCACTCAATGTCTACAAGCCCAGAATGACAGTATGAACCCAACAGAACGTCCAAAACTAGATTTTGATGAGTCGATCATGAAATCGTCCGTCATATGGAACCATAGGGCCCACGAAATGATATTTCGTCAACGTTCTCAGAATCGAATCAAACTTGGGTTACAGGACCAGCGTAACGCGATAAATTCGATGGCACAAGTTTTGTTACGAAATGACAAGCACACACAAAACTAAGACGAGTGTCAGAACAGGCCGATACGGTATATTTTGATGAATACGTGTTGATTTCGGTGTGCACGCACATCCAAATCAAGTTCAGCGAAAGCCTACACGTCTGCGTTGATGATACACGCCTTTCGATACAATTCGCACATGATGAAGTCATCTTGTTTGGCGGAACGTACCCCGTATCGCAAGATTTTGGGTATTTTAAAAACAAGTTTTTGGTCGTTTTGGAACAAGAATAATTTAACCATTACAACAAATTAATAAAAACTAAAAGAACAGTAAAAATCTTGGTTATATTGTGAAGAAGTCCCTTCAATTATATTTTGAAAATAATTAACGAGATGGTAGAAAATTGGACATAAACATGGGAGTTTGGACTGAAATTCTGAACTATTTTTGAACAGTTTTTCGGCCAACTTTCGGTCGATTTTTTGATCAAACCGGGGTTTCTAAATTCGTTCCACTTGAAGGGAATCCTAGAGGCTTAGGCTATGAACGTACCAGCAAAGACAAAACGAGAATCGGGCGAGCGAGGAGGGCGATGGCTGCGCGCAAAGGAAGGGTCGCAGCTGTGCGCTACGCGCGCGGGGGGCGGTGGACGGTTGCGCGACATTGCGGCTGCGGCTGCGGGAGGCCGGAGGTCGGCCGGCGGGTGGAGGCGTGGGTGATGGTTAGGGTTAGGGTTTTGGTTTTGGTTTGTTATATATAAGTATGTATATATGTACATATATGAGAGAAGAGGGTGTGGGTTTGCTACTGTGTACGTGGGGGTGTTTGTTAGGTTTTAGGTTTTTAAGTTAGTGGGTTATTGGGTTTGGGTAAGGTTTAGAATTTTAGGGTTTTAATTCTTTTTCTTTTCTTTTCTTTTGTTTTATTTATATATATAGGTATATGAATATTTAAAAATAGTTTTGAACCTCAATAAATTCCAAAATAATTGTACAATACACTATTAATAGTTGTACAACCAAAAATATTTTTTTGTACAATATTAATAATTAATTAATTACACATAATTATAAATTCAATTATATTATATATTATAACTAGCTAAAAATAAAATAAATTTTTTCCTAAATCACAAAAATTTAGAATACCAAAAATTATATTTAAATTTTAATTCAAAAATTATGGTGCTTACAATCTACCCAACTTATAAAAAATGTGTCCTCGAAATTAAAAATAATCATAGTAGGAAAAAATTTAATTAAGAAGGTTGCACTAAAGATGGGGACGTAGTTACCAAATGGAGTCCTAGTTTGACGTTGTATTCTAAGAATAAGGTACGCTTAATCAAGGCTCCACCCAACTTATAAGAATAAAGTTGGTAGCAGGAACTATAGTCAAGATCATATTTCTAAAGATTTTTTTTTAGAAAGTCTAACTTCAATGAGGGATTTGAGATGGTAAGAATTTTGTGACCGTTATCACAGTCTATGTCATGCACCGCTTCCCAATATACGGTGAGTCGGGTACGTAACTACATCCCCAGGCTATGCCATATACGAATACTACCATACTCGTATCGGCGATTGTCGCCTGTAAGTCTCTTTTAGAATAAAAATGCAAGTCATGCTAAGGTGATTAGGTAATACATATAATTCATAATATTCTGGTTAATATACAACTAGATAAGTCTTTACAATAACTTCTCTTTAATGTACATAGATTCAGTTACAAACTACTTGGTACTGTATATCCTGGAATCACTTAAAGATTATTCCTCGATCTCAACCACGTTATAAAGAGGTAGCATTTCTTCATTTGCTTTATCTCCCCCTAGTAAACAATACTAGGTCGTTAGAACAACATGCAAGTCCTCAGCCAAGAACAGTAAGCAAATAAAAGATATGATAGTAGGATAAGAAGAATAACAGTAAAACAAATAAGAAGGTAAGGTATAATATAGAGTTCATGACCTGAATAGTTCCTAATTTAATATTCTTATATTGTACAATAATTCAAGCATTACATATTCTGACGTCACTACCACAATACACAAACAATTTCCTAAATGATGATGCAATTTAGAGAACAACCCTTAAATAACCACTTCACCTAGTTTTCTGCCAATAATCTGGTTTACCAGGGATCAGGCTGTGACTTGATAGCACAGTGCTTAGAATCCGGCCCTGCCCTATCCTTATGGGCTTAAATCTTGAATTCACCTATTTGATGGTTTTTAAATCGAAATAGGTGCACTTATAATCAGGTGACTTGAACATGATGGCATGGGGTTATGATCTGTCTAGCCCTTTTTGGGCCAAATCTTGAATTCACCCATTCGATGGTTTTTGAATCGAAGTAGGTGTGCTTATATTCAGGTGACTTGAACAGGATGGCACGGGGTTATGATCTGTCCTAGCCCTTTTTGGGCCAAATCTTGAATTCATCCATTCGATAGTTTTTGAATCAAAGTAGGTGTGCTTATATTCAGGTGACTTGAACAGGATGGCACGGGGTTATGATCCGACATAAACAGAAAAGTGAGCTAAGCCTCACCCGCTCACTTCGCAAGGCCTTACGAAAGAGCTTTTAACTGCTGATCAGCCATATATATATATATATATATATATATATATATATATATATATATATAAGTATATTGCAGGATTTGTTAGGTGGTTATTTATGTTGTTCTCCCCCGCCCAATGCTTCTAGCCTAAATCTACAAATAATCCTTATTCTAGGTTTCTGCTCTGTGTATCGCTTTAATCATTATTTATATAAAAAAATGCATTTTTAGGAAGATACACGATACATACTTTTATTTTATCCAAAAACCAAAGTATAGGTATTAAGTTACCAACACAATTCCAAAAATATTAATTTATATAGAGCAGATTATCAGGTAGATAGATTTTATTGAGTGACTTGTGTCTGTGCCTTACATATCCTAGAAATTTGCTAACTGTCTCCTAATTAAATTCCAATCGTTGGTGGTCTGTGGCAAAAGATATGTATATCTAAGGTTCAGAGTCTTGGGATGTCGGCGATATTCCTGGATATCGAAATATTGGTTAACTCCCAAAATTCTTAAAAATATTGGCAGAGCCTCCTTTGTATTTCGGCTTCCAAAATTTTAATAATTTATAAATTTGACCCGGAGCAACCCTCCGGAGTATTCCCGGGCTCGCCGACCGCTTCGGTGGAGCAACTCTCAACACCGGAACACACGCAATAGATTATAAGTTAATCGTAATGGAAAGGCTTCTTTTCATACCTTGGTGGTTAGCTAATTATTTATTGCGCAATCGTTACCTTCCATTACTGTACAGGTTTTTAAGCAATCCATAATTCTCAGTAACAATTTGAGTTCAGAATTTTTAATAGGTAATAGATGAAGGAACTAACTATATGCATATATTAGAATTTAGGTTTCAAGGCCCATGACTTGTATGGGCAAAATTATTCATGTTCATTATACGTACTATGTGTAACCTTCTATAAAATAACAAAATTTTACTTAGAACTCATGCAACTAAAGTTACCCTAACTTATGGTATGTATATGATACATTCTTAAGTTAGGTAATTTTAACAAAATATGATAATAATGGGTGTTATTCAATTTTGGACAGAATTAATATTAACTTAATCAATTGACTAAATATCGAATTCTTATTTAAAGTTATGCCGAGTGTACTTTTATGTTATTTAATAATAGGTCTCTGATTTTCATATATCTTATATATATATATATATATATATATTGTTAATGCCATATCATTTGATTAAACATACAAATAAAAATCTTCTTATATTCTAACATACATAGATTATATAAAGGAACACATACACACACACATCCATATCCATCTAGGTTTTGGTATATATGCATAGGAATGATATATATACATATGAATTAGTTAGTTGTAGGGCTAAATTGCAAATATAATTATGATTATCGTGTCTCCATTTGTGTCCTACCTAGGGCATCAAGATACACGTACGTACATATATATATATATATATATATATATATATACACATATAGATTTATGTATTCACCTATATACCAAAGTGTTAATTTGTTTACAAATCTTCAAAATACCCATTTGATGAATTTTCCTAATTAAATTCTAAGGAATAGAATAATGCAAGGATGATGACTTGCCTTTGCTTTGAGCGATCTAGGATTCTTCCAAGTTCCTACTTTGGCACCTAGTTTCCCTCCCAATTTCCTATGAGAAATTGACATCAAATTATACTATAATTTAGGTCTAGAAGAAGGATTAGGGAAGGAATGAGGGTTTTATCTAACTTTGTCAAGTTGGAGGAGACGAAGCTCGACGGCGTACGGGTCCGGTAGCGTGCGGGTCCGGCGGCGTACGGCTGCGGGGTGGCATCGGCGCCGACGGTGGTGGCGCGGTCCGGCAGGAGCAGCAGCAACAGCGGCCGGCTATAGCACAGTAGCAGCGGTGACAGCAACAGTAGGCATGGCAGCAGCAGCAGCAGCAGATTGAAAGAGTAGGGGTTAGAGGAGAATAAAGATGAAGAAGGAATGGGTTTCCTTGGAAAATTAAGTAGGGAAGGGTTAGGTTTATTCAGAATGCATGGGAGAGGGAAATTGAGCCAGGTTTTCCCTAGGAAATGAAGATGAAGGGAGGAGAAGCCATGTATGCCATGACTCATAACCTGCTATTGGTTTTCTCTCCCTTCCCATGGATTTGGGAAATTTGCATAAATCCTCCTCTTAATTTCAGAATTGGATGAGGCTAGTTTGTAAATTGGTATTTACATAAGCCTAAGATATATATATATATATATATATATATATATATATATATATATATATATATATGGATTAGAGAGATAGAAAATAAAATAAAAAATAAAATAGTAGTTATGACACTCTATCCTACTTAGCAAAATTTTGTCCTCAAAATTTTAAATTAAAAGAGTAGCTAACCTTGGTTAGTAAACAAATATGGAAATTGGTTTCGCATGTCTTCTTCTTTTTTCCAAGTTGATTCTCCTGGAGAGTCCTTGTTCCAGGCTACTCGAACTAATGGAATAATCCGATTTTGGAGTATTTTGTCTCTACGGTCCAGGATTTCAATGGGTCGTTGCTCGATGCGTAGAGTCGGTCCGACGGTGATCTCTGAATGATCTAGTATATGATTTGGATCTGGTACATATCTTCGGAGTTGAGATACATGGAATACATTATGTACCCCTTATAGTATTGGGGGCAGTGCCAGTTTATAAGATACTTTCTATTTTCTCTAGTATATCAAATGGTCCAATATATCTTGAACTCAGCTTCCCTCTAGTTCCAAATCTATTTTTCCCCTTTGTTGGTGAGATTTTTAAGAATGCATGATCGCTAGGTTGAAATTCCAACATCCTTCGATGTTTGTCAGCCCATATCTTCTTCCTATCTTGGGCTGCTTGCAAATAATTTCTTATTGCTTTAATCTTATCAACAGTCTGTGTTACTAGTTCTGGGCCCAGTAACTGTCTTTCTCTTACATCCGTCCAGCACATTGGTGATCTACACTTACTCCTATATAATGCTTCAAAATGTGTCATCTAAATGCTGGTATGATAACTATTATTATAAGAAAATTCTACCAAATATAAGTTGTCGTTCCATGATCCTCCAAAATCTAATGTGCAGGCTCTCAACATATCCTCTAGAGTTTGAATCGTTCTCTCTGATTGACCATCTGTCTGAGGATGGTAAGAAGAACTAAATTTTAACTGAGTGCCGAGGCTCTCCTGCAGACTTCTCCAGAAATATAAAGTAAACCTGGTATCTCTATCCGAAACTATACTTACTGGTACTCTGTATTGACTGACAATCTGTTTCATATACATGTCTGCTAATACTTCTGTCATCTGTCCTACCCGGAATGGTAGAAATCTAGCTGATTTAGTGAGTCTATCTATGATGATCCAGACAACATTGTTACCTTTTGTGTCTTAGGTAGCCCGGTTACAAAATCTATTGTGATACGTTCCAATTTCAATTCAGGTATTAGTAAGGGCTAAAGAAGGCCTGTTGTCCTTTGGTGTTGTTCTTTTACTTGCTGACAGACAAGACATATGGATACGAATTTAGCAATTTTTTATTTCATTCTATGCCACAAAATTTTTTTGTTTTAAGTCCTTATACATCTTAGTACTTCCCGGATGGATGGAATACTGAGAGTTATGAGCTTCTGTCATGACTTATGTTCTTAGATTTCCACTGGGTACACACAATCGATCCCCAAACCTTAGCGATCCATCTGGATTCTTTCTTATTCCAGTCTGGAGTCCTTCCTTGGTTTGTTTCTATATTTTATGGAGTTTAGAGTCTCCTTGTTGAACTTTCTTGATTATGTCCACTAGAAAAGACTGTACTTGTAAATTTTTCCATGATCCTTTTGATATTGGATATATTACTTTAATTTTTATCTTACTTAAGTCTTTGAGTATTTTCCTTCGGGTATTCATAAAAAAATGCCATTGGTTTCCTGCTCAAGCTATCTGCCACTTTATTTGCTTTACCCGGACGGTATTTTAATTCCATATCAAAGTCCTTGAGAAATTCCAACCATCTCCTTTGTCTCATATTGATTTTCTTCTGAGTAAACACATATTTCAGACTTTTGTGATCCGTATATATCTTGATTCTCTCCCCATATAAGTAATGTCGCTATAATTTAAGTGCAAAAACTACAGCTTATAGTTCCAAATCATGAGTTGGATAATTTTTCTCATGCTGCTTCAGTTGTCGAGAGGTATAGGCTATAACTCTCCCGTGCTGCATTAGTACACAGCCTAGCCCTTTACCCGATGCATCTCTATATATCTCTTATCCTCCTGATCCCGACGGTAATGCTAACACAGGTGCCAAAATCAATATTTCCTTTAATTCATCAAAGACTGTCTGGCATTTCTCCGTCCAATTGAATCTTTCCTCCTTCGGGTCAGCCGAGTTAATGGCTCTGCGATTCTTGAAATTTTTTCCACGAACCTTCTATAATATCCAGCTAATCCTAAGAAACTTTGAATTTTTGCCACAGATTTTGGTATTGGCCAGGATTTAACAGCTTCCATCTTCTTTGGATCTACTGAAATACCTTCTCCACTGATGACGTGGCCTAAAAATGATATATGATTTAGCCAAAATTTATATTTACTGAGTTTAGTATATAATTGCTCGTCTTAGGGTTTGTAATATTACCCTCAGATGTTCTTCATGTTCTTCTTTATTTTTTGAATATATAAGGATGTCGTCAATGAATACAATCACGAACTTATCCAAATATTGATAAAATATTCGATTCATCAGATCCATAAATATAGCAGGAGTGTTAGTTACCCCAAATGGCATAACTAGGAACTCAAAATGTCCATAACGAGTCCTAAAGGCTATTTTTTGAACGTCCTCCTTCTTGACCTTTACTTGATGATATCGTGACCTCAAATCAATCTTTGAGAATACCTTGGCTTCTCCTAATTGATCAAAAAATTCATTAATTCTGGGCAAGGAATATTTATTCTTGATTGTTACTTCATTCAAGGCTCTATAATCAAATATCAATCATAGGGTCCCGTCTTTCTTTTTCATAAAAAGTACTAGTGCACCCAACGGCGAAGCACTGGGATGAATAAATTTTTTTGATAATAATTCCTTTATTTATTTGTTTAGCTCAGCCAATTCTTCTTTATTCATCGGTATATTTTCTTAGCTATAGGTGCTGCTCCAGGTACCAAATTGATAGAAAACTCTACTGCTCTATACGGTGGCAATCCTGGTAACTCATTGGGAAATACATCCTTGAATTCTTTCACTATTCTCGGGAACTGTTCCTCCTCTAGTTCATGAAACCTTCCTTGGACTGGTTGTTCAAACTTTTCTAATTCCTTAGCATCAAATTCCTTTTGGTCTCAAACAAATTCATATAATTCTCTATTGGTGAGCTAGAATAGAACTTTCCCTTGGCCATAATCTATACTTGTTAATGTCTTGGTTAACCAATTCATTCCAAGTACTACATCATAATTGTTCATTGAAAAAACTAACAATCTTACTTGAAAGGCTCCACACCACCTAACTTAACAGGACATGCTTCACAAACCCAACTAACTTCTACCGTACCATTACTCGTAAGATGTTTAATTTCTTAAGTAATAGTTGCGATTTAATTTCATGAAGAGCTATAAATGCTGATGCTATAAATGAATGGGTTACCCCAGAATCAAATAATACTAATGTCGGACAAGCTAAAACTAGAATAGTACCTGTTACTACTTCTCCGGCTAGGTTTGTTTCATCAGTATTTATCATAAATGCCTGCCCTTGCCTTTTCTTCTTCCCAGTCCGAGGCTGGTTTATTTTTTGAGCTTGTTGGAATTGGTAGGCTTGGGGTACGAAGGGTGGTTTTCATTAATTTCTATAAGTCAACATGGCTTGAGGTGTTGGCGCTTGTATCAGAGGTTGAGGACCATTCCTTTGAAGCATAGGCCTGATGCTATTTTCTCGGAACGTGGGTCATGATTCTTGGTGCGGATTTTGCATTATTGGCCCTAAGGTTCGTTACTGTGGACACTGGCCAATCTGATGCTTATCTGATCCGCATCTTAAACAAAGACCCATGAATTTCCTACAGTCATCCTTCATGTGCCCAGGTTTTTGACAAAAGTTACAAATAACTAGTCTTCTCAAGATACCAGTTTGAGCGCGTTTGGATGGTCCTTGCCATGGATGCCTTGAGGATAAAATTCCTACTTCCAAAGTCCTTTTCTGAGGCTGAGATCGAAATGGTTGTTCTTCATTTAGCATTCTTTCCTAGCTCCTTGCGGCGACTCTACTCTTCAGTTGGCTCCCTAGTTCTTCCAAGAATCTAGATACCTTGGTTTCCTCATCTGCTATCAAGCTTGAAGCAAAATGACTAAGCCTGGAAAACTCTGCAACATACTCGTCTATTGTGAGTCTCCCTTGCTTTAAATGAGTAAATTGTCGTTCTAACTCAAGTTTAGCTGATTTTGGAAAGAATCTCCCTTCAAATTTTCTTATAAATTATCCCCAAGTTATTTTGTCCTTTAAATCCTCTGGGTATTCAACACTCCACCAGTATTCAACAATATCCTTCAATTGAATTTGGATTGTAGATACCATGTCCTCAGGATTAATTTTTGCTACTTTTAACAGCCCTTCTATGGTTCTAATCCATTGTCCGGCTTCGATTGAACTTTCCGTTCCCTTAAACTTGGGAGGATTTAAGTTTCTAAAGTCTTTTAGTGAACCATCTCTGGAATTGGCAGACGTTTGCAGATGTTCCAACACTGTGGCAATTGTAGCTAAAGCTGTATCTGCATGCTGACTGTTGGACCCCAGAATCTGTTGGAATAACTTGAATATGTCCCTAATAGAGGGTTCCATCTGAGTTTGTGAGGACGAAGCATATGATTGATCATGATTAGACATTATCCTAAAAAATTCAAATGCAATTTCTTAGGAATAATTCCTGAGATTCAAGGATAGGAAAAGATATTAAAAATCTTAAGAGTTCTTGGGAAATAGAGGAACATATAGGTACATAGATAACGAAGAGCATATTTCATTCACTCAGAGTCAAAATGTGACACAAAATATGCTAGTAAGGTACTAGTCATCTTGCACATAAGCATATATATATTTAGACTATTCACACTCCCATACTTCCTTTTTTCCTAACTTATATACATATACACATACATCCTTGCCGTTTACAAAAGATACCTAAGAGATAAGAGATCCTTTATACATACGATTCCTAGTCCAGTTTCTCCATGATACGGGTCTATACCTGGGTAAGGGTAGTAGCCTCAGGATATAGTTCTTAAAAATTGGTTAACGTTCCTTCATATCCTTCTAATTTAGGATAATCATATTCATGTTCTGGGTCCCGTACGTAGATATAATTGATTTCTCTTTTATAGTCCACTTCTGCACCATCCTCCAAATTCCTAATGACGGGGCGCATAATACCAAAATGCACTTCATAGAGTGGTATGTGATACCAGTCTGGTAGATTCCATAGTTCTCTTACATATTATTGATAGCCATAAAGTGTGCGGTCACTTTCACCCCACCAGACGCTCGGAAGGAATAGATCAATGTCCTATATTCAAAATAAGAAGTTAAGTAATAATTATATTAAGAGAAATCAAGATTTCTTTTAAAATATCCTTACTCTCCTTTCCAATCACTGGTATTGCTTATCTTAGGGTGTCCAAATTTGATAAGGAATACAGGGTTCTCTTATACTAGCTCCTAACCTATATCCTGTAACATGTGTCTTTATAATACCTAGACTTGTACCTTATCCCAGGTTCTTCATCTTCAGGCCCTACCTAGGTTTCCTAAAAGCATGACCTGCATGGGCCACCACTAAAAGACGTGTCATGCCCCACTTTTCAAGATACGATAAGTCGGGTACGTAACTACATCCACAGGCTACACCCTATACGAATACTACCATACTCGTATCGGCGATTGTCGCCTATAAGTCTCTTTAAGAATAAAAATGCAAGTCAGGCTAAGGTGATTAGGTAATACATCTAATTCATACCATTATAGTTAATATACAACTATATAAGTCTTTACAATAACTTCTCTTTAATGTACATAGATTAAGTTATAAACTACTTGGTACTGTATATCCTGGAATCACTTGAAGATTATTCCTCAATCTCATCCACGTTATAAAGAGGTATCATTTCTTCTTTTGCTTCATCTCCCCGTAGTGAACAATACTAGGTCGTCAGAATAAAATGCAAGTCCTTGGCCAAGAACGATAAGCAAATAAAAGATATAATAATAGGATAAGAAGAATAACGGTAAAAAGAATAAGAATGTAAGGTATAATATAGAGTCCATGACCTGAATAGTTCCTAATTTAATATTCTTATAGTGTACAATAATTCAAGCATCACATATTCCTACGTCACTACCACAATACACAAATAATTTCCTAAATGATGATGCAATTTGGAGAACAACCCTTAAATAACCACTTCACCTAGTTTTCTGCCAATAATCCCGTTTACCAGGGATCAGGCTGTGACTTGATGGCACATTGCTTAGAATTCGGCCCTGTCCTCAAGGGCTTAAATCTTGAATCCACCTATTTGATAGTTTTTAAATCGAAATAGGTGCACTTATAATCAGGTAACTTGAACATGATGGCATGGGGTTATAGTTCGGCCTAGCCCTTTTTGGGCCAAATCTTGAATTCACCCATTCGATGGTTTTTGAATCGAAGTAGGTGTACTTATATTCAGGTGACTTGAACAGGATGGCACGGGGTTATGATCCGGCATAAACAGGAAAGTGAACTAAGTCTCACCCGCTCACTTCGCAAGGCCTTACGAAAGACCTTTTAACTGTTGATCAGCTATATATATATATATAAGTATGTTACGGAATTTCGTAGGTGGTTATTTATGTTGTACTCCCCTGCCCAATGCTTCTAGCCTAAATCTACAAACAATCCTTATTCTAGGTTTCTGCTCTGTGTATCACTTTAACCATTATTTATATAAAAAAATGTATTTTCAGGAAGATACAAGATACATACTTTTATTTTATCCAAAAACTAGAGTATAGGTATTAAGTTAACAACACAATTCCAAAAATATTAATTTATACAGAGCAGATTATCAGGTAGATAGATTTTGTTGAGTGAATTGTGTCCATGCCCTACGTATCCTAGACTGTTACTAACTGTCTCCTAATTAAATTCCAATTGTTGGTGGTCTGTTATAAAAGATATGTATATCTAAGGTACAGAGTCTTGGGATGTCGGCGATATTCCTGGATATCAAAATATTGGTTAACTCCCAAAATTTTTGAAAATTTCGGCAGAGTCTCCTTTGTATTTCGGCTTCCAAAATTTTAACAATTTATAAATTTGACCCGGAGCAACCCTCCGTAGTATTTTCGGGCTCGTCGACCCCTTCGGTAGAGCAACTCTCAACACCGGAACACACGCAATAGATTATAAGTTAATCGTAATGGAAAGTCTTCTTTCATACCTCGGTGGTTAGCTAATTATTTATTGTGCAACCGTTACCTTCCAACACTGCACAGGTTTTTAAGCAATCCATAATTCTCAGTAAAAATTTAAGTTCAAAATTCTCAATAGGTAATAGATGAAGGAACTAACTATATGCATATATTAGAATTTAGGTTTCAAGGCCCAAGACTTGTATGGGCAGAATTATTCATGTTTATTATACGTACTATGTGTAACCTTCTACAAAATAACAAAATTTTACTTAGAACTCATGTAACTAAAGTTACCCTAACTTATGGTATGTATATGATACATTCTTAAGTTAGCTAATTTTAACGAAATATGATAATAATGGGTGTTATTCAATTTTGGACAGAATTAATATTAACTTAATCAATTGACTAAATATCGAATTCTTATTTAAAGTTATGCCGAGTGTACTTTTATGTTATTTAATAATAGGTCTCCGCTTTTCATGTATCCTTTATATATATATATATATATATATATATATATATATATATATATATACATATGGTTAATGCCATATTATTTGATTAAACACGTAAATGAAAATCTTCTTATATTCTAACATACATAGATTATATAAAGGAACGCATACACACACACATCTATATCCATCTAGGTTTAGGTATATATGCATAGGAATGATATTTATACATATGTATGAATTAGTTAGTTGTAGGGCTAAATTGCAAATATAATTATGATTATCGTGTCTCCATTTGTGTCCTACCTAGGGCATCAAGATACGTGTACGCACATATATATATATATATATATATATATATATATATATATATATATATATATATATATACATATAGATTTATGTATTCACCTATATACACAAGTGTTAATTTGTTTACAAATCTTCAAAATACCCATTTGATGAATTTTCCTAATTAAATTCTAAGGAAGAGAATAATGCAAGGATGAGGACTTGCCTTTGCTTTGAGCGATCTAGGGTTCTTCCAAGTTTCCACTTTGGCACCTAGTTTCTCCTCCAATTTCCTATGAGAAATTGACATTAAATTATACTCTAATTTAGGTCTAGGAGAAGGATTAGGGAAGGAATGAGGGTTTTACCTAACTTTGTGAAGTTGGAGGAGACGAAGCTCGACGCCGTGCGGGTCCGACGGCGTGCGACTGCTGGGTGGCGTCAGCGCCAGCGGCGGTGGCGCAGTCCGGCAGCAGCAGCGGCCGGCTACAGCACAATAGCAGTGACGGTAGCAACATCAGGCATGGCAGCAGCAACAGCAGATTGAAAGAATAGGGGTTAGAGGAGAATGAAGATGAAGAAGGAATAGGTTTCCTTGGGGAATTAAGTAGGGAAGGGTTAGGTGTCACGCCCCGATTTCGGCTATTCGATAATCGTCCCCCGGGCGTGATGCCGTGCACGCGTAGGGCGCGCGTGCACAAGGCCTTAGGCATAAGGATATTCTTTAGAACAATGCAACAGAGTAGACATATAAGATAACACAAGGTTGAGGCATAGAAAAGTTTCTCTTTTATTCATAATGAACATCTTTTTACATTGCTTGACTCAAAAGTATAAAATGCCCACGGGCTTACAAACTTGGACGCAAAATGAGATAGCCGATCCATACATTATGTCCTTTACATAGATTCAAAAACGCAAAACCACCTTGGGTGCGAGTAAGCACCATCGCCTTAGCGATATTCAGCAACAGAGAGAGTGAAAGGCTTCTAGCTTGAGCCTCCAAAAGTCTTGGCTACGAACCGCCAAGGATCCCAAAAGTTCGGAGTGAGCTTCAGCTCCTCGCCGCGTCGCCTTGCGTCGGGGAACCTGCTACAACGAGGGTCAGTACTTTGAAAAGTACTGGTGAAGGCTAGCTGCTCAACTTTACCAAGCTCAAGAGATATGATCTAATGAGTATGCTACAATTATTTGCTTAGGTGGGTTTCTATTCTTGCCTAGTTCCGATTTCATTTAGCAGGTAATGCAAGAACAAAATAGCATAACTTCACATGCCACCGTTCGGTGACTTTACCTGTACCGTCTGAACCACCTGTACAACTTACCATAGCCTTCCCTGTCACGAAGACATAGTTAGTCTGCACAGTTTAAATATACACAACATCTTTCTCTGTTGTTTAGGAGCCATCATGGGTTTAGTCTGGGCTGGCGGCGACGCTTGCAGCGCGGGTAGCTAGCCCCGCTACAATTCCCCGCTCCCAGGACTAAGAAAGTAGATTCCGCCCGGGTCGAAACGGCCCGGTGCCCCGGTAACCGCTCGCAGGAACCTGGATCCCTTGTGCACAAGAATTCCCATGACCATTTCTATGACTCTACCTCATAGATTTACTTACTAGCCATTTAAAGAACATCATGTATGAAACTGCTTTACTGTACTATCATAATCAACCAACAGTTATATGAAATAACATGCAGCAGTTTATAGAAGAACACTTTGAACTATCAATAGATACCAACCCATTAAACACCCAACGAACATGCATGCATCAATAATTTATGCAAGGTTTGTATGACAAGCAATGGGTGTTTCCAAGCCTACTACTTATCTTATCTTTGTTATCCAACTTGTTACTTAATTGGTATCGTTTGATTGAATGCATAACTGAGTCAGTTTTATTATGAACGGAGCCCTTGGAAAGAAGGTGCTTATCGAAATAGAGCCACTCACAAGTTTGGTTGAATAGGAAGAAGAAGGAGAGGTCCCTAAGACTCCGCTCGTGCGTCGTCTACACGATCACCTGCACGCACCAACGGATGATCAATACCTCCTGCTTCGGTCTCCAAGGGTCGATACGAAATACGAAATCCTAAGAACGAAAGCAATGAAATCCATTGAAACCGTTCAAGAAAACGCAAGTCATAAAACCAACAAGAAAGCATCCAAGCGGCACGAAAACGGACAAGAAACCAACGCAACGGAAAGGCCCCTCTCGACTCTGCCGCCGAGTCCATCCTCGAGGCACAGTCCATCGTATATGGGACCTGATTCCGAAGAAACCAATCCATAACGAGGAAAGGATCTTAATTCAATCTGTCCCGTTCGGACGGTCGTAAGTATTTCTTGGCCGCGCTCCCCGAATAGGGGGAACGGGGCATTACATCATAACCATCCAAAAGAAAGTTTCGTCCCGAAACTTAGGAATAGAACCTACCACTAAGGAATAATGAGGGGAACCTTTCCCTCATATCAGCTTCAAGTTCCCATGTCGACTCCTCGACCGAGTGGTTCCGCCACAGGACGCGCACTAGCGAGACGGTTCGGTTCCGCAACTGCTTCTCTTTACGATCCAAAACTTGGACAGGTTCTGCCGCGTACGACAAGTCCGCTTGCAGATTCAACTGACCCAAGTCGACTATGTGGTTCGGGTCGTGTACAAACTTTCTCAGCTGTAAAATGTGAAAAATATTGTGTACTTCTGATAGGGCAGGCGGCAAAGCAACTTGATAGGCGACCGGAGTAACCCGTTTGAGAATTTCAAACGGTCCAACAAATCTCGGACTTAGCTTTCCTTTTACTCCGAATCGCATGACTCCGCGCATAGGCGAGACTTTCAAGAACACGTGATCCCCTTCAAAGAATTCAAGGGGGCGACGTCGAGCATCGGCATAACTCTTTTGTCGGCTTTGTGCTGTCTTCAACCGTTCACGAATCAACCGAACCTTTTGCACGGTTTGTTCAACCAGCTCCGGCCCAAGGATTTGCCGTTCTCCGACTTCGTCCCAGCAGATTGGTGACCTACACTTCCGCCCATACAAAGCCTCGTACGGAGCCATTTCGATGCTGGACTGATAACTGTTGTTGTATGCAAATTCCGCCAGCGGCAGGTAGACGTCCCAACTTGACTTCGAATCGATCACGCAGAGGCGCAACATGTCTTCTAGTATCTGATTCACTCGTTCCGTCTGACCATCGGTTTGTGGATGATAGGCTGAGCTAAACTTCAACTTGGTCCCCATCGCCAGCTGAAGGCTCTCCCAGAAACGCGAGATGAATCGCCCGTCCCGATCTGATACTATAGAAACTGGCACTCCGTGCAGCCGGACTATCTCGTCAAGGTAGGTCTGGGCGAGGCGATCGGCGCTCCAAGTACTTTTGATGGCAATGAAGTGTGCAGACTTGGTTAACCGGTCGACGATAACCCAGATTACGTCGTTCCCCTGTTGCGTCCTTGGCAGGCCAACAATGAAATCCATGCAGATGTGCTCCCACTTCCATTCCGGGATAGCAAGATTTTGCATCTCTCCGCCCGGCCTCTGATGCTCTGCTTTCACCCTTTGACAAGTTATGCATTGGGACACAAAGAGTGCGACATCTTTCTTCATGCCGTGCCACCAGAAGGTCGTTCGGAGGTTCTTATACATCTTCGTGCTCCCGGGATGGATCATATAGGCTGCGTAATGAGCTTCCGCAAGGATCTCCTTTCTAAGTTCTGAATCATCGGAGACGCATAGCCTTCCGTTTACCCGCAACGCTCCATTTTCATCTACTGCAAAATCCTTCATCTTCCCCGCTAGAATCTGCTCGTGCATCTTCCTTAGGAAAGGGTCGTCTTTCTGAGTAGATGTGACCCGCTCTATTAGGTTGGGTACGAATCGCATCTGAGCGACCCGCGCGCCACGATATCGAATTCGGAGTTCGATGCCCATTTCTTCTAAGTCCCTTCGTAACCTGCGATCGACTGACAGAGATCTAACGAAGATCCGACTCAGAGCATCCGCTACAACGTTCCCTTTTTCAGGCGTGTAGTCTATCGTCAAGTCGTAATCTTTTATCAATTCTAGCCAACGGCGCTGACGAAGGTTGAGGTCCGTTTGGGTGAATAGGTACTTTAAACTCTTGTGATCAGTATAAATTCGGCAAGGCACTCCATAAAGGTAGTGTCGCCACAATTTCAGGCCAAAGACAATTGCCGCCAATTCCAGGTCGTGTGTAGGATAATTTTTCTCGTGCTTCTTTAGTTGCCTGGAGGCATAGGCTATCACTCAATCTCGCTGCATAAGTACACACCCCAAGCCTTGCCCGGACGCTTCGCTAAATATTTGGAATCCCGAGATCTCGTCTGGTAATGCAAGTAACGGGGCAGAGGTGAGGCGATGCTTTAACTCTTTAAACGAAGCTTCGCAGTCGGCGGACCACTCAAATGCGACTCCCTTTTGTGTGAGGCGAGTCAGAGGTAATGCAAGTTTGGAAAAATCCTTCACGAACCGTCTGTAGTAGCCCGCTAGCCCGAGGAAGCTTCGAATCTCGCTAACGGATGCAGGTCGCTTCCACTCGACAATGGCCTCCACCTTCTTCGGATCGACTGAGATGCCTCCCGCAGAAATGATGTGCCCGAGGAAAGATACACTACTTAGCCAGAATTCACACTTACTCAGTTTAGCATATAGCTGGTTGTCCCGAAGAGTTTGTAGCACGGTCCGCAAGTGCTCTGCATGTTCTTCCTCACTCTTCGAATACACCAAGATATCATCGATGAATACTACTACAAACTTATCGAGGTAGGGCCGGAACACAAGGTTCATTAAACTCATAAAGGCAGCGGGTGCATTGGTTAGTCCGAACGGCATCACCAGGAACTCATAATGGCCATAGCGAGTTTGAAAAGCTGACTTTGGCACATCGTCTGGCTTGATCTTTAGTTGGTGATAGCCCGAACGGAGGTCGATTTTAGAGAATACTGTGGCAGCTTGCAACTGATCGAAAAGATCATCTATTCTTGGAAGAGGATACTGGTTACGAATGGTCGCTTTATTCAATTCGCGATAGTCGATGCAGAGCCGCAACGAGCCATCCTTTTTCTTTACGAATAGTACTGGCGCACCCCACGGAGATACACTAGGCCGAATGTATCCTTTATCTAGCAAGTCTTGCAACTGTACTTTAAGCTCCTTCAATTCTGCCGGGGCCATTCGATACGGCGTCTTGGAAATTGGTCGAGTTTCTGGGAACGTGTCTATAGTGAACTCTGTCTCTCGATCGGGCGGCATGCCTGGCAACTCGTCGGGGAACACATCAGGAAAATCCGCCACAACGGGGATAGACTCAACGTTTGCGCAATCTTGCCGAGTGTCTCGAACGGACGCTAAGTACCCTTCGCAGCCGGAGTGAATCATCCGTCGAGCAGACATTGCTGAGATCACCATGCAGGCATTCGACGCTTTCGACTCAGGACTGCACGTGAAGCAAAACTCGGTCTCGCCGGGCAAACGAAACACGACTTCCTTTTTCGCACAGTCGATTGTAGCTGAACAAGCGCCGAGCCAATCCATCCCCAGAATAAGATCGTAGTCCCTTATGTCTAGAACTATCGCATCTAATGACAATCTCCGTCCCCCGATACAAATGTTACCTTCACGACAGACTAAGCGAGCCGATAATTCTACTCCCGAAGGAGTGCTAACACTTAGGTTTAAGCCTAGCGGTGTCATAGGGAATGTGTGTTCGACGGCAAAATCCGCCGAAATGAAGCTATGTGTTGCACCAGAATCAAACAATACTCGAGCAGGTACATTATTAAAAAGTAATATACCTGACACCGTCGTGTTCGACGCAAGTGCCTCGTCCCGAGTCAAAGCATAGACTCGGCCCTGAGCGTTTGGCGGTGCCTGGTTCGCTCGTTGAGTTTGCCCCTGACCCTGAGCTGAGTCATTGTTCTGCTGCGGACGGTGAGAAGATGGATCGTTGGAACGGGTTGGACAATTACGAGCAATGTGGCCCACCTTGCCACACTTGAAACATCCTCCCTTGCTCGCGCGACATTCGCTGATGTGGTGTCCTGGCTTGCGGCAGTAAGCACAATTTTGTCCGTGCTTCTTTCCCTGATTCGAGTCTTGGGAGCCGCCGTTGTTGTTGTGGCGCTTATGCGCGTTGTTTCCTCCTGTGTTGGCAGGACGCTTGTGATTGTGATTTTGCACAGCGCCGGTGCAAACTGGAGGATACTGTGACTCTAGGGACAGTGCATGATTCAAGGACTCCCGCATGGTACGATATTGAGTCACTACGACGTGAGCACGGATAGAAGGTCGTAGTCCGAGCTCAAACTTTCTGGCACGACTTTCGGCATCGGCGAGCTGAGACTTGGCAAACTTTGCAAGTCGGTTGAACTCTGAAGCGTATTGACGTACCGTCATGTCCCCCTGCTTCAGTAGGGCAAACTCGTCTTCCTTTTCGCGACGGACTGCGGGTGGAAGGTATTCCTCCACGAAGGCCTTGCGAAACACAGACCAGGAGATAGCCGTTGTGCCACCTTCACTCAAAATAGCTTGCTTGTGCACATCCCACCAATCATGTGCATTTTGTCGGAGCTGAAGCTGAGCACACGCTACTTTCTTGATCTCGTCTAAGCACAGCGCTTCGAAGTGGTCCTCCAACTCGACCAGCCAGTCCATCGCTAAGGAAGGGTCCTCGGTGCCTTTAAACGTAGCACGGCACATCTTCTTGAATTCTGATATCGACACGATCGACCCATTCTTGCCTGAGGGTAAGGTACCCTGAGAATTCTGCGGTCCGGTGGCTTCAGCAACTATAGGCACGGTTGCGGAGGCGGATGCAGAATGATTGTTGGCGACCATATTCGTCACCATTGTTTGCAGACTATTCATCTGCTTCTGTTGTGTATCTGCTTGAAGTCGCTGCGCCACGAATTGAGCTTCAATCCGTGACTCAAACTGACTCTGCCGTAGTTCAGCTTGTTTCTGCTGCGTCTCCATCAAACGCATCATTCGCTCGAACGGATCGGCAGAGGGTGCGGCAGCTGGACTCCCAGAGCTGCCCGAGGTGCCTGAACTACTCGCTTGCACTTGCGCCACCATCTGCGCTTGTGCACCCGGCTCGGAAGTCGTTCCTTGAAAGGAAAGTAACTTGTATTAGTCTCAAGGTATATTATGGACTCACTGTATGGAACGTATCTCATTTTGGCCAAGCGAATTCAAGGGTCTACTCGAAAGGAACAAGGTTCTTTTTAGAAACTTTCTTTGTGAGATCAAAGGATCTGAAGCACGCTCTGATACCAATATGTCACGCCCTGATTTCGGCTATTCGATAATCGTCCCCCGGGCGTGATGCCGTGCACGCGTAGGGCACGCGTGCACAAGGCCTTAGGCATAAGGATATTCTTTAGAACAATGCAACAGAGTAGACATATAAGATAACACAAGGTTGAGGCATAGAAAAGTTTCTCTTTTATTCATAATGAACATCTTTTTACATTGCTTAACTCAAAAGTATAAAATGCCCACGGGCTTACAAACTTGGACGCAAAATGAGATAGCCGATCCATACATTATGTCCCTTTACATAGATTCAAAAACGCAAAACCACCTTGGGTGCGAGTAAGCACCATCGCCTTAGCGATATTCAGCAACAGAGAGAGTGCAAGGCTTCTAGCTTGAGCCTCCAAAAGTTTTGGCTACGAACCGCCAAGGATCCCAAAAGTTCGGAGTGAGCTTCAGCTCCTCGCCGCGTCGCCTTGTGCCGGGGAACCTGCTACAACGAGGGTCAGTACTTTGAAAAGTACTGGTGAAGGCTAGCTGCTCAACTTTACCAAGCTCAAGAGATATGATCTAATGAGTATGCTACAATTATTTGCTTATGTGGGTTTCTATTCTTGCCTAGTTTCGATTTTATTTAGCAGGTAATGCAAGAACAAAATAGCATAACTTCACATGCCACCGTTCGGTGACTTTACCTGTACCGTCTGAACCACCTGTACAACTTACCATAGCCTTCCCTGTCACGAAGACATAGTTAGTCTGCACAGTTTAAATATACACAACATCTTTCTCTGTTGTTTAGGAGCCATCATGGGTTTAGTCTGGGCTGGCGGCGACGCTTGCAGCGCGGGTAGCTAGCCCCGCTACAATTCCCCGCTCCCAGGACTAAGAAAGTAGATTCCGCCCGGGTCGAAACGGCCCGGTGCCCCGGTAACCGCTCGCAGGAACCTGGATCCCTTGTGCACAAGAATTCCCATGACCATTTCTATGACTCTACCTCATAGATTTACTTACTAGCCATTTAAAGAACATCATGTATGAAACTGCTTTACTGTACTATCATAATCAACCAACAGTTATATGAAATAACATGCAGCAGTTTATAGAAGAACACTTTGAACTATCAATAGATACCAACCCATTAAACACCCAACGAACATGCATGCATCAATAATTTATGCAAGGTTTGTATGACAAGCAATGGGTGTTTCCAAGCCTACTACTTATCTTATCTTTGTTATCCAACTTGTTACTTAATTGGTATCGTTTGATTGAATGCATAACTGAGTCAGTTTTATTATGAACGGAGCCCTTGGAAAGAAGGTGCTTATCGAAATAGAGCCACTCACAAGTTTGGTTGAATAGGAAGAAGAAGGAGAGGTCCCTAAGACTCCGCTCGCGCGTCGTCTACACGATCACCTGCACGCACCAACGGATGATCAATACCTCCTGCTTCGGTCTCCAAGGGTCGATACGAAATGCGAAATCCTAAAAACGAAAGCAATAAAATCCATTAAAACCGTTCAAGAAAACGCAAGTCATAAAACCAACAAGAAAGCATCCAAGCGGCACGAAAATGGACAAGAAACCAACGCAACGGAAAGGCCCCTCTCGACTCTGCCGCCGAGTCCATCCTCGAGGCACAGTCCATCGTATATGGGACCTGATTCCGAAGAAACCAATCCATAACGAGGAAAGGATCTTAATTCAATCTGTCCCGTTCGGACGATCGTAAGTATTTCTTGGCCGTGCTCCCCGAATAGGGGGAACGGGGCATTACATTAGGTTTATTGGGAATGCATGGGAGAGGAAATTTGAGCCAGGTTTTTTCTAGGAAATAAAGATGAAGGGAGGAGAAGCCATGTATGCCATAACTCATAACCTGATGTTGGTTTTCTCCCCCTTCCCATGGATTTGGAAAATTTGCATAAATGCCCCTCTCAATTTCAGAATTGGATGAGGCTAGTTTATAAATTGGTATTTACATAAGCCTAAGATATTAATTCATATATATATATATATATATATATATATATATATATATATATATATATATATATATATATGGATTGGAGAGATAGAAAATAAAATAAAATAAAATAAATAAAATAGCAGTTATGACAGCCTATTAAAGGAAATCTATGTACTACCATGGCATTAATGAGTCAATAATTCAATAAATAAAGTTTTACCAGTTCTACTTGCTTCTAATTAGGTCATGGGTCTATAAGACGATAGGAATTATCATAGCCAAATATAACTAGGGTGAAATAGTATCGAGAAGTTGTTCATTGCATATCATGGATGCCGGTGAATGGTTCAACAATAAGCATCAAAAGGTGATATAACTCATCGAGGTGTTTAGTGTTGTGTAAAGAGTACAAGGGATTTAATTTAATATAATACAAGTATCACAGACGTAGGTTGGCATGAATGGGATATGGGTATATCAGTGGTTGGGATATTTGGGTTGCCTATGTATAATTTAATTCAATTGCAATGGAGTTGGATATAGGATTTAGAAGGAGATATACCACGAATGTTGGGGGGTTTATATGGAGCATGGGTGTGTATATTTGGAAGTAAAAATTGTATCATCAGTGAGTAGGTTCCAGTTAGGCTCATGAATATTAAGGTTGCCGGAAGAATTGAGTCGGTGTTGAGTATTAAAATTGACTGCAAAAGAAAAATGATATCTATGTGTCATTTGTGTGTACAATTGTGTCACGAATGTTGTACTACTAAAACAAAACATGAAAAGGCCAGTTTGTGAGTGATAGTCATATCATAGGTGTAGATTGACTAGTCTAGGTCATAAGGATGAAAGTTGTTGGAAAGAAAAGGATAGTGTTGTGCTATAAATATTCGAGCCACAAGGGTATCAAGGATACACAAATTAAATAGGTAATTTAATCCGCTTAAGATTAACCTAATTAACACCAAAATAAATTCAAATTTATCCTGAATTTCTAGAAATAATCCTACACTAAAATCAGGGGCTACGATCTACCCAACTTATAAAAATTAAGTTGGTATCCAAAACTAAGGTCATGGTCCTGCTAAAAAGATTTCTGGAAGGGCCTATTTTCTAAATAAGGTTACAAGAATTCTAGGATTTACTAGTCGTAATCAAGGATTCTATAAAGGAACCTAGAAACTATCAGGGTGCTATTGATCAACAACTTTATAAGAGAAATTACTACCCATCCATTACTGCTCTTGTATAGGTCAAGTTTCTATAAGGCAGAAGAAATGACTGAGTTAGATCTAACTAAAGCAAGGTGGTAGAGAGGCTTCGATCATTGATTGACATTGATGACGAAGAGACCAAAATTCAGGCCATGACAAAAAGAATTTCTGATAAGTCGACATGGTTGAATAATGCACGATTAGGTAGGTATTTGGAGAATCAAGTCATGGCGACTAGATCAAGGGGATTAGAGTAGAAAAGAACCGATTCCTATGGTGATATGGATATTAACACAAGGAGTGATACCAACTAAGGGATTGATTTTGTATTTAAGGCACAACTAGGAAAAGAGGAAGCATCTACTCATTGTTATAATTAGAAAAATCCTTGTTGGAAAAAGCACGAGGCCATATATGCAACACAAGATAAGAATTTGATAGGAAGGATAGGAATGCAGTCGAGGGGGTAATACAACTAATCATTAAACTCGATACTATATTTAATTCTTATGCTAACAATCTACACTAGCTCTAGCATAATAACCTATCTATCTACCCTACTAAGGGTAACCATCTTCTCAAAACTTTATATCCAGCAAGTCTTATTCCGCCTTGACAAGGATCTGCTTATGGAGAAAACACCGCGCACGAACGTCTATCTCTCTGAAATAGGGAGAGATGATAAATAATAATAATAATGTCGAGGGAATGAACGAGTACAATTATGAAGTCCAAGGGCGATAATCAAATGCTAAGGTATTTTCAAATAAGTTGGGGATTGAGATATTAATACTGCTAATCATGATTACAGGCTCGCTTGGTACTGGAAAGTAACCGAAACAATTTAATCAAGACCTGCATGGGCCACCAAAAAAATATGTCACACCCCAGTCCCAAAATATGTAGGACTAGGAATACGTAATATGCCAGCTACGCATTCGACCAGGCTCTGGTCCGACTCGAATATGTATAAGCTGTATTATAATAGTCACTATCTAAATAATCAAGTAAATATAAATATCTATGCCTCAATCCACAATGAACAGAATACACAAGAGTGAGCTACATGTGCTAAATTTGGTAGCCCAGTAACACACAAACTCAAATAGACTCGAGAAAGAAATATGAGTCTATAAAACTAGGCTACATCAGCAGATAAATAAACAATATAAATAAATAACCATAACTCCGGTAGAAATGATATAAGTACCTGGTACCAATGCTTGCAAGACAAGCAACTCCATCAGTAACTCCAAAGGCTCCATAATCGTCTATGCTGTAAAAAACGGGCAGGGGACCAGGTCCTTAGAGGGACGTAACAAGGTACAAGAAATAGCATGCCAAAAGTAAAATAGTATAATGCCACCTACTCAAGAGTAAACTACTGTAACCATCTAAGTGATATGCACCTGAGAGCATCACTCATACTCAGGCTGAAACTACTACAGGCTCTGTGTCGGGGAGCCTATAGCAGCAAATAGTATCAAGACTCAGTATAGGTGCCAAAGATCTGAAACACAGTCCAAGGCACCTCTAGTAGTATCACGACTCCAGTATATGTGCCACACCACCTCTAGAAGTATAGTATATATATCAATAATCAGTCTGTAGTATGGTGTGTCTCTTCCCACCCAATGTAATCTCATGTCTCATGTCCACAACATCTCATGTCCATAACACGCAAGATCATGACCTCTAACTAGTACAACGAGTCATAACAATATCCATATAATATGCAAGTCTTATATCACAAATCTTGTAAGCCTATACAGAATCACCATGAATAACTCAAGAAAGATTTTGTCACATGAAATAGTGTCAGGTGTCCTAGGGTATGGCGTACTTTGTAAGCAAGCACGTAAAAATAGGATCATGGAATCAACTCTCTAAGTGACGTTTATCGACTCCGCGTACGTCATCGACACCCGAATCTTGTTCGGACGCTAAACAACGTCTCACGGTCCTAGGGTAAACACACACATCACACATATAAAATAAATATAATAACTAAATAAGATAATAAAGGTAATGAACTATGATACATCATGGCAAGGTTCACTTGCCTGGGTTCTGAACTCTGTCAACTACTCCTGGAAAAGTGGAATCTGCACGTACACCTCCGGATACTAAAACAAAAATTATTCATATTCTCAGAATACTTGAAATAGCTAGGATTGACTACCCATAAGTCCAATTTGGACACAGGGACAAAATTAACAGTTTTGGGTCAAAGCGAGGTCCACATGTGGCCCACTTTGTACCATAAAACGTGCCAAAGACAAAGTTCTCCAAATTCATCCTACTTAATGTCTACGAGTCCAGAACGTTAATACAAACCCAACAGAATATCCAAAACTGGATTTCGATGAGCCAATCACGAAATCGTCCGTTATATGGAACCATAGGGCCCACGAAACGATGTTTCTCAACGTTCTCAGAATCGAACCAAACTTGGGTCATAGGACCAGCGTAACGCGGCGAATCCGATGGCGCAAGTTTCATTGCAAAACGACAAGCACACACAAAATTAGGACGAGTGTCAGAACAGGTCGATATGGTACTTTTTGAAGAATTCACGTTTATTCCGGTGTGCACATACATCCAAATCAAGTTCAGCGAAAGCCCACACGTCCGCGTTGATGTTATGCGCCTTTCGATGCAACTCGTACATGACGAAGTTGTCTCGTTTGGTGGGGCGCATCCCGTATCGCAAGATTTTGGATGTTTTAAAAATAAGTTTTTGGTCGTATTGGAACAAGAATAATTTAACTATTACAGCAAACTAATAAAAACTAAATGAACAGTAAAAATCTTGGTTATATTGTGAAGAAGTCCCTTCAATTATATTTTAAAAATAATTAATAAGATGGTAGAAATTTGGACATGAACATGGGGGTTTGGACTGAGATTCTGAACTGTTTTCTAACAGTTTTTTGGCCAACTTCCGGTCAATTTTCGAACAAACCGGGGTTCCTAAATTCGTTTTACTTGAAGAAAATCCTAAAGGGTTAGGTTGTGAACATACCAGTGAAGACGGGACGAGAATCGGATGAGCGAGAAGGGCGGTGGCTACGCACGAAGGAGGGGTCGCAGCTGTGAGATGTGCGCGCGGGGGGCCTTTAGACGGCGGCGCAGGGCGGCGGTACGGTTGCGGCTGCGGGCGACTGGAGGTCGGCCGTCGGGTGGAGGCGTGGGGGCGTGAGTGATGGTTAGGGTTAGGGCTTTGGTTTGTTATATATAAGTATGTATATATGTATATATAGGATAGAAGAGGGGTGGGTTTGCTACTGTGTACGTGGGGGTGTTTGTTAGGTTTTAGGTTTTTAAGTTAGTGGCTTATTGGGTTTGGGTAGGGTTTAGGATTTTAGGGTTTTAATTCTTTTTCTTTTCTTTTGTTTTATTTATATATATATAAATATAGGTATATAGATATTTAAAAATAGTTTTGAACTCAATAAATTCCAGAAAACTTATATACAATACACTATTAATAGTTGTACACCCAAAAATATATTTTTTGTACAATATTAATAATTAATTAATTAAACATAATTATAAATTTAATTATATTATATATTATAACTAGATAGAAATAAAATAAAAATTTTCCTAAATCACAAAAATTCAGAATACCAAAAATTAAATTTAAAATTTTAATTCAAAAATCAGGGTGCTTACAAAATAATCCCGTGCCATAGCGTACCATGGTTGGATCCACTATACCAGTCGGGTTGGGGAGTATGTAGTGTAGATATGTGATCATGCCCTCCTTGTATCAAGTCTTGCTCATTGAATAGTGTTAATCATACATCGTACGTATAATTAGCCAGACCATATATCTTGTATCAAGTTTCGAAACCGATCACATGTTAAAGCTGGTACTCACTCACTTAGTCATTTAGTAATCTTGTTCATTTCCATATTGTTCATTCTTGTATTTATTTCCAGTATTTCCTTTATTGTATATCTCTTGTATCTATTGTTGCATCTTATATATTCACATCTATATACTGTTACATAGTTTATATCATTGATTAGAACTGCTGTTAGATATGTACTCTGCTCCTTTCCTGAGTGGATATATTTTTCCAGATGACACTGAGGAGTGGTACCCTACTCATTACGGGCCTCAGGATGTTGTGGGCTTAGAGTCAGAGACCCTGGCTCAGGAGGGACTCATCCCGACTGAGACATATGACCCGAGATTTGTAGCTTTTTAGTATTCTCTTGTACTGGATTTGTCTCCAGCTTATTTTTTAGTATTTTCTCTGACTCATTGATGTTATCATTTTGACTCATGAGTTATATTATGACTATTCTATTCTTTATCGTATTCGTGGTATTCTCCATCTTAGATCTATGATTGAGTATATTGATATTGTTGGTGGCATATTATATTGATTAGATAGATTACCCAAACAGCGTTCTACCGCCGATTCTGCGGCGTAGGTTGGGCGTTGTTCCCGACTTGCATCCCTATACCGGATGCGGGTCGTGACAATCATGCTGCCTTCGATCAAGACTTGGCAACCGTTCTCATCGAGCTGCCCAAGGCTGATGATATTGCTTCGTAGCTTCGGGATGAAGTAGACGTCGGTGAGGGCGCGATGCTCACCGTTTTGGCACGTAAACATCACCGTGCCATGCCCTCGGATGTCGACGATAGATCCGTCCCCAAACTTGATGGAGCCCGTGACTCCAGTGTCCAGCTTGGCGAAGACCTCTTTGCAGCCCGTCATGTAGTTGCTGGCACCGGTATCGAGGTACCATGCTTTGCCGTAGTGGTCATCCTCACGGCCCAAATGCACCTGAGCGTGCACCTCGTCGAGTACGACGTTGTTGGTCGTGCCCACGGTGGTCTCGGTGAGTGTGTACTCCCGCGCCATCAGCAGTGCGGGCTTATCATCGTCGACTTGCATCAGATTGGCGCGCTCATCACGCTTCGGCTTGCGGCAGTCCTTTGTCTAGTGGCCGTAGATACCACAATTATGGCACTTACCCTTCTTGTCCCGCGTGCCGCCGGACGTGTTGCCGTTGCCGTGGCCTTTGTTTAAGTCGCCGCGACCATGACCTCTTGGCTTGCCGCGCCCGCGACCACAACTTTTGCGACCGTCGGAGTAGGCCTCGCCTTCCTTCCTCTGCTTCGTGCGAGCATGCCACTCCTCTTCGGAGAGGAGAAGGCGGGTACTTGTGTCGCTAGAGTTGTTGCCAAGATCGTACCGCTCCTCGACGGCTAGAAGACGACCGGTAAGCTCTTCAATTGATAGCGTCTTGAGATCCACTAAAGTCTCAATGGTGATAGCGACTTGCGTGTACTTGGATGGAACGACTCGAAGAAATTTTTTACCTTCTCGTCGTCCATTTCGTCGCCGAGTAGTTGTAGGTCGCTGACGAGTCCCTTGAGTCGCATCGCGAAGCCCTCGACGGGCTCGCCGTCCTTGAACTTCATTGATTCGAAGTCGGCGCACAAATTCTACGCCTTGGCCTCGCGCTCGACCCCATTCGCATCATCTTCACAACGTCCTATGCTTCCTTGGCAGTGTCTTTTACTGCCAGTGTCCACAGCATCTCTGGCGGCACGGCACGGAGTATGACGGACAGGGTCATCCTGTCGTCGCGATAGTCGGCTTTCCTGGGTTCGATCGCCTCCCACAGGCCTTGCGCCTGCATGTTGACTCTCATTAAGAGAGCCCAATCCGCGTAGTTGGTCCGTGTCAGTATGGGGTACTTGAAGGTGAATGAGGTCTCCTTCATAGATGTTGACGTCGTGGGGCTTTGCTCGTCGTTGGTTGCCATAGCTCTGATACCAAATGAAAGATAAGAAGAGTATTTGATTCTTGATCACAATAATTTGTGTTTATGTTCAACCTTAACTTGGCCTTTAAATAGCTATTTACAACTCTAACAAAATGCATAAAGGTAGCACCCTCTAACCATATTCTAACTAAGTGATAACAAATCAAAAGCATAGATCAAATAACAAAATTTCTAAAGACTAAAATTTATTTAAACTCAAATAACCACCTCTTCAACCTTTTAACTCTAACATGCCCAACATTAGATCCTCCTCTTCTTTTCCTCACCTCTCTGCCCTAGCTCGTGGAGCTAGATGGCCATGGCAGCCGGAGTCCTGACCATGATGACTACTCCAACGCTGGTGTTCTTCAGTTCTCCACCGTTCGCCAGTGATCATCAGAGAACTGATCATCCTCTCAGCGTCGGTGACAACGAGACGATGATGGCACCACGATGAGTCTTCAACTCATTATTCTTCGTTTGATCTATGCCCTTCATTATCCACCAGCATCCTTTGGATCAATCGATTAATCGATCGATCTCCAGTTGGTGACAGTCAAGTCGATGACGAGTTGCGCTCTGGTTTGCTCTTGACGAGGAAGAGCAGAACTGGTACCGAACGATCTAGCAAGATCCTGATCGAGCTCTGCGAGTTCGACGACCACGCCGACGAACTTGAAATCGAGCGATGAATCTTCTGATACCTCTCCTTAATTCTTGATTTGTTGAGCTTTGTCGTTCGAATTTGAATAAAACTATGAAACCTTGTTTCCTGTTCTCGTTCACCATGTGTTCACTGAAATGCCTCATAGGAAACTGACTATTGCTTGAGCGGACCTAGGCAGAGCAGCTCTTGTTGTGTCTCGGTCGTAACACGACTCCAGATTCAAAGCAACTCAGGTATATCGAATCACCACTTCTCTTATAATTCAACTTTGTGACGGTGTCGACACTTATATGTCTGACACAGCGGGTTCTTTACTCAAAGATATTGTGTTCATAGGGAGCCTCTGGCCCTGATAGTTGTGTCCAGGATTGACACAATACTGTGTTCGTAGGACACTGAGCCTGGAGCAGGAAATGATGTTTTGAATTATTGTAGACTCCAACGTTCATCAATAGTTGGCTGATAACAATAAGTGTGGGTTTTGAATTGATACACTATGGGTTAGGTTGACTAAAGTCAAAACTGTTATTTGGAGGAAATATTGTGGATTCTGCAGACTGCGTCCCGAGTAAGGGTTCAGGCCAGTAAATTTGGGAGCCTTCTTAGTAAACTCCAAATCAGTTTAGGCCAAGCCCATTGATCCGAACTTAGGCCAAGAAATTAGACTTGGGCCAAGTATTGGGCAAAACCTAGAGGGATTCCCTGGCTAAGCATTGTTCATGTGCCACTCAAGACCGGAGCACTCCTACGTTACTATTTGACGTGGACATAAGGCCAAATCAAATGCTGGTAGAGTATTAATGACAGCGACCGACTACTGTTCGTGCTCCGCACCCCTCTGACATGCAACAATCACATGAACAGAGAAAAGACAACGCTGACATAAGCACAATGATGATTTCTTTCCACCGAGAAAGCAACGTAGGCTGCCACCTGTCTCCCTTCTTGGCAGTATTCATGGCAAGGACATGGCGCACGCTGTTAAGCCATTCCACGTAAATAAAACACTATCAAAGATGTCAATCTGGGTCGGACGGTTGCAATTTCAACAAAGGAGCGTGAGGTGGCCTCAGTGTAAGTCGCCACCCGTCAACCCCTTTGGCGCGATGCACAATTGCCAGAGTAGTGGCGTAGGCTGTCAGCTAGCATAATGGTTACAATTTACAGTAGGCAGCATAATGGCCTCAACATAGCCGCCACCTGTCACCCCTTTGGTGTGGTGCACAGTTGCCAGAGTAGTGGCGCAGGCTGCCAACTGACGAGTTCACAATCGCCAGAGTCATAGCGCATAAATGCCAATCAGTCAGGAGCACAACTGTCAGAGTAAATCATGGAATTGATTCTATTCCTCTTACTAAGTGACACGTGTCACGCATCCAAAATCCGACATAGTGATTCTACACGCGAATGGCGTATGATGGCAAAAATAGTAAGTTTTGTGTGCACCCAGCACAGAAGTCCCAGGCTGGTTGTTTTGCCTGTAAATACCTCGAGACTTGTGTCATTTGAGAGGATCGAAGATTCGAAAATCGAGAGCTAGTACGCAATCGAACCTCGAGGTCGAAGGATTAGGCACGAGAGCTAGTATGCTATCGAGAGCTTGAGCCTTCTCGCGACCAGACTCTTCTCCACGGTATTCGTGATCTAGAGTCGGGAAGTTCTTCCCATCTTCTCAACGGATCATCAATGGAGTAGAGAGGTCAATCGCAAACTTAATCTCCACCGCCCCACTTTCCAGAATTTCTTTCTCGCTTGTATTTAGAATTCCTTCTGTATTTAGGATTCTTTGTAGTAAGCAGAACAAATAAGTTTCCCCTTATAAAAAGTAGCAAACGATTTGTAACCCGGAACACCTGCACCTGCCGCTCATACTCCACTTGCTTCTTTGGACTCTATTCAGGACATGATTCAGGATCATTTTCAATTGCAAGACGAGATGATCACCACATTGATCACAAATTTTTTTCGTAAGCAGGATACGATGCTTATCACTCGTTTTTGTGATCAGGATTATCGCTCCACCATCATTTCCAGTACTACATCCAACACCTTGGTGGACATTCAAAACAATCTCTCTCAGCATCTAGCCGGACCATTTTCGATGGGCCGTGATCCTTCTTGTGCTGGATAACATTTTGATGACCCTTTTGTTCAAATACTTGGATCTTGCTGTAGCCAATTATGATTCGATCCGATCAGCAGATGACACTACGACTGGTGACGATCATTAGACTACTGACGTGCTTCTAGAGTTATTATTTTAGTTAATGTTTTAGTTTCTATTTTTGGACTATGTATGCATTTTCCTTTCCTAGTAAGTTTCTATTTCAGCATTTTGAGTTGTATTATTTCACAACTTTAGTTTCAGACCTTGTACTAAAACTAAAACTTTGCATTATTATCTATGGATTTCAGTTCCTCTTATTGCCAATCTTGTTGCATAATTAGTTTGGTATATTTGTTAGATTATTTGGTTTACTCTCTATTGTTGATCTATGGAAATTCTTTAAATGCTTAGTTCAAATAAATGTTTAAAACAAATAATTCTATTCAATTTCTTATTATATAGTAATTTTAATTGATTTAATTGGTATTAGTTAAACAATTAATTTTCTTATAATTTATTTAATTTGATATCACGTTTAGATCAATGTGCTGTATTTTTCATAAACATATCATATTGTATTCGTTTCTCTCTACTATTTTGTGTTACGTCATCAATTTCGGGGGAGCTACTACATTCTGATCAAATGAAAAAGGAGGAGAAAGCATACAAATACAAGCATTCAAATACATCAAGCACAAAGAATGCTAAAGAATGCCAATGGTACCGATACTCTGAAAGAATGACCAGGACGTACTACGAGGGAGCTTCCTTGCATCCTCGCATGAAATAGTATCGGAGTTACCATATCGTATTTTTTATTGGTATGATTTGTCAATTATCATAATGGGGGAGATTATTGGTACATGTTGTTACAGTCAACATGATTCTGATAATCGACATAATCATACTTAATACAAATGGACTGCTACGAGTACAACTATGATACATCTATCCGAAGACATCAACTATAGCATTTTGCAGTTGTTTGGTCTTTTCATTTTATTCTGTATTTTTTACTTTATTTGAGTCTAGGACAAATGTAAATCGAGTGGCACATGCCAATTAGATTGCACTCAAGTCCACTTTAATAAGCCTACCCAAAAACCCGTCCAAACCCAACTCAAGTTAGACCAAAACCTAAAAAACTAGGTTCTGGAAAATGGGTGACAGAACTCGACCAGAGTTCGGGCCAAACTCGGACAGAACTCGGTCGACCCAAAATTCAGTTTTCTGGTCTTTAGTTCATTCCAGATATTCAAGACTCCAACGTTCGAATTTATGAACGTTTGAGGACCAATTGCCCGAACTCGATCTAGAAAAATCCTATAAATAGACTTGAAATTCCACCATTCAAGATCACTACTCATTCACTCAATTTCATATATTTATCTGAGTTATATCTAAGCTACAAATGTCTCATCCCCAAGATTATAACTCCCAAGCCCTCTAAGTGCCAGTGTGGTTTCGATTAGAAAGTTGTTCGAGTTGTAAAACTTAGAATTTTGTTACTACTTTCCAAGTTAGAAGTCGTCATGCTATTTACATCAAAGTACGGGAGTCTGAAAAAAATTGGCGAGTACTTCGGATCAGAGCTCGTGGTTGTAAGAAGTTTGGCAAGCCTCAGATCAAAGCTTGTGCAGTAAACTATTTCACAAATAGTGGATTAACATCGAGCAAGAGTTCTTTAGATTGTATTAGTCCTCCACGAGGAAAACCAGTATACATCGCAGTGTTAGTGTTTGTGAATTATTACTTTGCACATTTACTTTTGCTTAGTTATTTTATACTCATTGCATATTTTTATACTTATTCGCATATAATTTTAAGCTGGTAATTTTCTTAAGTTTTTAATTGGATTATTGTCACACACTCTATTCACCGCCCTCTTCGAGCGAAGGCACAAAAAATCCACTTCCAGACGTGGGCAAATCGACACATGCCTGGTGTCAATGAGCCCCATCGTCACATTTCCTTCGAACTTGAAGTAAGAAAAGGCACGATGGATGAGGTCCATTAAAGGACGCGAATCTGTCAGCTTGCCTACGAGAGTGAACCGAAGAGGCACAAAGAGGATCGCTTCATCCTCCTTGTCAAAAGCAATGAACGAAATGCCCTAAATGAATTTGTGCTCCCTAAGGCGCAACACCGGATCCGCCTGCACGGGATATCCCACCGTCACATTTCCTTCAAACTTGAAGTCAGAAAAGGCATGATGGATAAGGTCCATTGAAGGACGTGAATGCGTCAGCTTGCCGATGAGAGTGAATCGAAGAGGCACAAAAAGGATGCTTCGTCCTTCTCGTCAAAAGCAATGAACGGATGCCCTAGTCTATTTATGAATACGAGTACTAGTATATTCGTATGTCGTGAAGCCTGATATGTTTGTTATATACTTGATTTGCCATATTCTTGGAGCGAAAGATGACATACTGGACATGACGACAATGACCAGAGGTCCTCGTGGTTGATGATGATGATAATAATGACCGATTCGAGGATTTAAGATTAATTATTGTAGAGAGATTCAGAATGACAACGACTTTGAAATTTGGATGCGATTTTTTATTGGAGTAAGGGGAAAAGAAGCGAATCCAAGGAGGAGAACATTGTTCGTCATTAAATTCGAAAGTTCTAAGAAAGCTTAATTTAACTAACAAATAAAAGAAAGTACAAAAGGGTCCTGGAAGGACAATCTAAGTACAACATATTTGATTCTGGGGTGTGACGATAGACAATGAGTGCTATGGCGTCTCCTTTACTCCATGGACGATCTGATGTAGGGTGAGAAAGCTTACATTCTCTCTACGCTTGTCTCGGTATGCTCTCTCTCTGTATTGGCCGGGGGTGATATACTTTCTCTCTGAAGTAGAAGAAAAAATTCATCCCTTAGAATGTTCAAGTTGCTCCTATTTATAGCCATCGTGCTGATGGGCTATGGGTGCCGCATATGCCTCTATTTTGTGGCCGTATAAGGCTCATTCAACAGAATATGGTTGCAACTATCGCCGCATGCCATAGGTCGATTGCCACGTGGTCTTGGTTGAGATATGTTGTTGAAGAGATCTCGAGATTATTTTTAACCCGTTGTGTGCGTGACTTGGTCAGGTAGACACGTGGTCAACACCAACTTTGCAAAGATCTCTGCAGTTGTAACGGGAAGATATTATGATCTGGAGGCCGCATGGCATTTTGGCCGCATGATAGCGAGGCTGCATGGGTCTTGTAGCGGCATATATGCTCTCATTTGGGCCTTGGTCGAATAGACACCCTGGCCGCATGGTGGCGAGGTCCCATGGGTCTTGTAGCTGCATACGTGCTCTCATTTGGCCTTGTTCGGATGGACACTCTGTCCGCATATTTGCGAGGTCGCATAGGACGTAGGCAGCATACGAGGGAACACGTGGCATGACATGTTTATCGAAGCAATTAATATACTGATGTGACTTGTTATCTTTTCCTGAGCCATCGTTTTCACGTTTCTTGAAGTATCTCAGAGTGATGAGTGATGTGTCAGAGCTTCTGACAGACATCATAATCTATGTCAAGGGGTCCTTATACGGCCTCCCTGCTCTGTAGTCGTTCAGGCCGTAAATAGTATACTATGCAGCTTTTCTACGATTTGGCTGATCAGGCTGCATATGGCTCTTTTGTGGCTTGATTATTTAGGCCGCATGTGGCATCTATGCGGCTTGATTGTTCAGGCCGCATGTGGCTTTTCTCTGACTCAATTGTTCAAACCGCATGTGACTTCTCTGCGGCTTGTTGAGGGGGCATGACCTTTATGTGGCCTGTATAATTTTTTTATGCTTCTACATGACCCCTTCAAAGTTTCCAAAATGATAAGTTTGGAATACTTTGAAAGAATCATGGACGAGCGCTATTTGCCGCATATGCAGGTCATGCCGTGTAGCCTTGTTATCGCATAGCTATTTCTGACAGGCTATCCGATCGTTAAATAAGGAGATTTGCTTTATCTTTGATCAGGTCTCTTAGAATTTTGTGCCATCTCCTAACACGGGGATCGAGGCATCAGTTTTTGAGAAGATTAAAAAGGATCATGCAGATTAAGGTGTCAGGTTTATCTCATTAACTGCTCGGTTCATTGCTTCGATCTCTTCACACGATTTTGGAGCCTATAAATAGGTAGTCATGGGGAGAGAGAGAACTTTTATCTCTTTGCTTTCTTCCTCTTTTTTCTGTGAAGGATATCGCAGGCTGTGACCCTTCTCGCCGAGGAGTTTGTTAGGGGAGGTCTTGATCCTTGGCCCCTTGATTTCGGTGCTTTACTCGGAGGTAGGGGAGCACCGCGTTCTTTGTGTCAGGATTTCATGGACACAGACACCCATGCACAGTCTTATTGCATGGACGAGAAATCGTCTAGAACACGCACAGACTTTTTACACAGCCTTGCCGTATGGATGAGAGAACATCACGAACATGCGCAGGATTTCTTCAATAGTCTGTCGCATGGATGAGAAATAATCATGTGGCAACTAAGATCCTGTTGCATAGTTAAAGGCTTGACCTGGACATGTGATGACCATGCCTCCGTCTCATGGATGGAAGTTCGATTCAGACATGCGACCACCATGGTTTTGCCGCATGGAAGATATCCCATATGTCAACTAGGCTCTGCCGCATATACATCAAATTTTTCTTTGTATGCTGATGTCATATGTTTTCCTTGTGCATGATTTGTTCCCCCTCGTGTGGCTCTTGATGGAAAATAGAAGGATATCATAACACCCGTTGTTCGGGGTGAAGACCAACTTTATGTGGCGGTTCACTAAGAACTGATCCAGGAGACGATGACAGTTTGGCAAGAACTAATCCAGGAGACAAGGATGAACATCCCGCGTCGTGCGCAGAGCTGTCCTTGATCATGTAGCGTGCCTGCTGCATTTCTCCTTTTTATACGGTTTGCTATCGACCGGGAGATTGCGGGGTCAATGACAGAATTAGGATTGATTGCCATTTCTGTCATCGGTCTTCCTGTATGATTATCGAGCGCCTGCTCCTGCTCCTTCTCTCCCCTTGCTATCCGTCGGTATGGATTATTTTCCATATACCAAGGTTTGCAATGTGGAGTGATGATCTAGAAAGAATTGAGTTCTGTTGTGGGATCTTCTTGTGTCGGTAGAGACGACAACACATATGGGCGTTTCTAAAGAAAAAAGTTTGTATCAGTGAGACTTCATGGAAATCCTTTAAAACAAGTTTCCATCATATGTACTCATGACCTTGAATACTAATGAAAAACTCTTGAATGTAATAGATTTCTATCGTATGTACTCATGAGCTTGAATATTAATAAATAAAGTCTGTCCTTTTTTAGAATTTTGTGTGTTATGGACTTTTGGGTATTGTACTAGAGGTAATATGAACATAGTGCAATATCGTAGCTTTTTAGGGATATCCTGCTGGGGATCTTTGGTGGACTTATTACTTTTTGCGCACTAGGGTGCAAGTAATAAGTTTGAAACATGTCTTGCCAGAGGTGATATGGCCATGGCAAGTTTGGTGGACTTAACACCGTTGGCGCGCTTAAATTTAAGAGCAGGTGATAAGTTAAGATGATGACTGGTGATGGTCGTAGGGAGAGGTTTGCTCAGAGGTCACATGGATTTGTCACACTCTTGGGGAAGGATGTGAGGATGATAGCTCAGAGGTGACATATACGTGAGCTGATCAATAGCCATACCGAGAGGTTAGGTACGATTTTGATATTTTTGTGGAAGGAGAAGGAAGCGCGCCAGATGTAGTATGGATGTGGATGTTTGCTTTCATTAAGGAAATCTCACTGGGGACTCTTAGTGGACTTATTATTTATTGCGCATGTTGAGTACAAATAATAAATTCAAAAATAATCCCTATCAGAGGTAATATGGACGTGATAGATTTTGTGGACCCATTACTTTTTGTACATGTTAGTGCAAGTAAAAGGTTTAAGACAAGCCCTGCCAAAGGTAATATGGACGTGACAGTTTTTATGGACTTAACACTGTTGGTATACTTTGGTGAGTACGGGTGATATGTGGGGATGATAACCGATATCCGAGGTAATATGGACATGATGATCGATAGCCAAAATCCGGAAGGTTTGCTTAGAGGTAATATGGACATGGCAAACTCAGCCGGGGAGAAATATTAGGACATGAACCAATATCTAAAAAATTCACTGAGGTAATATGGACATGAACCAATATCTAAAAAATTCACTGAGGAGTGATTTTCTGAGTGTGGTCTATCCAAAAATGAGAATAGAGTTGAGAATTGCTATGCTTGGGAGATTGGCGGGACGATAGCTCAGAGGCAATATGAACATGGCTAGCGTCTAATGAAATTAGTTTTTGAGTGGTCACTGCGGGAGTGTGCAAGTGGACCTGAGGACTGCTCCCCTGGGGAGACTTTAAGGATCCATCATCTGTGCGTATCCAGGACTCCTGGATACGGATGATAGCTTTTAAAAAAAATTATAAAGAAGGAGAAAAAGTTGCACGTAGGCATTTGCTGGGGATGAAGAACCAAAAGTGTAGAGATGTACATCTAGGTTGTCCCACTGGGGATAAAGGGAGTACAAGTCTAATTTAGACGTAGTACTTTTTCTAGAACTTACCGTTGATAGGCATCATGTGCAAGTCGTCGTTGGCTTTCACGAGTCGGTAGGCGCCGTTGAAGAATATTGATTCTACGACGAAAGGGCCCTCCCATTTAGGCTAAAATTTGTCGGCCATCTTGTGGATCATGACCATCGGTCTTCTCACGGCCAGGATGAGGTATCCCACATTGAAGGTTCTCTCCTTGACCCGTCTGTTGAAGGCTTTTGAGAGACACGCTTGGTATATCTCAATGCGCTGTTGAGCTAAGAGATATTTTTCGTCGAGTGCTTTTAACTCTTGTAGTCGTCGGCGGTGATTATCGTCGACAGGTAATTGGTTGGAGAGGGATGCTTGGAGTGAATGGATTTGGATCTCAAGCGGGAGGACCGCTTCGCTTTCATACACCAGAGAGAAAGACGTGTTGCCCGTAGCTGTCCGAACCGTTGTGAAGTAGGCCCAAAGACATTCATCCAGCTTCTCATTCTAGTCATACTTATTGGAAGACACAAACTTTTTGAGTAGCTTTATGATGGTCTTGTTGAAGGCTTCTGCCAGACCATTTGTTGCTGGGTTATAGGCAGTTTACGCTATATTTTGAATTTGATTTTTGTCACAAAATTGGTAGAACGCATGACTTTCGAACTGTGGATCATTGTCGTGGACGATCCTTCATGGCAAGCCGATGCAGTATATGACATGATGCTTGACGAACCTAATAACGTTCGATGTTTTTACTTCAGCGAGTGAAATAACTTATGCCTATTTGGAGAAGTAATCGGTTATGGCCAGGATGAACCGATGTCCTTTAGAAAAAGGTGGACTGGTTCATCCGATAATGTCCATATCCCATGCTTCAAACGACCAAGATACGACCGTTGGGTATCGAAATTCTGAGGGCTGGTAGATAAAGTCTGCGTGGATTTGGCACATCTGGCATTTTCTCGCATAATCAATGGCCTCTGCTACCATCGTTGACCAGTAATAATCCATTCTCCAAAGACGGTCCTGTAACTTTGGGCCAGGTTGGTGTGTGCCACAGACGCCGTCGTGAGCTTCGCTGAGGGCCTGCTTCACTTATGTATTCGATAGACATCCTAATAGAAGATCGTCATAGGACCGATAATACAATATTTTGGTGGCCGTATCGTAATAGAACCGGAGGGAATGTCTTCTGATCGATGCGGCTTCCTTTGGGTTCTCAGGAAGAATTCCATAAACCGCATAGTCAATGAATAGAAGTCTCCAGTCCTGGATATCAGTGTGTATTTTCGTTATGTAGCTCAGAAACATGCATAGATTATTCTTAGGACAGACCAACTATCGACCGATCACTGTGATTAGCTGATGGGTTTTGTCCGGAACTGCCAAGGAGGCAGCGAGGTTGGCCAGGATGTCAGCCTCGACGTCCTGCAGCCGAGGGATATGCTCAATGAAGAATCCCTCGAAGGTTGAGATAATGCCAATCACAGATTGATGGTAAGGAATTAGGTCTTCGTGTCGGACTTCGTACTCTCCCCGGACCTGATTGACTATTAATTTGGAGTCACCGTAGGCCTCCAGATACTCCACTTCTACTTGTTTGGCGAGTTGTAGTCCAATGACCAAGGCATTGTACTCTGCCATATTGTTGGAGCACGGGTTTGTAAGAGAGTGGGCCCGATTAATGACCAGACCATATGGGGAGATTAGCATTATCCCGACCCAAGTAATGATATCGCCCTTGGGCCCTGTTCTTGAAGTACCGTCGAAGAACATTCGCCAAATAGCCCCGGATGAATTTATATTTGAGTCCGCCACTTCGTCTGGGATCTCTTTGTAGAGTTTCGAGGTCTCTGGCGTTGGATGTGCTGCCAGGAAGTCGTCTAGTGGTTGACCCTTGATGGCTTTCTGTGGGAAAATACTATGTCGTATGAAGACAGTAGTATCGCTCAAGTAGCTAGGCGGGAGCAGAGCACCCCCAGTTTGGTTATATGAACTTGGAAAGGATTAACTCGTGAGATCATATTGATGGTTTATCCAGTCACGTAATGCCGAGTTTTTTGGACAGTAAATACTAAAGCAAGGCATTCCTTCTCGACGGGGGTTTACCTATGCTCTGCGCCAACCATTATCCGACTGAGATAATAGATGGCCTGTTCGTGGCCTGCATCACTATTCTGGGCTAATAGAGTACCGAGAGAATGATCCACCATGCGTACATAAAGCAGAAAAGGCTTCCCCGAGACCGGGGCTACCAATACTGGAGGGTTTGATAGGTATCCCTTGATATCGTCGAACGTGCGTTGGCATTCTTTATTCCAGAGAAAGGAGAAACATTTCTTCATGAGCTGGATGAAAGGTCGACAATGCCCAGAAATATTTGATATGAACCTCCTGATGTATGCTATCCTTCCTTGAAGGTCGCAGAGTTCGTAGAGGTTCCTTGACGGGTGCATCTTGAGGATTGCTTTAGTTTTGTTGGGGTCTATGTGAATACCCTGAGAAGTGATGATAAAGCCCAAGAATTTCTCGCTGGAGACTTCCAGGAATGATTTGGTAGGGTTTATCTTGAGCTGGTGCGTACGTATAAGGTCGAACACAGTCTTCAAGTCCCTGAGGTGATCACCTTTGGAGTAACTTTTGACGGTGATGTCATCGACGTAACACTCGACCGTCTTGTGTAGATGCTTATGGAAGATGGTGCTCATAGCTCGCTGGTTTGTAGCACCTATGTTCTTTAAACAGAAGGGCATGACTGTATAGCAGTAGACTCATATCGGCGTTCGGAATAATGTATGCTTCTGACCTTCTGGGGATATCTTGATCTGATTGTAGCCTAAAAATCTGTCCATGAATGACATGCACTCGAAGCCGCAAGTGTTGTCGATCATTATATCTATGATCAGAAGAGAGAATTCATCTTTGGGGAAGGCCGTGTTTAGATCACATAAGTCAATGCAGATCTGGATCTTCCCGTTCTTTTTGATGACGGACACGATGTTGGCTACCCAGTCTGGATGTTGTTCTTCGCGGACGAAGCCACTAACTATCAGTTTGTTGACTTTCTCTTTGGTGGTGTTCATTATGTCTAGCCGAAACTGCCGTTGCTGCTGCTTGACAGGCTTAGCATTCGGTAAAATGTTGAGCTTGTGGACCATAATTTGGGGGTCCAGTCCTGACATGTCTTCGTAGCTCCAGGAAAAGACATCAATGTATTTCCTAACGAGTTGTAGCAGGGATTCCCGATCCTTATCAGTCAGACTTTTGCTGATAAAGATTGGTTTGGGGAAGGATTCGTCATCCAGTTTAACTTGTACGACTTCGTCCTTGGTAGGAGGTTCTCGTTGTTCGAACCACATCTCCCATTGTGCGTCTAGACATAGGGTCCACCGTTCTACTTCAAAGAGTTCCGGTAGATTCTTGTCATTTTTCTCAAGGTTAGCTGACACCATGTTGGCATATAATATTTGCTTGAGCAGCTCCCCGATACTGATATAGGAGTCCCAAGTGAAAGATTACAAAGAGTGAGAGTGTACCTCGTCTCCTGAACCCTCGGGGGTTGTGGGAGGCATTACAAACCCTAAACCATGCTTGGTCTTAGGGTAGTAGTCCTCAAATTTTCCTGCAGGAGAAGGTAGACGCAGAGGCAACCTTCGGCCTTTATCGTAGTTTAAGCCCTTAGTAGCTTTCAGATCATACCCCATCTTGGATTCCGGTGAGCCGAACACAAATTCGCCCTAAAAGTCAACCGTGGGGCCCGCAAATAGGTGGCTTGGTCAACTGTCTCGGAATTACATAAAACTTTGGTCATAGGACCAACGTGATACCACGAATCCAATGTCATAAATTTTATCACATTCTGATGAACGTACATAAAATGGTGCAATATTTTATAAAAGTTACGATACGAGAACTTTTTACGGATACATGTTGATTCCGACGCGCACACACGTCCAAATCAGTTTCGGTGAAAGTCCACACATCCAGATATATCATACGCACCTTTTGGTGCAATTGGTATGTGATGAGGCGGTTCCGTTTAGCGAGGCGCGCTCCGTATCACAATTTTTTAATATTAAAAAAAACAAGTTTTTGGTCAATTTGGAGGTTGAATAATTTAACACATAGATCAAATTAACAAAAACTAAAAGAACAAAAAAAATCTTGGTTATATGGAGAAGAAAAATCATTAATTAGTTTTCAAAAATAATAAACAGGTTGATGGCAAATCGGGTGTGAACATGGGGTTTTGGATTCGAAATTCTGAACTATTTTGGTCAGTTTTTCGGTCTTTTTCGATCAATTTTTTGACCAATCCGGGACATGAAAACTCGTGCCGCTTGAATAAAAATCCTAGAGGGTTAGGTTGTGAACGTACACGAATAAACCACTCGAGAAAAGGATATGAGATGAGAGAGTTACATCCCCGTGAAGATGGAAGAAAAATTGTGCTGTTGTGCATGCTCGCGGTGCGCGAACGGAAGGCGGCGGCGGCAGCTATGGCGGCGCAGGGCGACGGTGGTCGGCACTGGCGGGCGGTCGACGGTGCGGGGGCAGCGGCGCCGGGCTGGGGTCGTCGTAACTAGGGTTAGGGTTGCATGGGTTTAGTTTTGTTGAAATAGTATATGTATATATAGCTAGACCGAGAGAGAGAGGGAGAGATGGGAATCAGGATGAAAGGGGGGCTCTGCTGGGTTCACGTTGGGGGAATGGGATTAGGGGTAGGTTTAGGATTAAGGGTAGGGGATTTAGTATTAGGATTAGTTTTAGGGTTTTGGTTATATTTCTTTTCTTTTCTCTTTTTCTTTTCTTTTCTTTCCTTTTCTTTTCTTTTTTTTTATTTCTTTTCTTTTTATTTACAATATTATTATTACTAGTAATAATAATAATAATAATAATAATAATAATAATAATAATAATAATAATAATAATAATAATAATATTATTATTATTATTATTATTATTATTATTATTATTATATATAGGCTTTTATAGATGATGTTAAAAATCCCAAAAATAATATTTGCACACAAAATAAATTCTAGAAAATTACTTTGTAAAGATTTAATAATATTTTACAATCAAAATATTTTATGTAATATTTTGAAATTAATAATTAGGTATTTATCTAGTTACAGTAAATTACATAATTATATTATATAATTAACTAAGTAATTAATTAAATTGTTATCCACAAGGTAGGTAATATAAAATATTATGCAAATCTATAAAAAGAAAATTTACCTAATTTGGCACAAAAATTTTATGGGATGCTAATTGTAGAAAAGTTGAGATTAGAAAATAACCACAATTTAATTATATATATAATATCTAAATAATTAACACATAATCTACGATTGTTACTCTAATGTCATATTACTATTAAGGGATCGAATTTTTGTGCCACGAAAAGATTCCTCCGGTATAAGCTACTTCCTATGATGGACGATACAGGTTTTGGGGCCATCCTATATTATTAATGTCCAAACCACGGTGAGGTATCCTGATAATATCATTGGGTTTTAATCATTTTGAAAAATAATCTAAAACAAATACATTAAATACAAAATACACACAAAATACCTATTTTTGGGTGAGGGGGTTTACAATCCACCCAACTTAAAATAATTTTGTCCTCAAAATTAATACTAACCCATATTCGTAATAAATCACTATAGCTATTAACACTTTATTGCTAGCTAGCAGTGGTTCCTAAAAGGTTATGGTCAGCCACCCTAACACTTTTTTCCCTTATTGTCCATACACTATACCCTACCCAACTTACAAGAATTCTACTACTAGTCAAAGTCTTTTGTGGCTATTATCTAGGTTGTAAGATGAATTTATTTATTGGGTCAAATTTTTTTGGGATACTTGTCTGGAATCTCATAATCATGACTTTTCTCTGTAACCGTCAAGTATCGTAGTCTGATACTGCCATGCAACCTGGCCAGTATGTCTGCGAATGATTTGATTACTTTACTATAATGGTCTAGCTGCAGTTGTTGCTACCTCGCCAATAATTTATCATAGTCATCAGTTTGTAACCAGTGCCTTCAACGCTTGTCTAAGCTTAGTCTAAGGGCAACAATTTAGGTCTTGACTAACTTTATAAAACTTATTAGAAGTATGAACTATTTCAACAATCCAACTAATTCATGTTAGACTAAAGGATGCTACTTAAGGTAAAAAAAAAAGAAAAGAGAATACATATATTGTTATAGTGCATATACAAAAATGTTATCATTAACTCATATTTTTAGTTAGTAATTATTACCAATCCAGTTATGTTTTTTAACTAATAAAAATAAGGGTGAGGTTAAAGTAAATCAATAATTCATGTTGGCACGAAAAGATGCAACTATGATAGAAAGAATTAAGCATGGGACAAGGAATGGATATAGAAGAGAAGATGAGCCACCCAAGGGGACGAGGTGGTGATAGGAAAGAGAATACTACTACTTCTACTCGTGTCATCTATTAGTATCGTGGGTATGCCATCTAGTTAAAATATCAACATGTCTCAAAAAAATCTTAACACTAAATATATCACATTGTGATGTACCCTTAATAACAAAAGATAGTCACAAAGTAATGTGATTGGCCTATGGGGTATATCTAGTACTCTCTGGGTATCAATCTTATACCAAGCACGAGATTTTATCTTTCTGAAATAGGGAAAGACGGAGAACAATAATAAAGAATTCAAAAAGTAGGTGATAGAATACAAGTACGGGGTTCAAGGCAATTTTAAGAATTCAAAAGAGAGTTGTCTAGGCAGTTGTGGATTAAAATCTTATTTTTGGTAAATTCCTATAATACTTATACTAACTCACAACTGATACTTTATCCTAAACATTACACACTCATACACAAGAACCTACAATTAACACACACACATCCTTCTCACCATCCCACTATACTACTACTGCTGCTATTATTTTGTCATACCCTTACTGATGTGTGTGAACCTTTACTTCTGCATTGCTAGTACCCAGCTACCCGACCCCTAAAGGTAGTGCACTGCCTAGTAGTGCAGTGTAGATTTGTGAACCGGGTGCACAATTGAACCCAACCTACCTCTTATCACTATTATAACCCATTACCTACTGATACACTTCCTGCAGCAGTGTATCCACTGCTAGTGATAATGCCATTTTGCTGCTCTTAAGTCTGATACACCATCAAGAACCCCCTGACTGCCTGATACACTACAATGTATCAGTGTTGATGTTAATGCTGCATCTAATGCTCCTTTATAACAGACCATTGACAGACCTTAACTATCTTATTATTGTACATAATTTTTAAGATAACATCACATCTATACCCGAGCACCCTAGCCATGTACTGCTGCTGCTGCTTCATGGATATGACTGCAGCTGCTGTAGCTCTTCTCCAATTATAATGTATAACTGCTGTGTATGTAGTAGGGTCCCTCTCTTAGCTCTAACATCTATAGTCACTTCTTACTGCACACACACCTAACTAACTAATATACATAAGTCCCAAGCCCATATACACACACACACACATATACCCACACACATATCTAATAAGCACTGTCATAATTCCTTTACTACACAGTCCCACACAATCTTACACACTCAACAACATATATATATATATATATATATATATATATATATATATATATATATATATATATATATATATATATATATACATACATACATATATATAACACATATCTATATGTATTATATGATGCACATGCACTAAGTGCAATAAATTAAATACTTGGAGCTCATCCATGTGATACTCTAGGATACACCCTTAAACTAAGAGCCAAAATCCCCAATAGCTAGTAAATATCTACTACACATATCAACTTTATCCTAATACAACAAAAGTAACTTGCTACAAAGAAATTTGAAGAGTAATTACACAAATCACCCAAAATGAATTTCGTATCATAGCATATCACAAAATACCATGACACGCTCTACTCGTGTCCAATTGTGGACATGTATCTAGTTCCATATTATTAATCTAGGTTTAATTAGATTTAATTGGTTTTATGACACACACTAGATGCATCAATCTCAAAATTTCTCCAAAATGAGCACAAATTTCCATGTAGAAATTATAATAGGGGTTATATGAACCTAGTTCTTGTTCTTATAGGTAGCCCTATGCCAAAAAATATTTTCTAGTGGTCAAATGCATGAATTAGAGTCTCACTTATAGATAAAAATTAGAATTTACCTATTATGAGATGTATTTTTAATAAAATTCTCAATAAGACATAATTATGACACAAACTCCTTGCTAATTCCTCCTAATTCAAGTGCTCCTTGTAATACAATCTCCAATGCTTCTTAGATGATGTAATTGAAAGAGAATAAGAGTGAATTAGGATAAATTTGGTAGAAGGATGAAATGATTTGGAAAGAACATAATTGGGGGTCTAGAAAGAATGAATTAATGTGTGTGTGTGTGTGTATGTGTGTGTGTGTATGTGTATGTGTGTGTGTAAGAGAGAGAGAGAGAGAGAGAGAGAGAGAGAGAGAGAGACTCCCCTCTATGGCCGGCCACCTTTCACCCTTTCCAAGTAACTACACAATGTCCAATATGCCCCCACTACTTAGTTATGAGGAATTAATTAAGAGGGCTATATTAGAAAGCTTCTAATTTTACATGAAACTAATCTAATCTCCTTAATTAATTAAAGTTAAAGAGTCCAATGGGCCTAATCCAATATTGGACTCAATGTGTCATGATAATCTAATTGGGTCCACTAATAACAAGTCCAAATAATAGGCTAGCCCACTAACTAATAAATAAATATCACAACACCATATAAATAATTAGTAGAATAATATATAAATATTTAATCACTAAATATAATAAATAAAAAATAAAAAAAATATCCTCATCTAGAAATATGGTAGTGACAAGTCTACCCTCCTTAAAAAACTTTCTTCCTCAAAATTTAAGGAAAGAACTAGCACTACAATAAGAAATCACAACAAGCAAGAAAGAAAGATACCTCACATCTCAAAGAGATAAGGGTATCCCTTGCGCATATCGACTTTTCTCTCTCAGGTAGACTCTCCCGGAGAGTGATCCCTCCACGCGACCCAAACCAAGGGAATCGTCTGGTTTTGCAGCACCTTCTTCCTGTGATCTAGGATCTCTACTTGCTGCTCTGGGTAGCTGAGAGTCGGACCTACCTCAATCTTTGAGTGATCCAATATGTGACTAGGATCTGTCATATACCGTCTCAGTTGTGACACATAGAAAACATCATGCACTACCACTAATGAAGCCAATAAGTCTAGTCTGTAGGCCACTGCACCGACCCTCGTAAGAACACCGATGGGCCTGATGTACCGTGGACTAAGAATCCCACCTCCACCAAAGTGAATCATATCCCGTATCGAAGAAATTCTTAAGAACACCACATCGCCAACCTAGAACAAAATAATCACAATCATTACAAACAAAATATATACCTCAAACTTCAAAGATCTCCGGTGGCTATCGACATAATGTCCATGTCTGTCCTGCGCCACTCAAAGTCTATCTGTAATAAGCTTTACCTTCTCAGCTGCATCCACAACTATCTCAGGCTCCAATAAAATCCTCTCACCAACATCATCCCAAGATAAAAGAGTATGATATATCCGTCAATATAAAGCCTCAAAGAGTAACATCTCGATACTGGCCTGATAGCTGTTATTGTAAGCAAACTCTACCAGGGAAAGATGATCCTCCCAAGAGCCTCTAAAATCTAAAACACAAGTGCAAAATATATCCTCGAGAGTCTGAATAGTCCTCTCCGACTGCCCGTCTATCTGGGGATGATATGCGGTACTAAACTTGAGACGGGTACCCAAGCTAGCCTGCAAACTCCTCCAGAAGTGGGATGTGAAGCGACCATTCTGATCCGAGATAATGCTCACATCAACTCCATATAATCTAATAATCTATCTCATATACATCTCTGCTAGCTTACCCGTAGACGTACCTACTTTAACTGGCAAGAAGTGGCTCGATTTGGTCAACCTGTGTACGATGACCCAAATCGTGTCTTTGCCTCTTGGAGAAAGCGGAAGTCTCGAAACAAAATTCATAGTAACATGCTCCCACTTTTACTCTGGAATGGATAAAGGCAAATATAAACCACCTGGCCTCTGCCTCTCTGCCTTTACCTGCTGGTACACTAGATACTTGGATATGAAGTTCGCTACCTCCCACTTCATACCATACCACCATACACGCTTTCTTAGATCTCTATACATCTTGTTGGCACCTGGATGTATAGAGTACTGTGATCGATGGGCCTCATAAAGAACCTCCTCGTGCAATATCTCACTTGGCACACATAATATGGTACCATGCCGTAGTTATCCATTCTCAGCAATAGTAAAGTCCTTGGATAATCTTATTCAGACCTGGGCTCTGATGCTCCTCAAAGACTCATCATCATACTGCGTAGCACTGATCATGTCCATCAGCTCAGACTATATCTGCAATTGCCATATATGTATCTCGATACTAGGTACCATCACTTCAATATCTAAGCTCTCAAGGTCGGCTAATAAATGTCTGTCTATACTCAAGTAAATAGCCACTAGATACATTCTCAAGGCAGTAGTGACTACGTTAGCCTTCCCTGGATGGTACTATAATAATATGTCAAAGTCCTTCATCAACTCCAACCACCATCGCTGTCCCATGTTTAGCTCTTTCTATGTAAATATGTACTTCAAGCTCTTGTGGTCTATGAAAATCTTTACACGCTCTCCGTACAAATAATATTTCTACAGCTTAAGAGTAAAAATGACCGCTGCCAACTCTAAATCATGGTTAGGGTAATTCTTATTATGAGGGCATAAATGCCTGGAAGCATAGGCAATTACTTTCCCGTTCTGCTATAAGACACAACCCAAACCCTTCACTGAAGCATCACTATAATAGTGAATCCACCTAATCCTGACAGCAACATCAACACTAGAGGTGTCGTCATCCTCTTCTTTAGCTCCTCAAAAGTTGCCTAGCACTCCTCTATCCAGACAAACACCACATCCTTCCTGGTCATCCTATTCATCGGCTCTGCAATCCTGGAGAAGTCCTGTAAAAACCTCCGAAAATAACCTGCTAGCCCCAGAAAACTCATGATCTCTGCTATTGAACTTGGAGTAGCCCACGAATCCACTCCCAAAATCTTCTTCGGGTCAACTGAGATCTTGTCACCTTAATCACATGACTAAAGAATTCAACCTTGTCAAGAAAGAACTCACACTTCGAAAGCTTGCCATAAAGCTTCTCCTTCCCAAGAGTCTCCAAAACTATCCTCAGGTTCTCCTCGTGCTCCCCCGAGGTTTCTGAGTATACTAGAATATCATCAATAAACACTATTATGAACTTATCAAGATATTGGTGGAATACCTTGTTCATCATATTCATGAATACTATCAGTGCATTGGTCAACCCAAACGGTATCACCAAGAACTCAAACTGGCCATATCGAGTCCAAAAAGATGTCTTTGGAATGTCCTCCTTCTTTACTTTCACATGGTGATAACCCGACCTTAAGTCTATTTTCAAAAATACCTTCGCTCCGCTCAACTGATCAAAAAGATCTTTTATCCTCGACAGCGGATATTTGTTCTTGATAGTGAGGTTGTTCAGAGCCCTGTAGTCGATATACATGCGTACTAATCCATCCTTTTTTGGTATAAATAATACCGGAGTATCCCATGGTGATAAAATCGATCTAATAAAGCCTTTGTCTTATAACTCATTCACTTGCTTCTTTAACTCTGCCAGTTCGCTATTGTTAACTCTATAGATGTACTGAGATATCGACTCTAAGCCTGGCACCAAATCTATAGAGAACTCAATATCTCGTTCTGGAGGCAAAACCCAACAACTCCTCGGGGAAAACATCTATGAACTCTTCTATCAATGGATGTGGCAACTCCTTCTCTTTCACCATGGCTCCACATATGACATCCTTGCTCTACTCCGCTGCTCCTCTAGCAATCTTAAACTCTAGATCTCCTGGCGATCAAAACAAAACTCTGCCTCCACGATAATCTATACTAGTATAGTGCTTACTCAGCTAATCTACCCCGAGTATAATATTGTAACTCGAAAGTAGCATTACGAGTAAGCACACACTCAACTCCCGGTCTCCAAGTATAAATCTCCGATCCATGCAAAAATTACTGATCAGGATAATGCCACCCCCAATCATGATTATGCAAGTCCTAGCCAAAGGTTCAGTCTCTAAATGATGCTTAAGAGCAAAAGATACAGATACAAAACTATGGAAAATACCAAAATCAAATAAAGCATAAGTTAGAATAGAATTAATAAGAAGTAAACCTGATATCATATCTCCGACTGGCTCCTCCTCTTCAACTGTCATGGCGAAAGCTCACCCTCGCTGTGCACCTCTCTGCTGCTGCTGGATAAAATATTACTACTGAGTCGGTAAAAGAGGTTCTCTCTACTGTCCCGCAGGTAGCCTTACTAGTGCTCTCTGTGCCGGTGCTGCACCCTGAGCTGCTCGTTTTGGAGCCACTAAGAACTCCAAAACTAGTGGCCTGGATCTCCACAATAGAGGCACACTCCAAGCCTCTTCTTGAAGGCCTTTTAGGTATGCCTAATCTTTCCACAGTGAGTGCACTATGGGGCCTACTGTGCCAGTCTCGGGGTCTGGTGTGCCTACTGCACTAGTACTCAGAAAGGTGCATGAAACAACTGTCTCTGTGGCTGGAAGGTCCTCTATTGCTGGAAGTAGGGTCACTTGGCTGGACCCACATGACAGCTAGCTCTCCATGATGTGTCTCTCATCCTCTTAGACTTGAGTTCCAAGTCATCCTCAGCCCGTTGTGCATCCAACAGGATCTCTTCGAATGTAGCTGTGCGGTGTCCCCTAGTGAGAGATTTGACCTCCCTGATCAAACCCTTTCAGAACTTCCTGGCCTTTTCTAGGAGATTTTCTTCCTCCATAAATCTATTCAATCTGTAAAATTTATAGCATACTCGTCCACCGTTATGGTCCCCTGGACGAGGTCTATGAACTGGCTCTCTAGGGCACTTAGAGGCACGTCCGAAAAGTACTTCTCCTTGAAAAGAGATTTAAAAGCCCCCCAAGTTAATCCTGGCATCGCGATCCTCAGGTCTGTATGAAACTATGTCATGACAATATCAAATATCTGGCTACCCGCTACCTCCACCTATAGACTCTCTGGAATATATGTTAGTCACATGTTCCTCTCTACATCCTTAATCCAATCATCGGCGTACAAGATCTCCTCTATGCCCTTGAAGTCCTTGGGCCACATTTTTTTGAAATCAATAATGGTACCTGGCCTCGGCTGTCGTGGAGCAGAATAAAGAGGTACCACCTATGGCTGAGCAAGAGTAACCCTCTCTACTGCTGTAAGAGCTAGCTGATGGGCATTTTCTATTCTCTGCCTCATCACATCCGACTAGAGGTGCCGAGCCTCCGCCTGGGCCCTCTGGGCCACCATCATCTCCCAAAATAGCACAAACATCTGTATGGCATCAACTGGTGCTAGGGGTGGTAGAAGCTCCTCAGAAACAACTGGTACAGCCCTCTAAAGTGGAGGTGGATCACCCCCAAACGCTGTTATTGAAGCCCCTACCTGGACCGGTGAGACAACCCTCTGAGATGGAGAAGGTGGAGCAGTAGTCGTTGTCTGCCTCGGAGGTGACAAAGTAACTGACCTCACTAAAATTGCTCCAGAGCGCTGTGATCGGGCCTTCGGAGGCATCCTGAAGACAGATTCAAAATAAAGGAATCAATATTTTACAAGATACAATAGCATCAAGGAAGGACAGTAATATTTTAAAGAAAATAATTATTCAAAATGTTAAAGATAATAATTTTAATAGATTAAAAATCTTTCTAGTTGTGATTGAGTATCCTCTCATCCTATATCCCTAGTCCTATATCCTATAGCAGGCTTGTAGTAATACTCCAAGTCTGGGTACTACATGGGCCAATACAAAAATGTGTCATGACTCGTACCCTGTTTATGGGCACTAGTACGTGGGTACATCTAGCCTACGCCGCAATATCGACGGTATAATATTGTCTAGGTCAACAATACTACCTAAATATCTCTCACAATATATATAATGTCCTTGTCAAGATATCTTAGCTTTAAATGGAGGGCAATATGATAATATGATAATGGTAATCAATACTCAATCACAAAATAAAACTAGAGGAAGATATGAAATCATATGGAATAGAAGAAAAAATACAAAGTCACAATACATCAAAAGTCCAAGTCCAATAGCCTAATCTCAATACAATGGTCTCAAATATAATACATGAAAAAATATCTAAAATGAGATAAATACAATAACATAACTGAACTAGTTAAGTCTCCTCGATTGCTGGTACTATCCTAATAGGCTCTACGGGTGCTATCTCAACTGGCTCGCCATTCTGTGGCCCGTAGTGCGTAGGACACCAATCATCTAATGTATCATCTAAAAAATATATTCAATCAGGATTGAAGCAAAGTATAACCCAATAACAGTTCTAATAATTGATAGAAACTATGAAACAATAATAGCAATAAAAATAAATAATAGAAGTAACTGAACTAGTAAATATCATAAGAAGGAGTATCATGGTAAATAATAGAAATAAACTGAGAACAATATGATGAAGAATATCAATGTAATGAACTGAAAAAAAGAAAATATAATAATAAATATGTCTTAAAATATTAGTAAGATAATGTGATCGGCTTGGGCCTAACACGGGCTATATATAAAAGATGAGCTAGCATGATCACTAGTGAGTTGCATGATCTGCTAGCTATCACGGGCTATACTAAATCATGATTTATAAGGTATGATCACATATCCACTAATATTTTTCCAACCTTCGACTAGTACACGGATCCAAATTACGACACGTTATAATACGTATATCATAATGCATGGTCTATAATATCATGCACTATGATCACGGTCTATATAATCGCTAAGATATTACGGTAATCACTGAGTAATCATGAAGCACGATACAGTGATCACTGATTAACCACAATAATAATATCTCAAGATAAAGATCCATGTATACCAATCTGTGTAACCATCGTGTCAGGAATCAAATATCTCAATACTAATACATGTACATAGAGACTATCAAATAAGAAAACTATCAGAGAATATACCCGCCTGGGGTCCTAAGCAAATAATATATCTCGATATCTGAGCTGGTGTCACAAACACCTATATATGAACGGCATGTCAATTAGTGTAATAAAGTGATAATAAGCTAAAATAAACTAAAATATGAGTTTCTAGGTCAATACTAGATCTTACTAGTCAAACAAGGTATTTATCTTCATTATAGATCCAATTCTAACTTCTAGGTTGGTTACATAAGTAAAATAGGTAATATTAGGTTATACCTAAGTTTCTAGGCTAATAATAGTCAATCTAGCTAATATCACTAGGTATCTATATTTACAACTTAAGTATACCATTTACATTTAATATCTAGTATTACCTTAGTGTCACAATAATATTATCTATACTCATATTTATACTAGAAACTAATTAGTAATTGGTATCCTAGTACTCATAATAGTATTATTCCTATTGACACTTACTGATACTCTACTTCCTACACTTACCACTCCATTCTAATATGCATGACACTTATCCTACTCTTCCACTTATACTGGTGAATATTCCAAGATACATCTCTAAAAGCTCAAACAGTAGGACACATGACCTTTATTACCTGATACTTGATACCATCAATATTCAACACATTTTCACTTGGCACTGACCAACACCCCCAATTCTATACTCTAATACTTATATTAACTCATAATTAATACTCTATCCTAAACATTACACACTCACACACAAGAACCTACAACCAACACACACACATCCTTCTCACTATCCCACTGCACTCCTACTGCTGCTATTGCTGTGTCATACCCTTACTGATGTGTGTGCACCCTAACTTCTGCACTGCTAGTACCCAGCTACCCGACCCCTAAATATAATGTACTGTCTAGTAGTGCACTGGAGAGTTATGAACTGGGTGCACAATTGAACCCAACTAGCCTCTTATCACTATTATAACTCGTCACCCACTGATACACTGCCTGCAGGAGTGTATCCACTACTACTGATACTGCCATGTTGCTGCTCTTAAGTCTGAAACACCATCCAGAACCCCCTGACTTACTGATATACCATAATATACCAGTGTTGATGTCAATGCTGCAACTAATGCTCCTCTATAACAGATCAGTGACAGAACATAACAATCTTACTGCTGTACATAATGTTTAAGACAATATCACACCTATATCCGAGCACCCTAGCCATGTACTGTTGCTGCTTCATGGATATGACTGTTGCTGCTGTAGCTCTTCTCCAATTATTATGTATAACTACTGTATTTGCAGTAGGGTCCCTCACTTAGCTTTAACATCTATACTCACTTTTTACTGCATACACACCTAACTAACTGATACACATATCAGTCCCAAGTCCAGACACACACACACACACCCACATACACATCTAATGAGCACTGTCACAATTTCTCTACTACACACAGTCACACACAATCTTACTTACACACTCAATAATATATATATATATATATATATATATATATATATATATATATATATATATATATATATGATGCACATGTACTAAGTGCATTAAATCAAATATTTGGAGCTCATCCATGTGATACTCTAGGATACACCCTCAAACCAAGAGCCAAAATCCCTAATAGCTAGTAAATATCCATTACACATATCAACTTTATCATAATACAACTAAAGTAACTTGTTACAGAGAAATTTGAAGTATAATTACACAAATCACCCAAAATGAATCATGTATCATAGCGTATCACAAAATACCATGATACGCTCTACTCGTATCTAATTATGAACATGTATCTAGTCCTATATTATCAATCTAAGTCTAATTAGATTAATTGGTCTTATGACACACGTAATGCATCAATCTCAAAATTCTCCCAAAATGAGCATAAATTTCCACGTAGAAATCATAATAGGGGTCCTATGAACCTAGTTATTGTTCCTATGGGCATACCTAAACCAATAAATTTTTTCTAATGGTCAAATGCATGAATTATAGTCTAAATTATAGGGAAAAAAAATTAGAATTACCTATTAGGAGATGGATTTCCAATAAAATGATCAATATGACACAATTACAACACAAGCTCCTTGTCAATTTCTTCTTCTTTAAGTGCTTCTTATAATCCAAGCTCCAATGCTCCTTAGATGATGTAATTAAAAGTAAATAAGAGTGAATTAGGGTAAATTTGGTGGATGGATGAAGTGATTTGGGGAAGAACATAATTAGGGATCTAGAATGAATGAATTAATGAGAGAGAGAGAGAGAGAGAGAGAGAGAGAGAGAGAGAGAGAGAGAGAGAGAGAGAGACTCCCCTCTATGGCCGGCCCCCTTTTCCCCTTTCCAAGTAACTACACAATTATCCAATATGCCCCTCACTACTTAGTTATGAGGAATTAATTAAGATGGCAATATTAGGAATCTTCAAATTCTACATGAAACTAATATAACCCCCTTAATTAATTAAAGAAAAATAGTCTAATGGGCCTAATATAATATTTGGCTCAATATTCCATGACAATCTAATTGAGTCCACTAATGACAAGTCCAAATAATAGGCTAGTCTACTAACTAATAAATAAATAGTACAATACCATATAATAATTAGTAGCACAATATATAAATATTTAATCACTAAATATAATAAATAAAAAATAACAAAAATATACTCATCTAGAAATATGGTAGTGACAGGTGTGAAGCTAGTATGATTATTATGTGATCTTTCTAGTTGTCTAGGTTCTTTTTAACAATTCATGCAAATAAGTATAGATAGTAGAGTAAACCACAATATGATATTCCTTACCCCGTCCGAACGGTTATCCCTGCAGCAGACACACAAGTTAACAACAATTTATATATATGTATAAAATACATGTATCTATCTTTCTTGGTATCCAGTATTATGTATGCAGGAGGTAAACTAGCATACGACCTAACTACATGATGGTCCACGGGAAACCCGTGATTAGCAATTGGGACGTAGGAGCCCGTCTCTCTAATAGACATGAACACCCCTCTGATCCACTGATCTCCCCTAGGCCGAACTATTCCAGTACCCCAAAATCGGTCATGGAATTACCCTTGTGCACAAGTTGTCTAAAGACCAATGCATGGTATGCAACTCTATCAGATAAACTCTTACTATGCAATAAGACTATAAGTGATCATCTCTATCTATTTTCTCTGATGAACTGTGCGAGGTTCCTCTAAACATCTCTTCGTACAGAAGTGAGTAAGGAACAAGTAAGCATCTATTTGAGCATGCATCACAACAATTCTATATAAGCATGCAATTTATTTTAGTTTACCTCATCTTGTTTAGTGAAGTAATATTAAACATAGGAACATGCAACTGAGTGGACTAGAGATTATTTTATTAAGGCATGAAGACAAATAATTTATCGAAGGGCCGAAGCTACTCACCGATTGAATCAACGCCAGAGAATGGGAAAGCCTCACGCAACGATTACTCCTTGGTTATGCATCCTGAAATTGTAACAATACTTGGTTAGCATCCTTCGATCTCTCTCTTCTAATTCAAAATAAACGTGCAAGCGAGAAAAAGAATTATGAAAACCAAATTATCGAAAGCAATATAAAAACACAATCAACACAAAACCAAGAAGCAAAAACAACCAAGGAAAGCTATTGGACTCATTTCAATAGAAGCCATTCCATCAGTTGGAAGGGTTCATTGCACTTTGTCTGTGATCGATTATGTGGTAAGGTTTTTCTGATACTCAGTTTTTCAACTGAGTTAAGTCATAGGCATTACGTTAGTAAACCGTTGGAAGAGGGGCACTGCACATATAAGGCTTCAGCTCCGATATTAAAGGCATAAGTTCTCCATGTGCGGTCCACTGATATTAATTTGGTATAAAATCTCTTGAGTACAAATGACATGTCACTTTCACTTCTGGATGATATTTAAATTTGCGACATCTCACACACGGACACTTAATTTTGGTGTCGTCCATATTATGAGGGAACGCCTTGGTGAACCATAGGAACTACTCTAACCCATGTATGAATTTTTTTCGCACACCGCATATATCATCAGGATGACGGTTGTACATCCACTCAGGATATCGTAGGTAGTAATTTATATCCATGTTTAGATACTTTTACAAAGATAAATACACATTGTTCAAGTATATGGTTCAAATAAATGCAAAGATGGATACACATATTCATCAAACTAATAACTCCTATTGATGAATGAGTATTCGAGTTATGAAGTATGAGTATCTATATCGTGATTCATGAGTATCCGAGTTATGAAGTATAAGTATCTATATCGTGATTCATGAGTATCTATATAATAAGTAAATAGATAAGCTTGATATTGATTTCTAAACCTAGTAGACATGTAGATAACTCCGATTTGAGGGTCTCTTACGAGGAGGTCTTGACAAAGGCCAGGATCCAAGAGGCTATTGGCAAGGGACTGATGAATCAGATGTGTCCCAGTATAGCCGTACCAGCTACGGTACAGTCAGGAGCAGTAGTACCGATCCATCATCCAGGAGTGCAGACGCAGTAGAGGGTTGCGCCGTATCAGCAGAGAGAGCTTCCTACATGTCACTTTTATAGAAAGAAGGGGCATGTTCAGAAAGAATACAGAAGAAGGTTATGATAGTGTTTGAGGTATGGATCGAGCCAACATCAGACTCAGGAGTGTTCCCAATATATCAATAGAACCCAACAGATAGTCCAAAGGCCAGTTCCATCGGTCCTAGGTATTTTCGTAGCATTGATTGATAGTTTATAGCTTATTATATGTTTATTTTTATTTCGAGGATAAAATTCTTATAAGTTGGATAGGTTATAAACCTTCTGACCCAAATCTAGGATTATGATTTATTTAGGTTATTTTGAATTAGTTAATGGAGTTATAATTTAACTTATTTAATTTAATTCACATAGTGCACCTTGACGTTGCTTCGATATTTGGAGCGCTATCCTAGATTTTGCCTTCAAACAAATTTTACACCCATGACCTAGACATTTCAGTCTTCTATTTTGAATTTTGTGTCACTCATAATTCCACTCTTTTGTGCTTTATTTTAATCGCACAATATTCATCACAATTATCTAATTTTGAACTTAAACTTTGCACCTATGTCTGTTCCAATCAAAATTGGAGCACAACCTCAACCCGTTTCTTACAACCCTATATATGATGATAAAATATTCTGAGTCTACTATGTCCATGACACTTTTGTCACTCTTAATTGAGATCCCATGCACTTTCAATTTATTAAGGAACCCCAAGGACACGATTTATATTTAATTTGGAGCAACCAACTCAACCTAACCGAAAACTAGACCAAACACCAACCCAAACCCATACTAATGCATTATAAAAAATACCATACGACAATTTTCTCCACTATAACACACCAAACATGGCTTCTACCCTCATCAAATTCCCAATTTCTCTTATTTCTAAATACCCAAACAATTAGGGACCTAAATCCAAATGTAATGCTAGGTGGCAATCTTTTATTGGAGTATACCAAATAAAGAAAACCTATTCTTGAGAGCTTAATCGATCTTGGTAATCCTCTACCTCTTTTATATGGTACTATTCAACATATATTAAATCCTAACCCTCAATTCAAACCTCAACACATCACCACCACTCACTTCCTTTATGACAACCCACACATCCCAAGAAATACCTAATCGACCCAAATCCCCAAACTCTACTCACCCTCATTCATTAAATACATATTCTCTCTCCCTCATCATTTATTGCACCTCCTTCCTCTTCTTCTTCAAAAAATCATCACCCTTACCATCACCATTCTCCTCCCCCATTGCAACCCTACCCCACTTTTCCTCCAATACAGCCAAACCATTAACACCACCATCACCTTCTATCACGATCCGCACCCTAGATTTGGGCATGAGTCATGAGTACGCTCAGCCTATGCCGCAGTATTGGCGGCAGAACACTGTACAATAAGCCACAAGTATAATCTATAACTCACAACATATATATATCTCCATACTATACTCAATCATGGGCACTAGTTTAATTGAATACACCAAGATAATAATAAAATAATAGTCTTGATGCGGGTTCAAGGAATTTCTCCAAAAACTAAATATCCAAATTCAATATTCAAAATACTTTAGAAAAATTGCCGGAGAATAATTCGGTCCAAAATAACTAACAAAATCAACTACTACTAAACTACTCCATTGCAGACGGTATCTGAGCCGCTAACTCTCCCTGATCATCCGGAAGGGCAAGATCAGACTCTATTATGTCGCTAGCATACGGTCCATAATGTGTAGGGATTGCATCCTCATTGTATTCACCTAAAATATTTATCCAATCAGAAAAAGAATGAGTACATCACAGTAAAAACAGTTCCAACACATGGTAAAAGCTATAAGACAATAAATAGTAAGGAATATATGATAGCACTCACAATAAAGCAACTAGAATAACCAATATTGAAGTCATGTCATGGCAAACATATAGTACAATATCTCCAAGCCATAAAAAAAATAACTGTAAAGTATGGAAGAACATATGGGAACAACTACTCCATGTGATTTAAAATACCTTGTTGACATGTGAACGACTAGGGGATAATATCCGGTAAACCACACGTGTTGTGCATATCTGCTATTATTCCAGAAAGACCATAGGATGGAAAGGGTAGTTCACACATCCACTAAGTATTTCTTCTCTCCACAAGTATACATGGATTCTAAACCAGTCACAAAGAAATAACAATAATCCAGAACAGTCACGTATCTCATAATAAGAATCCATCATACTAATCCGTATAATAAGTGTAAAGAATCAAATAATCAATACTAAGCATGCATTATAAAGACTATCAAGCACTAAAAGTAATCACAAAAATATACTCGCCTGTGGTCCTTAGCTGGTATGAATCATAGTCCATGTCACAGTCCAAATAGCCTATGTATTACAAATTTACCATGTTAAAAGATAATTTATTTTTATTTATTTAATTCTAGAATAATTACTCTAAAATCCTATTTTAATCTTATTATTCTAATTTTTAGGTTAATTCCTAAATTTTGTCCAAAGAAACTAAATTTTATCAACTCGAGACTCATGGCATGCAAATCGAGATAATTTATTGACCAAAAAAGTCAACCAATGAAAACTCAACTTTCATGCATGGTTTCCTATAGATTTCAGTATCAAAAATATTTTAGAATTTTTGGCTCATCTGAATTCAAATTCGTTTGGAAATTATTGTACATACCTAAAATCGCATTGTGCAACAGTGGTTAATTGTTAACCTAGATGTTCTACAGAATTAATAGTAATAGAAATATTTCATATTAATCCTAGGAAAAACATATGTCAATGATCTCGACATTAGCTTTCCGAAAATTCAAATGGTTCATAATTCTGATTCCTGCTTCTCCCAAAATTACAAAAACACCGAGACGCATCTATTTTTAGACATGTTGTGCTCTATGAATATTCTAGAATTTAATATACATAATTTCATGAAAAAATTTACATATTCAGAAAACTAACCTCAATACAGTTCTAATGCAAGAAACTGGGCCATATTTGGAGTCCAGAGCTATAAGTAATAGCTTTTGGAAGATGAAGGAAACCCTAGATGACAATTCTCCAAAATTGGCTAAAAGAAAATCCTAGAATTTATAAACCAAATACTATATATATATAGGAGAGAGAGAGAGAGAGAGAGAGAGAGAGAGCAGCCACAGCTAAAGGACGTGCCACGTAGCGTCCATCTGCTACTATCCACTTGGATCGAACGATCAGCGTTCAAGCCATCTTGGCTTGGCTGAGTCCGAGTCGGATTAGGACTCGGCTCGGCTTAGCTCGGCTTGGCTTGGACCGCTTCACCCCCACCCGCCCTCGCCCTCTCTTCCTGACTTCTGGGCCCCGCTACCTGGACCGCGCTAGCTGACACGCGGGCCAGGCTGGCTGCTGACTGGGTGTGTTGATTTTATAAGTTTTTCTTTTTTGAAAATTAGTTTTTAATTCATTTTTTCATAATTAACTCAAAATAAATGCTAAAAATAATCAAAAAATTTTCAAAAAATTCTAGTAAATATATTTGATTATTTAGAACCTAATAAAAAAGTTTGGGATAAGTTTGGGATATTTTTAATTATATTTGACACTTAAATAAATTCTTGTAAGTCCTAAAAATTTAGTGTTATTAGTTTTTAATTAACCAAAAAATATAGAAAATCACAATAGCCCCAAATTAACCTAATAACAATATTTAAGCTAGAATTTTAGGATACGGAGGTTATACCTTCCCGATTACCTCCCCGACCTCCTCTTTTTCTTTGACTACCCTCATGACCATAACCACCACCATCGATGACGGCCACCACCACCACCACCATCATCGCTACGACCACCACCATCACCACCTCCACCCAACCGAGCTTCCCACTCTATTACGACCAACACCAGCTTCCCCATTATCCCTACCATCAACCATGACCACCACCAGCTTTACCACCATCACCACCACCATCACCACCATAAACTACGACCAACACCACCACCATCACCTCGCTAGCAGTACTACTGCTGCTGCCTCTTGTTTTTGCTGCTGCTAGTGCTTATGCTTATGCTGCTGCTATGTACTTCTGCTGCTGGTGTTGCTTATGCTATTTATGCTGCTACTATTCTTCTTCTTCAACCTGTCCATGAGCAAAATCTCTTCTAGATTCGACTAATAGACCCTCCTTTTAGCCGAGTGTCACGACCCGTACCCGGATATTCGGGCAAGAGTACGAAGGTACGCCCAGCCTACGCCATAGCATCGACGATAGAACGTTGTCTGGGTCAACTCTTACTAACTAACATCTCAACAATATTTATATGGTACCTGTCAATCATCTCAACTCTAAATGGAGGAACAATATGGTATCTCATAAATGTAACTATACACAATCATAATGCAAACAAAGGAAGATAAAGCATGAATAGAATAATGAAGACAAGAATCAAGATACAATCCATAAGTCTAAAATAATATACATGCCATGAATCTCAATAACAGTCTAATACCAGTCCACCAAAATATAAATTAAACCTCCTCAGGCTCTATAACTAAGTCCTCCTGGTCTACAAGAGTATCCTCTAAAGGTACACCGTCCTGCGGCCCGTAGAATATGGGACACTGATCTATGAGCTAATCATCTGAAAAAATATATCCAGTCAGGATTGTAGCAAAATACATACCTCTGAAAGCAGTTTCAAATACATAATCGAACATATAAACAGATAATAGAAAAGAATATAAGATAACTAAACATATGAATAAAGTAAACTAGAGAGAACATGTAATATACTGGAATAAAGAATAAGCAATATGAATATCTGCAATATAAATAAATAACTAAGATCTAACTAATGTGCCTCAGAATACAAGTTTATTATATGATTGGTTTAGGTTGAACACGAATACAATAAGGTAACTCGATTACAAGTGTGGTATATAATCGACATGTACACGAATATACTGGGGCTTTGATCACATAATCAACTCATACTCCCCCATCTCCAACTAATAATAATGGATACAATCATGACACGTTACGAACACAAATATGGGTACACTGAACACGAGTAGTGTGTGATCATAACATATAAATAATTAATACCCAATACACACGATGAAATACATGTGCAGGAGTACCCGCTGACCACGGTAGGAGATAATCTTTTGACAGGATCCATGTAGTACCAGTCCGTGAAACCACTATATCAGAGTCAAGTATATAGTTCTAGAACATGAGATATATATACTATTATGAAATAAAAATTAGCAGAGAAATGTACTCGCCTGAAGTCCTGAGCAAGGTGTGTCTCTCGATGCCCAAGTTGGTGTCACACAGACCTATACATAGTATATTGCATCAATACAAGGTTTTTGAATGAAAATAAGTTAAACTATTTTAATTCTAGGTCAAAAAGTCATTTCTAAGTCAAAACAGTCAAACTATGTTAACTCTAGGTCAAACTAGTCAAACTAGCTATTTCTAAATTGTATGAGCCTATCTCTAGGATATTGGGTCCATACACTATGCAACTAGACTATACTAGCTAAACTATGATACAAAGATACAACCAAAACACCGTATCATAGGATACACAAGTTTAAGATATAAAAATACTAATATATATATATATATATATATATATATATATATATATATATATATATATATATATATATATATATACAAGACAATACATATATTAATCTTAGCTAACTAGTGCAAATTGGATACCTTAGCTTTGAACCAATGCGGTATCACACCACTACACACCCATCTTGATACTCAAATCCAATACCTTGAGTATCCCTCAATACCTTGATATTTACCTTGGTATCTCAAGTTAATATCAAATCTAACATATAGCTATCTACCCAAACTCTAATTATAACTAACAACTATTATGTATTTACTAATACACAACTACCTACTACTACTAACATACAAAGCATATATACATACATATATAACTAACTAGAGATACAAGAGATATATATATAGATCGAACTACTAAATATATACATATATACATACCTATCACAATTAGAGATACAAGTATATACCTAACACTAATAGTATCACTAGTACTAGATATCAAAAGTACATATGCATAGATAACTAGTTTAACTAGATAACTAACTGACAAGTAACTAATTAGCTAACCAAACTACTAGCTAAACTAACCCCTTACTAAAATACCTTGTTTCCAATTGATACTCCTCTTGCTACTGTTACTAGGGCACTCTAAGCTGCAGCTGGTGTAGTATTTTGACTACTCACTGCCCATGCTCGAGCTGCTCTATGATACTTGATGTTGCCTGCTTGCATAATGCTGCTGCTAGCTCTTGCTGCAGTATTTGCTGCTGCTACAGCTTCTCGTGCCACTGCAGTGCTGCTTAAGCTCATTGCTAACTGAATGCAGTTGGCTCTGCAGGCCTCAGTTGCTTGCTGCCTGCTCACTGAATTTTGCCTGTTGTAGGCTTGCTGCAACTGCTGTGCTCCGTGCTTTTGTTGCTAGGTTTCTGTATTTCATTGAAATACTAAATTGCTGGGCACTTGCTGCTGAGTACGATGCTTGCTGCTACAATTGGCTGCTGCCAATGTATTACCTAATACTGCAGCTGTTGTTGCTCTAAACTGCCTCAATTTACTGCTCGACTGCTACTATGCATTGCCCAACCCCCTTACTGCTCACTGAACACACACTCACACACACAAACACCTATGCACTCATACACACACATCCACACATATACATACATATATACTTATATAGATATCAATATAAATACACACACACTCATCTATACATATATAGATATATATATACAAATATACACATATACATATAGATATCTATATATACACATATAAACACATATACATATATCACTACATCTATACACCTAAATACATACATATATGTATATTATATACTAGAAACACATATACATATAGCTATACACATACATATCTATACAATATAATATAGATACATACACACATTCATATAATATATCATACTAATATATAATACCAAGTCAAATAAATTTAAATGCAATAAAACAAAAACGTGGAGTACACCGCACCCGTATCACACTCATTCTATGATACGTTTGCGATACGGCTCCACCACACAACCAAACATATCTCGAAGGACACAAACAAGTCTAGAATACTAATTATGAACAATACAAAGATCTAATTACTTAACTACGTGTCCGTGTCAAGATATGACATGCACAAACTTCCGTGTCGGAGAAAAATCCCCAAAACAACCAGTATCGCCAATTTATTGGGATATGGCCTACATATATTCAATTGTGGATACGACATTAGTCACACATAAGCAAATACATGTCAGTTTAGTCTAATTAACCAATTGACAAACACAAGATGTGCCAATCTCAGAATTCTTCCAAAATTGACATAAAATACCACATAACTTTCTCCATAGGCCTCCTATGAACCTAATTCCAATTTTTATGGGTAGCCTTAAAATATGGGGTGGTTCTTTATAGTTAAATTATAGATTTAGAACCTAATTAAAGAGAAAAAACTGAATTATACCTATTAGGAGATAGATTTCCAATGAAATCCTAAATTGAGTGAAAGTAGCCTCCTCCTTGTAGATCCTTGCTCCTCCTTGTAGATCTTTGGTTCCTCCTTGTTGATCCTTACTCTACTAGCCTCCAATGAAGAATAAGAAAGTAATTGGGAAGAAATTTTAGGGGTTGGTGTGGGAATGAAGAATTTGGAAGAGAAAAAATTCTACATCTAAATTAGAATGACAAATGAGAAGAGAGAGAGAGTCTCTCTCCTCCCTATATATGGCCGGCCTCTACCCCTCCTCTAAGCTACTATTGAATATCTAAAATACCCCCTGGGGCCTCTCATAAAGAAATTAATTAAGGAGAAAAGGTTCTAGTCTAATTGGTTTCACTAATTAATTTTTCCTCTTAATGAATGGGCCTACTATTGGGCTCAATCTAAACTAGAATTCAATGTTGGGTCCATGAATCAAAACTAACTAGTTAGGTCCACTACACAAGTCCAAAATAAATCTATCATTTAATAATAAATAAATAATACAACAAATAATATTTACACAAGCACAATATTTAATATAATAATCCTAAAATAAAAATACCCACGTCAGTTACCAAACTACCCTTAGTTGAAAAAGTGAGGGTGACACCGAGCACCCTCCAAGTTACTCTCCCTTGCTTTATTCTTGAGGTATACTTCAATCCTGTTCTTCCTCATCTTACTCTTCTTAGTGTAATCATGAACACATCTTCTTGTTCTTCACCCCTTTATTATGATCTACATGTGTGTTCAATTTTTGGAGGAATGATGAGTATATATGTGCACCATTTCTCATGACACATGACATATCTAACCCCTTTAAAACATGTGTCAATACTCCTAATAACTCCTTTAAATTAATTATTTTAGAATATGTAATATGATCTTAATGTTGGTTTAAGTGGTGTATTTTGTTGCGAGGTTAATTGTTAGTATGAAGCTACATAAGGGGGTGATTATCTAGGGTTTTTTATAAGTGATATTTGTACTTAATGATATGATAGACTGGTCATTATCATATTTAGATTTGATCCTTGCTTATATATATAAAGAGCATGTGTAGAATGAGAGTTTATAAAGTTGCCATGCTAGTGTACCATGCTAGAGTAGATGTAAAAGTATTATATGGTGGTGTGCACTTGTTACTTTGTGTGCAAGTGCATGAGAATTAGGGTATAGTAATGGTTTAAATGTTAGAGGATGTTGTGATGTGTTTAATATAAAGAGATCCCTAACCTATTAATAAGTGTTCATTTTAGTATTACATGATTTTCTTGAATGTAGATAATTACTAAAGTAGCGTAGTTAGCAACTTTGATTTGTTGTGCAAAAATATTAGAGGACGTTTTATATACTTGTGCAATGGAGGCCTAGAGGATAACACTAGTACCTATGTGTTTAGGGTGCAACTTAGCACTTACTAGAACCCTAGTTGTGGCCATAATTATTTCAAATGAGAAATTACACATTTAGAGGACTTGTAGCTGTTATGTGACTTAGTATTTGCATACTTTCTTGGTCTTTGAATAGTCAACCTTAGCCAACCAACTTAGTTAGAACGCTTGTTTGGTTTAGACTCTACGTGACTCATGATGTTACGTATGTTGTACTCTTGTGCATGCTTAGCGTAGTGTAATATAGTGATTGATATTTATTGTTATTAAATTTATAGGCACCCAAGACGGTTCTACCTTGGATGCAGGTTCCAAACTTTACTTGTTCACATCGGAGTTCCAGGCAAGTATACCTTGCCTTGTTATTATCATGACCCACACCCGGTGTAGGGGCACGAGTATGTGGGTACGTCCAGCCTACGCCACGGCATCGACGGTAGAACGCTGTCTCGGTCTTCTATACTATCTAACATCTCATATAATGTATATAATACATGCCATGCCATCTCAACTCCAAATGGAGGAGCAATATGATGATATAAAAAGGGTAGTTAATACTCAATCATATGTAAAAACTAAAGGAAGATGTAAGCACGATATAAAATAAAAGAAAAAGAAATACAGTTTCAATATATCACATGTCCAACTCAATATCTAAATATAACTCAAGATCGCAAAATAATAATACAATCCACAATCTAACTAGAAATAACAACTACAAGATATATAAATCTAAATGGCCTTAGTATGTGGTACAATATCCTCAGGTGACACTCCACCAGTTGGTTCATTGAAAGTAAGAAACATCCTCACAAACTATTTATCTGAAAAATATATCCAGTCAGGATTGGAGCAAAATATAACCCAATATCAGTTCCAATTAATTGATAATGACAATAAACAGAAATAGAGAATATAATACAAGACAAGAAATAATGAACAATATCAACTATGGTAAAAAAAATAGGTAAATAAGAATAATATGGTATACACTTGTAAACCCCCTGATTTTTCAGAAAATTTTAATTTAGATTTTTCATAATTTTCTGTAATTTTTGGAATTTAAAACTAAGGTATTTTGTGATTTAAGGATTTTTAAATAAGGTTAATTAATATTAAAATATTATAAAAATAATATTTTATGGTGTAAAATGGAAAACCGGACATAGGATAATTTTTTGTGAATTTATTGGACTCCGGAAGCATTTTTAAAGCCCTAGAAACTAAGTTATAATTATTTAATTAAGGTGCCCTCACCCTATTGGCCATGACCAAATGGAGAGCCTACCTTGTGTTGACCGTAGTCAACATTTTCCTGCCCTCCAATACATGAAGAAATCCAACTTTCCCCTTCACCAGAATTTTCCATAATTTTTGGGATGTACAGCGCGCACATTGCCCCGTATATTAATTTACCCTTGCATTTAACTAATGCAAATTTCAGCCCTCCCAACATCCCCACGAGAAGCCCAATGCCCAAACCCAAGGAGAGTGTTGACCAAGTCAAGTTTTCCAAGGTCAACAAAACCCCACATATAAAAATACAACTATTCTTCTTTTATTATTCAATTGGGAAAACACAAAACTCATCCCTAACCTAGAAACTCTTCCCCAGCCGACCTTGCATCCCTGTTCCCGCTCGATCGCCAGAGTCGGCCAACACCCTCGCCGGATCGGAGATCCACCTCTCCCCTTACTATTCCTCACCTTCATCTCTTCCCGCAGCGCCGCTCCGACGAATCCCCCAGCCATCGAACACCTACCGCCATACGTGAAACTTAACCTCCCAGGTGGAGATAGCATGAATCAAAAGGTTGAATACGAAAATAGGCCATTGTACTCAAATCTTTGCTCTCATCAAGTTCTTCTGAAAGAAACATGCAAAGCCCTAAAAAGGGAACATGAAGCATCACAAATCAGACTAAAGGGGAGAGAGTAGCAAAGCAGGAAATCCTTTTATTTTGGAGGAGGGAGGAAGAATTAGTTCCCAAGGGAAAGGGAAAGGGAAAGCGCTAATGCTTGACCCCAATATTCCCGTGGAATAGAACAGGGGTATTGAGCAAATGAGAGATTTGGCCTTACTCTCACCTCAGAATGGGGAAGGGTTAGAAAATAATGTAACTGCAGCAGCACTAATACAAAGATTGCACAACAATTACTCACAGCAGAGGAAGCAGGCAGAGGACTTTAATGAAGATACAAACCCTCTTATGCATGCACCTACCGTGTAGGAAGAGGAAGGTAACATCATGCGCGGTGGGTCCATGGAGTCCCAGGCCTCACCCCACGTGACCTCGCAACAGCCAAGTATTTTGTCTCCTATTCAAGGGGTTAACATAAAGCGTGAGCTGGGCAAATTATTTCCGGACAACACAGCAACTCGATACGGACACGAAACAGTACACGGACACGAGAATTCAGACTTCTCGGAGCCCTGTTCAGGTAATATTTTCTCTCACCTCGTGATTCCGTTTTTGATTCCGTTTGTTGCAACGTGTAGACTGTATAACCCTCTCAATGCCCGTGCAACCCGCTCGGTACATCGCGTCCTGTGGTGATCGCAAACCGCGATCCAAAAATAAGAAAAACAATGCCCTATTTTACCCCGGAACTGAGTACGCCCCGCCAAATGGGACGACTTGGTCGCGTGTGGTCTTCATCGATACGTGCACGTCATTGATACGGACGTGAAAGATTTTACAGAAGTCGATTCGAATGTGCTTGCACACCGGAATCAACGCGTATCCGCCGACAACGCCCCGTATCCGTCTATTCTGGAACACGCTGTAACTTTGTGTACACACGTCGGATCGAGACGAAACTTATGCCATCGGACTCATAGCAATACGCTGGTCCTGTGACCCAAGTTTGGTTCATTTATGAGAACGTTGACAAAATCGCGTATCGTGGGCCCCACAGGCTCCACTTGACGGGCAATTTTGTGATCGGCTCATCGGAATCCAATTCTGGAAGTTCCGTTGGGTTCATATCATTGTTCCTGACTTATTGACACTAAGTTTGACGAATTTGGAGACCTTTGACCCTGACACACTTTTCGGTGCAAAGTGGCCCACATGTGGACCCCGCTTTGGCCCAAAAATGTTATTTTTGCCCTTGTGTCCAAATTGGACTTAAGGACAGGCATTTCTAGCTATTTGATATCTTCTGAGACTGTTGGTGATGTTTATTACAGCTTTTAAAGGAGTATCCACAGGATCCACTGATATAGGGACGACTGTTGGTATTCAAACCCCAGGCAAGTGTACCTTGCCAAATCCTGCAGTTTTGCTACTTATTTTCTTGACTTAGTTATACATCAGTGGACAAGTGTACCTTGCCAAACTATGCAGTATTGTTACATATTTTCCTTGCTTCATTTATATTGCTGTGCATGCTTAACCTAGGACCGTGTGACTTACTTAGCGTCCTTTTATTAGTCGGGTGCCAACACCGTACGCGGCATTGTGTATTGTCATCTAGAGATGGACATTCATGATACTATATATTCTTGTACTTGTCTTACCAAGTACACTATGACCCAGGACACTTGACACCATTCATGAGACAGGATCTTCCTGAGATATTTATGGTAATTCTGTATAGGATACAAGACTTGACAGAGATACTATATTCTTAGATACTTTATGACTGGTTGCATTAGCTATGATCCCGCTTGACATGGGCATGAGATGTTATAATCATGATATGCTTGGTTATATTGGGTGGGGAGAGACACACAGGTTACAGGCTGTTTTATATATATCTACTACTATTGTGAGGTCGTAGACTCTCGTAGCAGAGCTAGACATATTACCGGTTATTACCGCTACTGGCTCCCCGACACAGAGCTTGTAGTGGCTCAGCCTGAGTACTCGTGATGCTCTCATCTTGTATTTCACATAGATGGTTATATAGGTTACCCTATTTATTTTATTATGTTGCTGCACTTTATTTATTTTTGGCTTATATTATCTGTACCTTGCTATGTCCCCTGAGGACCTGGATCCGGATTATGTACCCAGGATTTGCAGACGAGATCTATCCCGAGGTATACGGGACCGGAGCAGAAGCAGATACAGGAGCTGTACCGACACCCGAGGACGAGGTGTTAGCTGAAGACTTTTCCTGAGCATCTATATTCCATGCTCAGTATTTACTTTATTTTGTCATTTATATTTTGGTCTGTTGAACCATTGTATCAGATATTTATCGGGTTGTTCCCCGAAGCACTTTGTTGAGACTGGTTGATGATTTACATTCCTTATATTATGTGGATCATATTTTATATCTTGTGTGATGAGATTAGTTGTGCCCTGTTGTCGTAGACTTATTTTTACAGTTTAAGTATGCCCTGATGGATTCATTAAATTGGGTTTGTCCATCAGTGTGTGCTGCTGGCCATTGCCACGTGTCTGGTCACTCGATATTTTGGGACTGGGGCGTGACATGGTTTTTGTGGTGGCCTATGCAGGTCTACGACTAAATTGTTCGATTTTAACTTAGGGAACGAGCAAGCCTGCAAATAGGATTAGAGTATAGGATCTCATCACAACTGGCTATGACTCATCCTCCTTCCAATCCATTCCGTTGAAAAATTGATCCTGCTTGATTCATGTGCCTTCTCACTAGTTCCTTGAGTGTAGTCTTCTTCTAGAATATAGAAGTCCCTGTTGATAGAATGATTAGTAGGAAAACCTCCCTATTAAGAGTACAGCTAGGATACTGACACACCCCTAAGTAGAACGCTTAATGAACCCTAGCGTCCCTCACCTATAGAATAATTTACCATTATTTCTTGTTATAGTCATGAATGACCTAAGAGTAGTATAGGCACTGCTAAGAGCTAGTTAGAGATTTGACCCTAGTATTTGACCCCATTTTTGAGGAACCAATAGAAATCTGAGATCGAATGTTAGAACAGAACCTAGTGTGCATAGTGAGATAGTGTTAAATATAGGTTCGTGTCATGATATTAGCAGACGGTACCTCAGGAAGCCCAGAGCAACGAGCATAATGTTCCCCATGAGATCATACCTCAAACACGGAGAATTGCTCGCCACCTTCACATTAGGAAACCATGATATTATCTAAGAGCCCCATATTTTAATTTCATATGTTGTTCATCTACGACCTTAACGTTCGCTAATGCGCAACGACTAAAATATGTTCTTCTTTCCTCCGTCTTTCAATTCGTGCCACCTGACCCTTCTGATAGTAGGCCAAGTAATTTTATTTCTTGTTAAGGACCCATAGTTTTCTAGGATTATAGCTGTAGTCTTGAATTTAAAAATCTTGTGCTTGGTAATTAGCGTTCGATAAGTTTGAGTTAATCTTGTAGATTATGACCCGATAATTATCCCTTAGTATTAAATTATGTAATTTGTACCCCCACCTCGATGCGAGTATGTTCCATTTCCCTTGAGACTAGTAACCTTTCCATTCTCACTATTGACACATGTTCTATGAGCACTATGATTAAGATTTAAGGTGACCCTTACCTATATAATGCAATAGGAGACCCTAATAAGTACCAAGATCTTTCCTCGTATACCCTAATAAGAGTTTCTATTTTATTTATATATGCAAGATTATTTTGCAGGATCCTCTTAAGACTGTCACAGTACTAGTTTAATTCTTATAAGTTGGGTAGTGTAATTGAATGACATTAATTGTATGCTAGCAAAGGATGACCGTGTTTATTCAGATAATAGGATTTAGAGGTTCATGCCCTATTTGGTCGACTAGCGACTTAGACAAGGGGGTTGTATGATAACTGTAGAGATTGTAGAGTCTTTTATTACTGTTGCTTATTTTGTTTTTGTGAACTTAAATAATTTGTACCTCCTTTTATCATCATCTGGCGTACTTATATTTCAAATACTACCTTGACTTATGCTGCTATTTTATAGCCTAATTTTGCAAGCTTATTCTTTATCGAGCTTGTTCATGACATATGTATTATTGGGGAGGCCCACAATAATATATTTCAGAACCAGTGTACTACGGTCTGATCAACCATGGTGCGCTTGATTCGCCCCTTCGCATAACTACTTTACGTGGATTGATATATGTAGTGATTAGTAGACGAATATACTTGCCCCAGACATGTCTGACATATCGTATCGGTTACATAATTGTACTAATACGAGCATGCGAACAAAGGATTACCAAAATAGGATTCAATCCATAACTGTTTTGACAATTCCCATTTGAATTCTTTAAACGCCTTGATCCCGATACTTCTATTCTATTACCTCTCCTTGAACTCTTTATTATTGATCTTCGTCTTCCCTTAGTTCGGAAAGACAAAACCTCGTGCTTGGTATAAATTGATACACAGAGAATACTAGATATACCCCATAGGCCGATCACATACTTGAGGATTATTCTTTCGAAATTAACGATATATCATATGTGATATGACCGGCGTTGAAGTTTCGAGGATTGAATGACATGAGTAAATATATTAAGGAATATTTTCTTAAGGTATATAGCCTTATGTGATAGATTGGTAAATTCCAAGTTGGGTAGCAGTGCATTGTCAACCCGAGAGGAATTTCTTTTGGATTGTGATCGAGTAAGATTAGATTAGGAGAGGTTCAAGCAATTTTAATTTTGAGAATTTTAGAAGAATGACTAAGATGATGAGAATTAATAAACTTTAAATTCTTGATATTGAGGACCCAATATTTATACCTTAGGTACATGATTTTGAATAATAAAGGTAAAATCATCAATTTGAAATTAGAGGATAAATATAGAATTTTAGACTTGAACATTGGTGGACTGCATATAAATTATTTTCAATTTGATGATTTGAATTAAGAATTAAAATTTGATGGTTGGACTACTTATTTGAAATATTGAGGATATGAATGGAATTTAAAAAAATTGAAGCAACCCGACTAAAATTTATAAGTGAAAATAGGAATAATATTGGACTCGAATTAATTCTAGAGGAGATTATGATAGTTAGAGATCGCGAGGTAAAATTTATATGCCTATGTAAATCTTGAAGATGTTATATGGTTTTAATTTAAAATTTGCCTGTGGGTAATTTGAGAAAGCGAGAAGAGGTAACCATAGGTTGAATTTTGAATGGAACAGTGGTCATCTTAACCTTGAAGTGATTGCGATGGATATGATTAGGATTTTAATTATCGTAAGGAGATTGCGATTGACTTGCCTTATGTACATGAAGGATCAATAAATTTATGCCTTATTTTAATTTTTAGGACGACATTGTTTTAAGTTGGCTGGATTGTGAAACCCCCTGACCTAAGAATTGGACCTACTTGGCTTAGATAGTGAGACTGAGGCTAGCTCGAATCCACTTAGAAATAGAACACGGTATTTTTATTTAGTTTTATAATATGATATCACTTGACGTACCTTACCATTGCTTAGATAATTGGAGCACTTCACTAGCCACTGCCTTCCTACAAATTTTACATCCTTGTCCTAGACATGCTCATCCTCCATTTCCATCTTTGTGCAATTTTCCAATTGTTGGGCGCTTTTATGCACAAGAGCATTTAGGTGTCCACATCATTGACATGACGCATGAAGAAATCAATTTTTCGCTCATATGGATTTTTCCATGATTTTCAGAATATGCAACGCGCAACATCGCCCACTCCGTTAAACCTAGCCTTGCATTTTAACCAATGCAAATCTTATACCATCCTTGACTTCTACCATGGCTTAATTTAATTTCGAGGATGAAATTTTTTTTAAGTTGGGTAGATTGTAAACCCCCTGATTTTTCAGAAAATTTTAATTTAGATTTTTTACAATTTTCTGTAATTTTTTGAATTTAAAACTAAGGTATTTTATGATTTAAGTATTTTTAAATGAGGTTAATTAATATTAAAATATTATGAAAATAATATTTTATGGTGTAAAATAGAAAATCGGACATAGAAATTTTTTTTATGAATTTATTGGACTCCGAAAGCATTTTTAAAGCCCTAGAAACTAAGTTACAATTATTTAATTAAGGTACCCTCACCCTATTGGCCATGACCAAATGGAGAGCCTACCTTGTGTTGACCGTAGTCAACATTTTCCTCCCCTCCAATACATGAAAAATCCAACTTTCCCCTTCACCGGAATTTTCCATAATTTTTGGGATGTACAGCGCGCACATTGCCCCGTATATTAATTTACCCTTGCATTTAATTAATGCAAATTTCATCCCTCCCAACATCCCCACGAGAAGCCCAATGCCCAAGCCCAAGGAGAGTGTTGACCAAGTCAAGTTTTCCTAGGTCAACAAAACCCCACATATAAAAATACAACTATTCATCTTTTATTATTCAATTGGAAAAACCCAAAACTTATCCCTAACCTAGAAACTCTTCCCTAGCCGACCTTGCATCCCTGTTCCCGCTCGATCGCCGGAGTCGGCCAACTCCCTCGCCGGATCAGAGATCCACCTCCCCCCTTACTATTCCTCACCTTCATCTCTTCCCGCAGCGCCGCTCCGACGAATCCCCCAGTAATCAAACACCTACCGCCATATGTGAAACTTAACCTCCCAGGTGGAGATAGCATGAATCAAAAGGTTGAATACGAAAACAGGCCATTGTACTCAAATCTTTGCTCTCATCAAGTTCTTCTGAAAGAAACATGTAATGCCCTAAAAAGGGAACATGAAGCATCACAAATCAGACTAAAGGGGAGAGAGTAGCAAAGCAGGAAATCCTTTCGTTTTGGAGGAGGGAGGAAGAATTAGTTCCCAAGGGAAAGGGAAAGGGAAAGCGCTAATGCTTGACCCCAATATTCCCGTGGAAGAGAACAGGGGTACTGAGCAAATGAGAGATTTGGCCTTACTCTTGCCTCGGAATGGGGAAGGGTTAGAAAATAATGTAACTACAGTAGCACTAATACAAAGATCCCATAACAATTACTCACAGCAGAGGAAACAGGCAGAGGACTTTAATGAAGATACAAACCCTCTTATGCATGCACCTACCGTGCAAGAAGAGAAAGGTAACATTATGCACGGTGGGTCCATGGAGTCCCAGGCCTCACCCCACGTGACCTCGCAATAGCCAAGTATTTCGTCTCCTATTCAAGGGGTTAACATAAAGCGTGAGCTGGGCAAATTATTTCCGGACAACACAGCAACTCGATACGGACACGAAACAGTACACGGACATGAGAATTCAGACTTCTCGGAGCCCTGTTCAGGTTACATTTTCTCTCACCTCGTGATTCCATTTTTGATTCCATCTGTTGCAACGCGTAGACTGTATAACCCTCTCGATGCCCGTGCAACCCGCTCGGTGTATCGCGTCCTGTGGTGATCGTAAACCGCGATCCAAAAATAGGAAAAATAATGCCCTATTTTACCCCAGAACTGAGTACGCCTCGCCAAACGGGATGACTTGGTCTCGTGCGGTCTTCACCGATACGTGCGCGTCGTTGATACGGACGTACGGGATTTCGCAGAAGTCGATTCGGATGTGCATGCACACCGGAATCAACGCGTATCCGCCGACAACGCCCCGTATCCGTCCATTCTGGAATACACTGTAACTTTGTGTACACACGTCGAATCGAGACAAAACTTGCGCCATCGGACTCGTAGCAATACGCTGGTCCTGTGACCCAAGTTTGGTTCGATTCTGAAAACGTTGACGAAATCGCGTATCGTAGGCCCCATAGGCTCCACTTGACGGTCGATTTTGTGATCAGCTCATCGGAATCCAATTCTGAAAGTTCTGTTAGATTCGTATCATCGTTCCTGACTTGTTAACACTAAGTTTGATGAATTTGGAGACCTTTGACCCTAGCACACTTTTTGGTGCAAAGTGGCCCAAATGTGGACCCCACTTTGGCCCGGAAATATCATTTTTGCCCTTGTGTCCAAATTGGACTTAAGGACAGGCATTTCTAGCTATTTGATATCTTCTGAGACTGTTGGTGATGTTTATTACAGCTTTTGGAGGAGTATCCACAGGATCCACTGATACAGGGACGAATATTGGTATTCAAACCCCAGGCAAGTGTACCTTGCCAAATCCTGCAGTTTTGCTACTTATTTTCTTGACTTAGTTATACATCAGTGGATAAGTGTACCTTGCCAAACTCTGCAGTATTATTATATATTTTTCTTGCTTCATTTATATTGCTGTGCATGCTTAACCTAGGACCGTATGACTTACTTATCGTCCGATTTTTAGTCGGGTGCCAACACCGTACGCGGCGTTGTGTATTATCATCTAGAGATGGACATTCGTGACACTATATATTCTCGTACTTGTCTTACCAAGTACACTATGACCCAGGATACTTGACACCATTCATAAGACAGGATCTTCCTGAGATATTCATGGTGATTCTGTATAGGATACATGACTTCACAGAGATACTATATTCTTAGATACTTTATGACTAGTTGCATTAGCTATGATCCCGCTTGACATGGACATGAGACGTTATGGTTATGATATGCGTGGTTATATTGGGTGGGGAGAGACACACAGGCTACAGGCTATTTTATATATATCTACTACTATTGTGAGGTCGTAGACTCTCGTAGCAGAGCTAGACACATTACCGGTTATTACCGCTACCGGCTCCCCGACACAAAGCTTGTAGTGGCTCAGCCTGAGTACTCGTGATGCTCTTATCTTGCATTTCACATAGATGGTTATATAGCTTACCCTATTTATTTCATTATGTTGCTGCACTTTATTTATTTTTGGCTTGTATTATCTGTACCTTGCTATGTCCCCTGAGGACCTGGATCCGGATTATGTCCCCAGGATTTGCAGACGAGATCTATCCCGAGGTATACGGGACCGGAGCAGAAGAAGATATAGAAGCTGTACCGACACCCGAGGATAATGTGTTAGCTGAAGACTTTTTCTGAGCATCTATGTTCCATGCTCAGTATTTACTTTATTCTGTCATTTATATTTTGGTATGTTGAACCATTGTATCAGATATTTATCGGGTTGTTCCCCGAAGCACTTTGTTGAGACTGGTTGATGATTTACATTCCTTATATTCTGTGGATCATATTTTATATCTTGTGTAGATGAGATTAGTTGTGCCCTGTTGTCGTAGACTTATTTTTACAGCTTAAGTACGCCCTGATGGATCCATTAAATTGGGTTTGTCCATCAGTGTGTGCTGCTGGCCATTGCCACGTGTCTGGTCCCTCGGTATTTTGGGACTGGGGCGTGACAACACTGATCATGATAAATAGAACAAGATAATAAATAGAATAAGACAATAAACTAGAATGTGGTGAAGAACTGTAACTATGCTAAGTGATTGAAATACTAGTTAGATATGTGATCGGCTTGGGTGAACATTGTCTACTTTAAAGTTGGATAAACATTGTCTAAGTTAAACATTGAATATTGTCTAGGATTTGATCACAAATCTAGTAAACACTTTTTCTTTCCCCCGACTAGTATAATGGATCCAACCATGACAGGTTACGATGCAAGATACTCAAGGCATTATAAACGTTAAATATTAAACATTGTCTAATATTAAATATTGTCTAATTAACCATATGACAACACGAGGAAACAATAAAATAATAAATAATATCCCATGACTGATACATGTGTATACTAGTTCGTGTATCAATATATCAAGAGTCATGAAAAATATTTCTAAATACTTGTATTATAGTAATTATCAAATATTAAAAACTATCAAAGAATGTACTCGCATGTGGTCTAGAGCAATGAATGTCAAACTGTGTCCGAACTGGTGTCACATAGACCTATATATGGAATATTGCATTAATACAAGGTGTTGGAATAAAATTAAGTTAAACTAGTTCAATTCTAGGTTATGAAGCCATTTCTAAGTCAAAATAGTCAAACTAGGTCAACTCTAGGTCCAACTAGTCAACCTTGATCATACTAGCTATTTCTAAGTTGCATGGGTCTATCTCTAGGATATTGGGTCCATACACTATGCAACTAAGCCACACTAGCTATCCTAAGATACTAAAAAATAAATAGGATACAGTATCGCAAGATACACAAATTAATTAGTTAGGAAATATCATAATATGCATATAAAATCATCAATATTTAATATTCCTAACTAAACGAATACTAAGTGGATATCTTGGCTACGAACTAATGCGGTATCACACCACTACACACCCATCTCGATATCCAAACTCAAATACCTTGAGTATCCCTCAATACCTTGACATTTACCTTGGTATCACAAGGTAAATGTGATCCTGGTATATACTAACTGTCCAACTCTAACTAATAACCAATATCTAATACAATTACTACTAGTTATACTAACTACCATTGCAACTGATACATACATACATACATACATACATACATACATACATATATTTAACTAGAGATATATAAGTATATATGTATATATATATCTAACTAATAACCATAGGTATATATATAGAACTACTAGCTAGTAATCAAGATATCTATGTAATTTCTAGTCTAATAATGAATACATATACTTATAACTATAACAAGTAAACTAACTAACTAAACACACTAACTATCAAATAACTAACTACCAACCCTCTACCTTAACTAGCTGCCTTGTTCTGAAGTTGTTTCTGTGTTGCTGCTATTACACACGCTGTAGCTCACAGCTGCGTTGTGCTGCACACGCGGCTGCTACTGCAGCTCACTGCTGCTGATGCGCTGCGTACGCAGCTGCTGCTGAAGTTTGCTGTTGTTGCTGCGCTGAATTACATTGCTGCCTGCTACCTCAATGCCTTCCCCCTCTTCTTCACACACTACACAAACAACTATACACACACACACACACACACACAAACAAGTGTATATACTAGATATATAACAACATCTCTATATATATACATATCTATATCTATATACATACACACCTTAATATATACATATATAAATACACACACACATACATATATACCCCTCTCTAAGTATATATATAAACAAACACCACCAACATATATATATATATATATATATATATATATATATATATATATATATATATATATATATATATATATATATATACACCATACATATATACATATACTTACCTATATATGTAACAACACATATATACACTCTCATCTCTATACAATATATATACCCATCTCTATACATCTATAAATATATATATATATATATATATATATATATATACAAACACACATATACACATATAGATATATACACTCATACATATATACATATATATTCAAATATACATATATACATATATATTCAAACATACATATAGGTATCTCATATATACACTTATAAACATATAGACATATAGCTATATATACAGACCTATATAATATAATATAGATATATACACAATATATATACATATCATATCTAATATATCATACTAATAGATATACACAAGTCACATTGAATTGAGAAGCAAAGAAGCAAACACGTGGAGTTTACTGCACTTGTATCACACTCGTTCTATAATACGCTTGTGATACGGCTCCATCAAACAACCAAATATATCCCGAAGGATATGAGCAAGTCTAAAATACTAATTATGAATAATACAAAGAATTAATTACATATCTACATGTTCGTGTCAAAATATGACATGCACAAACTCCCGTATCGGAGGAAAACCCCCAAAATTGACCCTTATCGCCAAATTGACGGGATACAACCTACATGTATCCAATTATAGATATGAAACTAGTCACACATAATCAAACACATGTCAATTTAATCTAATTGACTAATTGACAAATACATAATGTGCCAATATCAGAATTCCTCCAAAATAGACACAAAAATACACATAACTTCCTCCATAGGCCTCCTATGAATCTAATTTCAATTTCTATGGGTAGCCTTAGCATATGTGGTGGTTCCTTATGGTTAAATTATCAATTTAGAGTCTAATAAAAGGAAAAAATTGAATTATACTTATTGGAAGATGAATTTCCAATATAACCTCCAAATTGAGTGAAATGAGTCTTCAACTTGTAGATCCTTGCTCCTCCTTATAGATCATTACTTCTTTCTTGTAGATCCTTGCTCTAATAGTCTCCAATGATGTAAAAAAGAATTTATTAAAATTTGGTAGGGATTTGATGTGGGGATGAAGAAATTTGGTTGAGGAAAATTCTATTTCTAGATTTAGAATAAAAAATAAAGACAGAGAATGTTTTTACCCCTTTATATAGGCCTCATTTGCCCCTCCTAAAGTTACTATATAAAGTCTAAAATACCCCTTGGGGCCTCTCATGAAGAAATTAATTAAGGAGGGAAGGTTCTAGTCTAATGGGTTTCACTAATTAATTTATCTTCCTAATGATTAGGCTTATAAATGGGCTCAATTCTAACTAGAATTAAATGTTGGTCCATGGATCTAATCTAACAAGTTGGGTCCACTATACAAGTCAAATTAAATAGGCTACTCCACTAACTAAATTAAATGCTATAATCCTCTAATAAATATAGCACCCTAATAATTGAATCACTAATACAATCAATAAATAAATATACATGACCCACTAATGGTAATATTATATTCCTAAAATTAAATAACTAGGCCAAATTATCAAATTATCCTTGCTGGAAATGTGAGGGTGACAATCCTACCCACCTTAGAAAAATTTTGTCCTCAAAATTAAAGATGATCGTACCCCCCTCCAGGTCAACCCCAGTCCAAACTAAAATATACAACATGCAAGTTAAAAAAATCACTAACTATGGTCTCTGTCCATCATAGTTTTGTAGTCTCCAATAGGGTATACTAACTATACAATAACTCACAAGCAGTCTATAAGGCACTAACTAAACACACAAACAACAGATGAAAAAGAAAAAACATATTAGGACAAAATAAGTTAATTTATCACCTGAAGTGTCGTCCTCTCCGACTACCATTGCAAATGCCCTACCATGCTGGGGTGGCTCTCTATACGGGTACTGAGCAATCTACGGTGCCACAGGTGGCCTAGCTCTACCTCTCTGACCGTGATCTGGTCTATACGGGTTGTTGGAACACTCCTTCATATGATGATCAGGGGAACCACAATACAAGCATAGTCTGAGTCTCTTCCGATAGTTCTTCTAATCATGCCCATGCCTTCCATAATAGGCACAAGAAAAAGTTTGCTGAGTCTGCCTCTGAGGCTGCTGTGGTGTCTGATAAACTGGCTTCTGAAACTATTGTATCTGTTAAGTTGGTGCCCTAACTGGCACAAGATACTGCTGATGTTGATATACTCTCGGCTGTTGAAAGTGGGTGCGTTTCGTTGGGCCCGCACCACTACTCGCTCCTCCGGTGTTTCTCGACCTCTTAGAGCCAATCTCCAAATCATCCTCCGCCCGCTGTACTTGTCTCAAAATTTTCACAAAAGTAGCGATACGGTCTCCATTAGTATGGGATTTAATCTCACTATTTAGTCCCTTCCAGAACTTTTTAGCCTTGGTCTGAGGATTTTTCCCCTCAACAAATTGTCCTAATTGTAATACTCTGCTGCATACTCGTCCACTATCAAGTTTCCTTGGATGAGGTTCTAGAATTGACTCTCCAAAGTACTCTGAGTCACATTAGGGAAGAACTTATCTTTGAACAGCTCTTTAAAATATTCCTAAGTAAGTTCCGGTGCTGATATCATGGGGTCTATTCTGAACCATGTCAGCATAATGTCAAACATCATACTACTCGCTGCCTCTACCTGCAAGCTCTCAGGAATCTGTGCCAATCGTAGGTCCCTCTCAATTTCCTCTATCCAGTCATCTGCGTATAAGATTCCCTCTATGCCCATAAAGTCCTTAGGTGCCATCCTCTTGAAGTCAATGATAGTCCCTGGTCTCGGCTGCTGTGGATCGGGCTGAGGCGGTATTGTTTGTGGATGGACTAATGTGACTCTCTCAACGATGGTGAGAGTTATCTGGTGAGCATTCTCAATGCTCTGCAGGTGGTAGGAATGTAAGATCCCTTGAACTTTTGGTGCTGTCCTCTATACCGGAGGTGGAGCAACCCCGAAAGCTACTATAGAAATACCCACCTGGATTGGTGAAGTGGACCTCTGGAATGTAGGTACTGGAACATCATCTGATGGTGCTGCCCTCATAGGCGATAAAGTGACTAATCGTGCTGACGTTGCGCCTGAGCATTGGGAATACATCTTTCGCGACATCCTGAAGACAGATTCAAACAGAAGGAATCAAGATCGAGCATGATACGATATCATCAAAGAAGGATAATTTTTTTTAAGAAAAGCAGTATTCAATAAAGATGGCAAATTCAATTTGTTTGGAATTATTTCCTAGTTATGATTGAGTGAACACTCTTATCCTAGTATCCTATATCCTATCCTATTGCAGGCTCACAGTAGTACAACTAAATCGTTGCATACCTGCATGGGCCACCACTAAAAATGTGTCACAACCCGCACCCGGTGTAGGGGCACGAGTACGTGGGTACGTCTACTCTACGCCGTGGCATCAATAATAGAACGTTGTCTCGGTCTTCTATACTATCTAACATCTCACACAATATATATAATACATGCCATGTCATCTCAACTCTAAATAGAGGAGCATTATGATGATATAAAAAAGGGTAGTCAATACTCAATCACATATAAAAACTAAAGAAAGATGTAAGCACGATTTGGAATAGAAGAAAAAGAAATACAGTCTCAAAATATCACAGGTCCAACTAAATATCTAAACACAACTCAAGATCTTAAAATAATAATACAATCCACAATCTATCTAGAAATAATAACTACAAGATATGGAAATCTAAATGGCCTCAGTATCTAGCACTACATCCTCAAGTGATACTCCATCAGTTGGTCCGTAGAAAGTAGGACACATCCTTACTAACCATTCATCTAAAAAATATATTCAGTCAGGATTGGAATAAAGTACAACCTAATAGAAGTTCCAATTAATTGATAATGACTATAAACAGAAATAGAGAATATAATACAATATGAGAAAAAATTAACAATATCAACTATGGTAGAAGAAACAGGTAAACAAAAACAATATGGTATACACTGATCATGAAGAAATAGAATAAGACAATGAAATAGAATGAGACAATAAACTAGAATATGGTGAAGAACTGTTACTATGCTAAGTGATTGAAATACTAGTTAGATATGTGATTGACTTGGGTGAACATTGTCTACTTTAATGTTAGATAAATATTGTCTAAGTTAAACATTGAACATTGTCTAGGATTTGATTACATATCTAGCTAACACTTCCTCTTTCCTCCGACTAGTACAATGGATCCAACTATGACACGTTATGATACAAGATACTCAAGACATTGTAAGCATTAAACATTGAATATTGAACATTGTCTAATATTAAATATTGTCTAATTAGCGATATGAGAATACGAGGAACAATAAAATAATAAATAATATCCCATGACTAATCCATGTGTATACTAGTTCGTGTACCAATGTGTCAAGAGTCATGTAAAATAATTCTAAATACTTGCATTATAGTAATTATTAAATAACGGAACTATCAGAGAATGTACTCGCATGTGATCCAGAGCAATAAATATCAAACTGTGTCCGAACTGGTATCACACAGACATATATGGAATATTATATTAATATAAGGTGTTGGAATAAAATTAAGCTAAACCAGTTCAATTCTAGGTTATGAAGCCATTTCTAAGTCAAAATAGTTAAACTAGGTCAACTCTAGGTCCAACTAGTCATACTTGGTCAAACTAGCTATTTCTAAGTTGCATGGGTCCATCTCTAGGATATTGGATCTATACACTATGCATCTATGCCACACTAGCTATCCTAAGATACTAGGAAATAAATAGGATACCGTATCACAAGATACACAAATTAATTAGTTAGAAAATATCATAATATGCATATAAAATCATCAATATCTAATATTTCTAACTAAACTAATGCTAAGTGGATACCTTGGCTTTGAACCAACGCGATATCGCACCACTACACGCCCATCTCGATACCCAAAATTAAATATCTTGAGTATTCCTTAATACCTTGACATTTACCTTGGTATCATAAGGTAAATGTGATCCTAGTATATACTAACTACCCTACTCTAACTAATAACCAATATCTAATACAATTACTACTAGCTATACTAACTACCAATGCAACTGATACATACATACATATATACATACATACATACATTTAACTAGAGATGCATAAGTATATATGTATATATATCTAACTAATAACCATAGGTATATATATATATATATATATATATATATATATATATATATATATATATATATATATATACTAGCTAGTAATCAAGATATCTATGTAATTTCTAGTCTAACAACGAATACATATACTTATAACTATAATAAGTAAACTAACTAGCTAAACGCACTAACTATCAAACAACTAAATACCAACCCTCTACCTTAACTAGATGTTCTTGTTCTAAAGTTGTTGTTGTGTTGCTGCTATTGCACACGCTGCAGCTCGCTGCTGCGCTTGCTGCACGCGCTGCTGCTCGCTGTTGCTGATGGGCTGCGCACGCGGCTGCTGCTGCAGCTCGCTGTTGTTGCTGTGCTGAATCGCACATCTGCCTGCTGCCTCGATACCTTTCCCCTCTTCTTCACACACTACACACACAACTATACACTCACACACTAGATATATAACAATATTTCTATATATATACATACACACCTCAATATATATATATATATATATATATATATATATAAACACATACATATATATCCCTCTCTAAGTATATATATATATATATATATATATATATATATATATATATACCACATACATAACTATTATGTATACACCATATATATATACATATACTTACCTATATATGTAACAACACATATATACACTCTCATCTCTATACAATATATATACCCATCTCTATACATCTCTCTCTCTCTCTCTCTCTCTCTCTCTATATATATATATATATATATATATACAAACATACATATACACATATAGATATATACACTCATACATATATACATATATATTCAAACATACATATATACATATAGATACACATATAAATATAGGTATCTCATATATACACTTATAAACACATAGACACATAGCTATATATACAGACCTATATAATATAATATAGATACATACATAATACATATACATATCATATCTAATATATCGTACTAATAGATATACACAAGTCACATTGAATTGAGAAGCAAAGAAGCAAATACGTGGAGTCCACCGCATCCGTATCACACTCATTCTATGATACGCTTGCGATACGGCTGTACCACACAACCAAACATATCCTGAAAGACACGAACAAGTCTAAATTACTAATTATGAATAATATAAAGAATTAATTACATATCTACGTGTTCGTGTCAAAATGTGACATGCACAAACCCCCATATCGGAGAAAAACCCCCAAAATCAACCTGTATTGCCAAATTGAAGGGATATGGTCTACACATATCTAATTGTGGATATGACACTAGTCACACACAATCAAACACATGATAATTTTATCTAATTAACTAATTGACAAATACATGATGTGCCAATCTCGAAATTCTTCCAAAATTGACACAAAAACACACATAACTTCCTCCATAGGCCTTCTATGAACCTAATTCCAATTTTTATAGGTAGTCTTAGCATATGGGGTGGTTCCTTGTGGTTAAATTACTAATTTATAGTCTAATAAAAAGAAAAAAAACTAAATTGTACCTATTGGAAGATAGATTCCTAATGTAACCTTCAAATTGGGTGAAATGAGCCTTCAACTTGTAGATCCTTGCTTCATTCTTATAGATCCTTATTCTAATGGTCTCCAATGATGTATAGGGAAGGAATTTATGGAAATATAATAGAAATTTGATGTGGGGATGAAATAATTTGGTTAAGAGAAATTCTAGATCTAGATTTGGAATAAAAAATAAAGAAAAAGAAAGTTTTCACCCCTAATATAGGCCTCCTTTGCCCTCCCCCCCCCCCCTCAAGCTACTATATAAAATATAAAATACCCCTTGGGGCCTCTCATAAAGAAATTAATTAAGGAGAGAAGGTTCTAGTCTAATAGATTTTACTAATTAATTTATCCTCCTAATGATTGGGCTCATAAATGGGCTCAATTCTAACTAGAATTAAATGTTGGTCCATGGATCTAATCTAATAAGTTGGGTCCACTACACAAGTTAAATTAAATAGGCTAGTCCACTAACTAAATTAAATGCTACAAGCCTCTAATAAATATAGCACCCTAATAATTAAATAATTAATACAAGCAATAAATAAATATACATGGACCAGTAATATTAATATTATATTCCTAAAATTAAATAACTAGGACAAATTACCAAATTATCAAATTATCCTTGCTGGAAAAGTGAGGGTGCAGTTATACTATTTAAATTCAGTTATTACAGTTCACCTATTTATTGTTTTAAATATTATATAACTGTGATCGTCTGAGAATGACTGGGGGTAGTCGACGAAGGTGTTGATGTTAGAACTTGTGTTTGACCTAGTATCTAGTGGACGCACCTAAAGTTATGGAGTTATCATTATGACTCCCTAGGCCTTATCATGTATCATTGCACGTCACATAGTGAGTTCATGTAGGAACGCGAGCTTATATACATGACTGGCCATCGGTATGAGTAGAACGTCTGGCAATTTTTAGCATAGTCGTATAGTTCTTTAGTGACTTGCATTATAGTACGAGATGTCCATATCGTATTCATGACTTGTACATTGGTATTAGACGGAGAAGATAATTAGTAGGCATATGTAACAGACATTTGGCTATCGGAGTTTCAGACTAAACTACGGGGTCGTGAGCCTCAGTGTTACCCGGTTATGGGCCATGTGTTACATAGTTATGGGCTATATGCTACCCGATTATGGGCGTATATGCTTGTTGATACTTCTGGCAGAGGTTACTAGATGCACGCTATCATGATCGATGATGTAGTCAACATATACTTCTAGCATTAAGTTACAGCTAATGTCAGATACTTAGCCTCTGGCTCGATGCTATGCTTTATACCTTTTACCTACCCATAAGTACCAAGGTTGTCTTCAAGTGTATTTTACTTAGTTGGTTAGTTCATCCTCGAGTTTACACAATATTTACTTTATGGCATATACTTTTTATACCTTGTTACATCCCTCAGAGGACCTAGTTCCTTTCCAGATTCGAACGAGCACTTGTATCCTACCATATACGGAGCATGAGTGGAGACCGGATTCGTGGCTGAGGACTTTGAGGCATTTTCAGAGGAGTTCCCATGATTTAGGGTACACTATTGCTTTGGTCTAGAGAATCTTTATCTAGCTAGTTGATACTATAGTCTAGTTATCTTACTTCTTTCTGTACTTTTATTCCATCATTGTATTTCAGTAGGTTTGTTCCAATCAGCCTATTTTAGTTGTATTATGGATATTCTGACTCTTTGTATTTTATTTATCAGTACTTTAGTCTTTATTACATTTATTCTTGTGGATGAGATTATTTGTTTACTTGTTGCTTGTTAGGCAATATATTAGACTTGATAGTATTTTAGGACAGTGTAGTACGCTTCGTCGGGTCCATTAAATTGGAAAATCCTTCAGAGTCATATTAGTTGTCCATCGCCACGTGGCCTGGTCCCATGTATTCTAGGATTGGGGCATGACATAATTTTAGTGGTGGCCCATGCAGGTCTCCGTTTATCGCTTATGGCATGGTATCATGTCCATCATGCCTGCAATAGGATATAAATTATTAGATCTCATCCACCTTGACTACCGTCTTTGAACCAACTTCGTATTTAATTATTTAAATATTTGTATCATATTTATTTTTTTCCATACTCTTTTAAATTAGTTCAATCTCCTACAGAAAGATGAACTTGCATAGAGGACGTACGGCATACGGTACTATCGTACCATTCAATACCGCACAGAGGGAGAATAGTTCCCGGGACCACCTGGAGAGTAGTCACCACTACAGGTTTCAGTGATACCTCAGACCCCGTTGATACACTAGCACCAGACTTTGCAGGCTATTCCAACACAGCAGCATAAGGGCCAGACTTAGCAGGCTATTCCGACACAGCAGCACGAGGGCCAAACTTTGAGGGTTACGTCGACGCCGTAATCCGAGGGGCCAATATCTCACCAGGCACGGACGCACAACCGGAGGTTCCATTGCCACCACCTCCACCCTTCCCACCTCAGATACCGTACGGACCATACCCACAGTAGATGCCGTACGGAGCCTTCCTACCCCAGATGTTGTAGTCAGAGGGTCAGCCACAGATATTCCAGTTCTTTCAGGCCATGATGTAGGCACAGTGGCATCAGATCAAGACTATGAGGCAGAGCTTGATGGCAGTTTTGAGAGGCCACCTATACCAGCACCTGTACCTGCTCAGCCAGCAGGTACAATTTGATAGTTTTTTCAGATGAGTCCGGGGACCTTTACGGATAATGAGACTGCCGAGGAGATTTTAGATTGGATTGCCAATACGGAGATGCTACTGGAGGCTTCTAAGCTACCTCCAGATTTATGGATGGCCGCGGTGAGGGCCCAGTTGAAAGAAAATACCCATTACTGGTGGGACTTTATGGAGCAGAGCATCGACAAAAAGCAGACATGGAAGTAGTATTTGGAATACTTCAAAGCAAAGTACTTCCCAGCTACGGTCAGGAATGTGCTCTAATCTTAGTTCCTGCATCTGGAGTAAGGTAACATGACTGTAGATACGTATGATGCAGAGTTCAGTCGTCTTAGCAGATTTAGTGCTGTTCTGACACCAAATAATTTAGAGAAGGCCAAGAGGTTCCACAATGGACTGACTTGCGATCTCGAAAGATTTACTAGCTCGTATGCGAGGATCTCTTACGAGGAGGTCTTGACAGAGGCCAGGATCCAATAGGCTATTGATAACGGATTGATGAATTAGAGGCATCCTAGTATATTCGTACCAACTAGGATATAACCAGGAGAAGTAGGACCGATCCTCCATCCAGGAGTGCAGACGCAACAGAGGGTTACACCATATTAGCAGAGAGAGCTTCCTATATGTCACTTTTATAGAAATAAGGGGCATATTCAAAAAGATTGCAGGAGAAAGTTAGGACAATGTTTGAGATATGAATCGAGCCAACATCAGATTCATGAGTGTTTCCAGTATGTCAATAGAGCCTAACAGATTGTCCAAATGCCAATTCCACCAGTCTTAGGTATGTCTGTAGCATTTCTTGATAGTTTATAGCTTATTATATGTTTATTTTATTTTATAGTAGAAAATTCTTATAATTTGAGTATGTTGTAAACCCCCTGACCTAAATCTAGAATTATAATTTATTTAGGATTATTTTGAATTAGTTAATGGAGTTATAATTTGCCTCATTTAATTTAATTTACTTAGTGTACCTTGCCATTGCTTCGATATTTGGAGCGCTACTCTAACTTTTGCCTTCAAACAAATTTTACACCCATGACCTAGACGTGCCAGTCTTTCATTCAGACATTTGTGTCACTCATAATTATACTCTTTTGTGCTTTATTTTAATCGTATAATATTTATCATAATTATTTAATTTTGAACCTAAACTTTGCATCTATGTCCGTTCCAATCAAAATTGAAGACACAACCTCGACCCATTTCTTGTAACCCAATATATAATAATAATCTATTCCGAGTCTACTATGTCCATGATACTTGTGTCACTCCCAATTGAAATCCCATGCACTTCCAATTTATTAAAGAACCCCAAGGACAAGATTTATATTTAATTTGGAGCAACCGACTCAACCTAACCCAAAATTGGACCAAACACCAACCCAAACCCACACTCACACCCTCATGGATCATAAAAAAATATTACAGTACAATTTCTCTCAATACCACATACCAAACATGGCTTCTACCCTCATCAAATCCCTAATTTACCTTATTTGTAAATGCCCAAATAATTAGGGACCTAAATACAAATATAATACTAGGTGGTAACTCCTATTGGAGCAAACCAAATAAAGAAGATCCATTCTTGAGGGCTTGATCGGTCTTGGTACTCCTCGACCTCTTTTATATAGTACTATTTAATATACGTTAAATTATAACACTCCATTCAAACCTCAACACATCACCACCACCCACTTCCTTCATGAAAACCCACACATCCGTAGAAATACTTAGCCGGCCCTAATCCCCAAGCTCCTCTCACTCTCCTTTATTAAATACACATTCTCTCTCTCTCTCTCTCTTATTATTTATAACACCTCCTTCCTCTTCTCCTTCATAAAACTACCACCCTCACCATCACCATTCTTCTCCCCCATTACAACACGACCCCTCTCCCCCTCTATTACAGTCGAACCTTCATCACCACCATCACCTTCCCGATCACCTCCCCGACCTCCTCTTCCTCTCTGACTACCCTCACGACCATAGCCACCACCACCAATACCGATGACAGCCACCACCACCACCATCATCTCTACGACCACTACCATCACCACCTCCACACAACCGAGCTCCCTACTCCACCACGACCACCACCAGCTTCCGTACAACCCCCACCATCAATACCTCCCCATAACCGAGCTCCCCACTCCACCACCAGCTTCCCCATAATCCCTACCATCAACCACAACCACCACCGGCTTCACCACCATCACCACCATAAACCACGACCACTACCACCATCATCACCCCCTAGCAGTACTACCGCCTCTTATTTTTGATATTGTTACTGCTTATGCCTCTGCTGCTAAGTGCTTCTGCTACTAGTGATGGTTATGCTATTGCTGCTGCTACTGTTCTTCTTCTTCATTCTCTCCATGAGCAAGACCTCCTCTAGATCCGACCAAGAGACCCCTCCCCTTAGCTGAGCAACCTCCAAGTTACTCTCCCTTGATTTATTCTTGAGGTATACTTCAATCCTCTTCTTTCTCATCTTTTTCTTTTTAGTATAATCATGAACTCATCTTCTGTTTATTTACCCCTTTATTATGATCCATCTGTGTGTTCACTTTTTGGAGGAATAATGAGTGTATATATACACCATTGCTCATGACACATGACATATCTAACCCCTTTAAAATACGTGTTAACACTCCTAATAACTCCTTTAATTAAATTATTATAGAATTATGTAATATGATCTTAATGTTAGTTTAAGTAGTATATTTTTTGTGAGGTTAATTATTAGTATGAAGCTACATGAGGAGGTGATTATCTAGGGTTTTATATAAGTGATGTTTGTGCTTAATGATATGATAGAGAGGTTATTATCATATTTAGATTTTATTCTTGTTTCTATATATATAGAGAATGTGTAGAATGAGAGTTTGCAATGTTGTCGTGCTAGTGTACTATGCTAGAGTAGATGTAAAAGTGTCATATGGTGGTGTACACTTATTACTTTGTGTTGCAAGTTAATGGGATTTAGAATATGTTGATGGTTTAAATGTTAGAGGATGTTGTGATGTGTTTAATATAAAGAGACCCCTAACCTATTAATACGTGTTCATGTTTAGTGTTACATGAGTTTCTTGAGTGTAAAAAATTATTCAAGTAGTGTAGTTAGCAACTTTGATTTATTATGCACAAATATTAGAGAACGTTTTATATATTTATGCAATGGAGGCCTAGAGGGTAATACTAGTAACTATGTGTTTAGGGTGCAACATAGGACCCACAAGAACCCTAGTTGTGGCTATGATTGTGTCAAATAAAAAATTACACATTTAGAGGACTTATAGATGTTATATGACTTAGTGTTTGCATACTTTCTTGGTCTTTAACTAGTCAACCTTAGCCAACCTACTTAGTTAGAACGCTTGTTTGGTTTAGACTCTATGTGACTCATGGCGTTGCGTATGTTTTACTTTTGTGCATGCTTAGCTTAGTGTAATATAGTGATTGATATTTATTGTTATTATATTCATAGGCATCTATGACGGTTCTACCTTGGCTGCAGGTTCAGAGCTTTACTTGTTCACATCGAAGTTCCAGGAAAGTATACATTGCCTTGTTATACAATTTAAATTTAGTTATTATAGTTCACATATTTATTTTTTTAAATATTATATAATTGTGTGCGTCTGAAAATGACTCGGGTGCAGTCGACGAAGGCGTTGACGTTAGGACTTGTGTTTGACCTAGTATTTAGTTGACGCACTTGAAGTTATGAAGTTATCATTATGACTCTCTAGGCCTTGTCATATATTATTACACATCACAGAGTGAGTTTATGTGGGGACGCGAGCTTACGCACTTGACTGGCCATCAGTGTGAGTAGCATGTATGACAATTTTTAGCATAGTCGTATAGTTCTTTAGTTACTTGCATTATAGTACGAGATATCCACGTTGTATTCGCGACTTGTACATTGGTATTGGAAGAGAAAGACAATTAGTAGGTGTATGGGATCGACATTTGGCTACCGTAGTTTCAGAGTAAACTACGGGGTCGTGAGCCTCAATATTACCCGGGTATGGGCTATGTGTTACCAGTTATGGGCTATATGCTACCCGGTTATGGGAGTATATGCTTGTTGATACTTTCGGCAGAGGTTACTAGTTGTGCGCTATCAAAATCGATGATGTAGTCAGCATATACTTCTGGCATCCAGTTTACAGCTAATGTCAAATACTTAGCCTCTGGCTTGATGCTATACTTTATACCTTTTACCTACCCATACGTACCAAGGTTATCTTCAAGTGCATTTTACTTAGCTGGTTAGTTCACCCTCGACTTTACACAGTATTAACTTTATGGCATATACTTTTTGTATCTCGTTACGTCCCTCAGAGGACCTAGTTTCTTTCCAGATCCGGAAAAGCACTTGTACTCGACCATATACGGAGCCGGAGTAGAGAACGGATTCGTGGTTGAGGACTTTGAGGCATTTCCAGAGGAGTTTTCATGATTTGGGGTACACTGTTGCTTTGGTCTAGAGTATCTTTATCTAGCTACTCGATGCTCTAGTCTAGTTATCTTACTGCTTTTCGTACTTTTATTCCATTGTTGTATTTCAGTGGGTTTGTTCTCTTCAGACTATTTTAGTTGTATTATGGATATTCAGACTCTTGGTATTTTATTTGCCAGCACTTCAGTCTTTATTATATTTGTTCTAGTAGATGAGATTAGTTATTTACATGTTGCTTGTTAGCGCAGCATATTAGATTTGATAGTATTTTAGGACAACGTAGTATTCTTCGTCGGGTCCATTAAATTGGAAAATCCTTCAGAGTCGTATTAGCTGGCCATCGCCATGTAGCCTGGTCCCATGTATTTTGGAATTAGGGCGTGACACTTTCATACAAGATGTATGAGAGAATTCATATATCTTAAATTACTAATACACTACAAAAGTTGAACAAAATTAAGAAAAAAACTACATTTACCAACACAAATAATATTAAATTTTGTCTTTCTAAAACACCAATTTTTACGATCAATATTACCATTTTACCTAGCATGAAGACCTACTTTTCTCATTCTTACAAAATTAAATTATCGTCAACGAGTTATTAAACAGGTAACCATTTAGTAAAATTGTGTAGGTAGAAGTGCACACTAAAAAAGAGTGCTGGATCCTTACATCATCATTGCTTAGTATGGGGATGGACATAGATAAAGAAGTATTATAAATTAAATATACTATAAATTAAAATATTATAAATTTAGTGTCCAAGTGTGGGGATATAATTGGGTCAAGATTTATTATTCGGACCCAACACATACTGATACTCATAGTAAACTCAATTCCGGTTATCGATGGTAGGGTATAATTCATTATACGGTGCACTCATCTCTCTCTCCACAAAACTAAATTTAAAATGTATTAGCACACGAGGGCGCTGGTCAAAAGTTAAAATAGGACATATTAATTTTTAGAAGTCTGATACGACGCCGAGCACGTTCAAAATTTATCCTGGAGCTACCTAGTATGCTTGGGGACCTAATTTTCCATAAATAATCCTATTATGTACTAAAAGTACTTAGTTAAGTCTAGTTCAATCTTTTAAGAGAAATTATATGATCATAGAATTATTCCTAAAATTTAGAGATGTTATCGTACTCTATATTCACACATACAAATAATATCTTATACAACATAACCTATATTAACATATCAAGATTTTTTTAATCTAGATATCACATGTGTTTGTGTCTGTGTCGTATCTATATCATAAGCCTGTGTCATATTCGTAAGTCTGTATGTGTCTGTGTATGTGTGTGTGTCTGGGAGAGATAGGGTTAGGGTTTACCTTGGTCGATCATAGAGAGAAGGGGCGACTGAGTTGGGGACGAGGGCGAGGTCGCTGGGACGAGGGCAAGGGGGCGGCTGAGGTCGGAGAGGAGGTCGCTTGGGCGGGTGGGTCACTGGGGGCTCAAAAGTACGCAATCGTTGAAAACGAGGGGGAGGGGAATCGTAAAAATTTTATGGGGAAATGAAAATTCGAAATAGCACAACACTATATGAAAGAATTTAGTGACGTCAATCCCAAAAGTCGCTAATCGTTGCTAAAATTTTAATATACTGCGACGTACAAGGTTTGGCGTTGCTAAACGTTGCTCTTATTAAAATGATAGCGATGCTCATCGACTCCTCGACGATGTCAGTTTTTATAATACTAAATATAGTCTCTAAATGTTGTTGACTGTCGCCGACAATGACGTATTGAGACATCTTTTAAATACGTCACTAATATCAATAATATTAGCGATGTCGTCTTTCGGAGACGCTAAATTCATCGCTGATTTGACCAATTTTGGTAGTGCCTAAAGCATGGTATGCTATATATGTGTGTGTGTGTGTGTGGTTTTAAGTATAATAGGAGTATAGGATTGAGTATAATGGATATTAAATTGGTACTGACATTAACTTGGGATTTATATATGCATATGTGTGTTCAATTGGATGAGCGTCAAAGTATAATGTTCTATGTATTAGTGTGTGGGGGGGGTGCTAGATGATAACTTATGTGCAGCAAACTGCTGTTATCAGCAGTTGAATGCATTGATAGCTACAATAGCAAGCAGTTGGGTGCATGCTGATTTACAGCAAGTAGTTGTAGTAGTGGGCATGTATTATAGAATTTTACAGAGGTTGGCAAGAGTGCTAGCACAGAGGCCATATAGTAGAGCACTTGCAGCAGCAGGTTGCACAGGAAGCAAGTGCAGAGCGTGCAGAAAGCAGTGGTAGCAATTGTTATGCAAGTAGTAGTGCAGTTGCAGTAGGCATTTTGCAGGAGCTTGTGCACAAAAATAGTACACAGTGACTATTGGCAAGTGAGTGATGAGTGTCCAAGTGAGTTATGTGTTTACCTAGAGGATATGTGTGTAGGTAAGATACAAGTGGGTACCTAGGTAGTGTCATGTATAGGTATGTGTTAGTGTATAGGTTGGTTGGTATCAAGATACCAAGATACAAGTGAGTATCTTAGTGTCAAGATACGAGAGAATATCTCAAGTGTCATGGGTATTTGGTATACAAGTATCCTAGTGTCAAGTGTATTAGATATCTATGAGATACTATAGTATCTTAGTATGAGAGTATCAATTAGATATGCAAATACCTTGGGATATGTGTCAAGGTAAAGGTAAGGTAAAGTATTAAGGCATTTAGAGTTTGAGTTTAGGATACTAGTGTTAAGGTATTATGATACCAATAGGTATATATATATATATATATATTGGAATAGAATTTAAGATAACTAAATATATAACAAGTAGGTACTAGAGTACCTAAATAGATACCTAAATAGTTAAAATACTAATTAACAAAACAATTGACCTAGAAACCTTAAAACCAAATAGATAGAGTTGTTATTGATTTAAATTCATCTATTGACATGGTAAACTCATAATATATGTTACTTGGACTTTGATATAGATTCTGACCTGTACCATCAGCTCAGGACCACAGGCGAGTACATTTTTTGATAGTTTTTATTACTTGATAGCTTCTATAATGCATGTTTTAATAATTGTTTATTTGATTCCTGACACAATTGTTACACAAATTAGTTTTATATGGATCTCTAGTCATGATATATTATTTTTTATATTTATCATGTAGTTCATGATTGTTGTGATCGTATTTCTCGGGTATTGTGATCTATGTGTCGTGACTCGGATCCATGCATACTTGTCGGGGACGAAAAAGTACTAGTTAGATATGTGATCAAACCCTATTTAGACCATGTGCATAACCAATCATACATTTCACGTATGATCGAGCCGGATCTTAGTTAGATCGTGTTTACCTAAGATAATCACATATCAAAAATAGTACTTTAAAATACTTATATAGTTACAGTCCTTCTTGTTTTATTCCATACTTGTTGACATATGCCATATTTTCTCATATTTACTTATTTCACATTACTTGTCATGTTATGATTCTAGCTTTACTTATTCATCATGTACTTTATTATTATTTCCTGTTTTATCGTCTTTACCATGTATTTGAATTACTTTTAGTATTTGTACTCATTATATCTTGACTGGATAATATTTTTAGGAAACGATTTGGAGGACACCCTAGAAGAGACTGATCCTGGTACTCAAATGGATTTGGGAGCGATCTTAGTGGAGTTTCTGACTGATTGAGATCTAACTTAGCATAAATTTATATACTCTAGCAGTTTATTCAGATTTGTCTCCGGTAGACTACATGTTTTGTACTATATTTGGATTAGACTTCTTGGATATTGTTTTGCCTAAACTCTAGACTATAGACTATAGACTATATTTGACATATTTCTTCTTGTGATTCCTTTAGTAGATGTGATCTGAGTATTATAACTATTTTAATATATTCTTGCCCTCATCTAGGGGAGGTTGGATTTCTAAACTACGTGAGATTGTTATATATGTTGTGGATGTATAGACAATGTTCTACAGTCGATATTGTGGCATAGGCTGGACGTACCCATGACTCATGCCCAAATTTTCGGGTACGGATCGTGACATATTGCAAGTATGTCTTAGTCTACACACGTCAAAATTAATATATGGTCTAGAACAAACCTTATTTTCATTACCGGGAAGAATAAATCCTTCTAGTTGCTCCATATATAATTTCTCAGTCTTAGTAACAAAGAAATAATTTTCTAAAATTGTTAGAAAATAATAAAGATTAAAAGAAAAATTGGCTTTGAGACGTATATGTCAATACTTTCTTTAGAAATTTATTCGTCCCCACTCGAAAAAAAATTCGGTGCCGGTTCAGTTGTATACTTTTCTCAGAATACAATAAAGCCTTGAGCAAAAGATACATACAACCAATCTGAATCTTTTTGTTGTTATTGAGAAGTAGTAATTTGTGTTATGCTTGTGATTTTTTGTTATATTTAGGATTAGGTATTTATAAAAATTATCATATATTTAAATGAACAAGTATACCTCTTCCAACTGTCAGAATGAATTTAAAGTGAACTAATCTGAACTCATACCCAAAGTCCGTCGAATATTAAAATTCGTTCAACCTAATGAATCTAAAGATTAGCTTAAACTTAATGAATCTGAATATTCATTAAAACTCAATAAATTTGAACTAGAAAATTTGTTTTTGTGCAATCAAACTTAAATTCTCAGCTGTCTTTATGCACCTTAAACTTTTGCTATATCCCGAGACTAACACATAGTTATAAGAGTTTTCCTAGCTTGCATCATGGGGATTCAAATTCAAGACCTCGTGAAATTGTCAGCTAATGCACGCACTAAGCATTATGACAAATCAAACTTTTTATTTGAATTATTCTTTCATATCTTTATTTTTATTTTACTTTTTATTGTTTCGAGATAAGATCAATTATACCGAACTCGAGTGACCCTTATTGTTACCGAGGAGAGGTATAAGACCCCGGTTGGGTGGCAAAAGATTAGTTGATCGAGCCACGGAGTCGTATTAATTTTTTTATTTATAAATGGTGGGAGTTGGAGAATAGTAGGCCCAAAAAGAATGAATTGCAGTGTGCACAAAGTCCCGAGCGTTACACCGGGCATCTCAAAAAGAAGAAGAAGATAAGATCAGTTATTAATGACTAGTAATGTGCATGTGCTTTACACATGCATAATTTTTTTGAAAAATAAATAAATATGAATTTATTATAATAATTGTCACTCCGAAGAATTGAACTCAATAACCAGGAAAAATATCTCTCACTTTAACCACTTGAGTTTGAGTTGTTATAAATTATATTAGATAGTTAAATACTTAATTAATTTTTTTAATTAATTAATAGAGTATTCATGTAGTTATTTAGTTATCTTTTTTTTAATTTATTTAAATGGATGATATACATAGGGCTTGGATGGCTTATTTTTGTACCATTTTCAAGCTGCATTATAGGATTATAGATGATTTCTATTTAGACTACTAGAATGAAGACCGGAGTTCTCATTTAATTATTATTTTTGTCCGGACCAAAACTCTAAACACCCATTTCTTTCTCGCCTTACTAACCGGTCCTTGGGTGGCAATTCATCATCTATTATCTTTACTGTTATAATACGGGTTGGAAATGGCTCAAAAATAACCTGTCTAACCGAATGTTTATCCTCTACCAAATAAAATTTTTAAAAAGTTTTCTAACTGCGTACATGCCCCCTCACGTAATTAAAAATAAAAATAATTTTTTTAAAACCTTCTAACTACCTTAATATATAATAAATTCCAAAATATATTCAATATTTAAATTATATTTAAATTAAGAACACAGTATTATCTAACTAAATACATATCCAAAATATATTTATAATAAATTCCAATTGAAATATAATCGAATCATATTTAAAATATTTTAATATAATTTAAATTTTATCTAATTATCTAAAAAAAATTTATGTGTAACATACATGAACGTGACTAGTATAACAAAATATAATATTTGCAAAAAGTAAAAATAATGTATTTCCTTGATAGAAGGAAGCGATCAGTTATTATGCTATTCAAAATAATGTGACTAGTACAACAAAATACGAGATTTGTTAAATATAAAAACAATAATGCTAAGTTTACTACCAAATGCTTACTACCAAAATAACGTGACTAGTACAACAAAATACGAGATTTCTCACCCCCCTACTATATGGGCCATACCGGCCCCACCCTGTCCCCTAAACGGTGGCTATCACGTGACATTTCTGTCACCGGACGGCCGCCAGGTCCCACCTCTCTCTCCTCCCCCAATGGACGACCATCACGTGACCGCCACGTCAGCGCTATGTGGCTGGTTATAAGAAGGTTGTAGGCATTTGGTTGTAGTCATAGCATAGCCCATATAAAAATTAGAGTTAATTATCGAAATGATAGATGATGAATTTAGTGTTTGCCATTTTGATGATCGAACTTTATTTTGGTCGAAATGGTGAATGAGCTTTGCATTTTGTTTCAATTATTGCCTGAAGTAAATTATGTTGATATTTTTGGATAAAAATCAATAAAAATGGACATGTGATGGTCACGTGCCCTGTTTTTAATGGTTATTTTGTCAAAATTTTGGTTTTTGACTACTATTTTTAACGATTTTTAACAATTTTCATCCAAACAATTTTCTTCGAACACTAATATTCTTCTAAAAATGATAGTCCAAAATCCAAAACTTTACAAAAGAGCAATAAAAATAGGACATATGACCATCACATGTCCATTTTTATTGTTCTTTATCCAAAAATATCAATAAAATTTATTTCAGGCACTAATTAAGCCAAAATGTAAAGCTCATGCACCATTTTGACAAAAAAACATTGATCCCAAAAAGGGCAAATACTACATTCTTCATGTACCATGAGGGCTTTCTTAGTAAAAAATTATTGTATTTTCTTGATAGAAGGAAGTCGTGGTAGGTCTAAGATGGTAGAACACGGACTAACAACAGAGCTACAAGCGAAACCCGAAAGTCCGCTCTCTACTATAACCCAAGTTATCGTCGAAATACAGAGCTTCTGGCAAAAACAGTTTGCCCTCTGAAGAACTCGATTCCAATGGATCATAAAAAACAAGGGTGAATTTGGCACACCAGAAACTCACAAGTCTCTCTCTCTAAGTGATAAAAAACTCCTAAGAAGCATACCGCCAAGAACAGGTTACAAATTGACTATAAGGAAAAAGAAGCTATAAACGATTGTTCTTCTCTTTACGTTTGCAGATGCTACAATGAGATAGAATAGAACAAAGAAGAAGAAGAAAGATCTGAATAGAACTCTTACTTGGGTGATCAAAACCACCAACACTCAAAACAAGTTTTTCTCTATCCGTGATCTGCTCCCAGGATCCAGGAAGCTCTTGAAGAACTTCTGGAATGCTCGTGTTACCTCCCTCTTGGACTCGCATAAACTCCTGGAATCCTTGGCACAATAACCTCTCTTCAACTCTCTTTCTCTCTCTCTCAAAATTATGAATCATACTTCAAAAAGCAACAAAGGAGAGTATTTATAGAGGAACATGGCCACATAGTCAATTATAAAGAGATTAGAACAAAATTAATTCAAATCCCACAAAATTTGATCTGAATTAAAGATTCAATCTTTTTATAACTAACTCTGAACTTCCTTCAGCGTAGCAGCACATCAGGACAGCGGCCTATCGTGTATCGCCCAGCGCCTGTCATGCCCCGGTCCCGCAGGGCCGTTCGTTCTCGCTTTGGTCCCTACGGAACCGATCGTCCTCGCATGGACGTGATGCCACGCAAGCCTAAAATGCGCTTGCACAAGGCCAAAGCTTTGATACAAGGGCAAGTAAGCTATTCAATACTAAAGCAGCCGCACACATAATTTACAGAAAAGTAAAGAACACAATGACATATAAAAACAAGCTCTTTTATTGATATACATAAGTGTTACAATTGGCGTTTGGCCGAGGTTACAATTCGCTCAAGCACTCTTTCTCTCGATTACAATGATACCATTCCATACATTATGTCCCTCTATATAAAAGCAGCTTAAACTCGATACGGCTCAAGACATCGACTCCAGATTTTTGGTTCCTTGGGATGAGGCACGGCTATCACTTCCTCAGACGAACAAGCACCTGAGAACAAGCAAACTGTTGGTGGGTCAGCACTTTTATAAGTACCGGTGAGTCTAAAACAACTGAATAGAAGCTACACCCCCTGAAACCCACTCTAAGTAAGCATGTGGCAAAATATTTCATTACTAGCCAATTTTATCTAAGTTCATTTCATGCAACTCAGGATTATAGTCAGATTACATCTTTTGAAAACATAGTTTGGAAATATTTTTGCATATTCAAACCATAAGCATATAATTGGGACAGTGCTCTATTGTGCAGTGCGCAGCATGTATTATGCATCCAAAATCTAACTCTTTGGGGCAAAGCTCTATAGTGGACTGATCATCACAAATCAAAGCAAACATTTAGTGGACAATCATATTTCTAAGCATACAAGCAGAACTATCTATATAATTTTGGTCCTCGAGAAACTCAAGATCGGTAGCGGTAATCCAGCTAACCAATGACTCACATTCTGATCCTATTAGCAGTTGTGACCAAGGTTCAGCTCTGCACTAATAGTCATTGTCTGACTGATGCAAATGCATGAAGCACTAACAGATAAACTTAATGATGCAGACAAAATAAATGAGCAAGCTATAAGTATACACTCTTATGTATCTTACCCCATTGCCGAACGGTTATCCCTGCAGTAGACACACAAGTTAGCCACAATTTGCACATTCATAACTTATATATCAATCTAGGCATCAGGCATTGGATATGCAAGAAGGTAAACCTAACATGTGCCCTAACTATATGATGGTCCATGGGTAGCCCCATGATTAGCAGCGGTCGCCCAAGGTTCAGCTCTTCACTGGCACGCGCATGTGTCGACAGCTGTGACCCAAGGTTCAGCTCTTCTCCAACACACCCGAGTGCAAGAAGCTGTGACATCATGGGTTTCGCACAACACTAATAGATATATCGCCCAACTAGACCCTTGCGAGCCGTACCCTCAGGAGGATCCAAAAATCTCTTCCGGACCGAGCGATTCCCAGTGCCCCAGGAATCGTTCGAGAGACAAGACCCTGTACACAAGTTGTCCGAGACCAATGCAATGACATGAACATATTAAGCAAGCAAAACAATGATCAAGCAAAACATATACGGTCTTAGCAAAACACATCTTATCAAACGAAGCACATCTCTCACATAACTAATAACACACCCCAATAGACCCTTGCGGGCCGTACCCTCAGGGTGTACTATTAGTCACTGCATTCACATATTTTCACTTATAGCAGTTCGATATAGCAAATAGACAAGCGAAACATATAAAGGCAAGCACGATTGATTCATATCTAACATGCAATAACTATCTCTTTCTTAGCATATTCAAAGGGACATATTCGAGCCATTCATTTACTTATCTTCTTAGCATGGCAAAGGTTTAATTGATAGCTGTGTCGGTATAACTAAGCATGCAATATTTTTTATACCTTCTTATGCAAAGCAATGGTTCTATCTCATTTTAGACAAGCATTCCCATTTCTCTAATTAGGCAAGCAAGCAGACGGCTTTGTTTCAATGACAAGCTATGTGAATTCTCTTATTAGCATGCTGAGTCGGTTCTATCATTCTTCTTATGAAACAATCTTCTTAAGCAACAAGCATTCAAAAACTCAGATTCATTATTAAGTCATGAAAGAATCAGAGAATACAGTTCTGCCCACTCACATTGATCAATCGGTCAAGAACTCTTCGAGAAGACTTTTGTTCGAGTAAGCAAGGCGATATCACTTATATATAGTGCCTACGTGGAGTGGAGCACTATATACTTACCCACCAACAAAGAGTTTTATCCTCAAAACTCAAGGAGAAACTCACAAAAATACAGAGCAACGATAGTCCTCATCCCCCACCATCCTTAATCAAAATACAAGCAAATCACAAGCACGAAAGCACAAATCTCAAGCAACAAAATCAAATCCAGAAAACTTTTGCGCTCATCTTTGAGAATATTTATGGACTTATTGTATGAAACGTTCATTGCATCACAATCATAACTCAGAGTCGGAGACAACGGAATGGGCAAAGAATCGAGTCGCTCTGATACCACTATGTCACGCCCCGGTCCCACAGGACCGTTCGTCCTCGCTTTGGTCCCTACGGAACTGATCGTCCTCGCACGGGCGTGATACCGTGCAATCCTAAAATGCGCTTGCACAAGGCTAAAGCTTTGATACAAGGGTAAGTAAGCTATTCAATACTGAAGCAGCGGCACACATAATTTACAAAAAAGTAAAGAACATAATGGCATATAAAAATAAGCTCTTTCATTGATATACAGAAGTGTTACAAGCGACACTTGGCCGAGGTTACAATTCGCTCAAGCACTCTTTCTCTCGATTATAATGACACCATTCCATATATTATGTCCCTCTATATAAAAGCAACTCAAACTCGATACGTCTCAAGGTATCGACTCCAGATTTACGGTTCCTTGGGATGAGGTACGACTATCGCTTCCTCGGACGAACAAGCACCTGAGAACAAGCAAACTATTGGTGGGTCAGCACTTTTATAATTACTGGTGAGTCTAAAATAACTGAACAAAAGCTACACCCCCTGAAACCCATACTAAGTAAGCATGTGGCAAAATATTTTATTACTAGTGATCTTGCTAGTTTTACCTAAGTTCATTTCATGCAACTCAAGATTATAGTCAGATTATATCTTTTGAAAATATAGTTTGGAAACAGTTTTGTATATTCAAACCCTAGGCATATAATCGGGACAGTGCTCTATCGTGCAGTGCGCAACATGTATTGTGCATCCAAAAATCTAACTCTTTGGGGCAAAGCTCTATAGTGGACTTATCATCACAAATCAAAGCAAATATTTAGTGGATAATCATATTTCTAAGCATAAAAGCAGAACTATCTATATAATTTTGGTCTTCGAGAAACTCAGGATCGGTAGTGTAATCCAGCTAACCAATGACTCACATTCTGATCCTATTAGCAGCTGTGACCAAGGTTCAGCTCTGCACAAATAGCCATTGTCTGACCGATACAAATGCATGAAGCACTAACAAATAAACTTAACGATGCAGACAAAATGAATGAGTAAGCTATAAGTATACACTCTTATGTATCTTACCCTATTGCCAAATGGTTATCCCTGTAGCAGGCACACAAGTTAGCCACAATTTGCACATTCATAAATTATGTATCAATCTAGGCATTAGATGTTAGGTATGCAAGGAGGTAAACCTAATATGCGCCCTAACTATATATGGTCCATGAGTAGCCCCATGATTAGCAGCGGTCGCCCAAGGTTCAGCTCTTCACTAGCACGCGCAGGTGTCGGCAGCTGTGACCCAAGGTTCAGCTCTTCACTAACACACCCGAGTGCAAGCAGCTATGATATCATGGGTTCCGCACAACACTAATAGACATATTGCCCCATTAGACTCTTATGAGCCGTAGCCTAAGGGCCATCTAAAAATCTCTTCAGGATCGAGCAATTTCTAGTGCCCCAGGAATCGTTCGAGAGATAAGACCCTGTGCACAAGTTGTCCGAGACTAATGCAATGACATGAACACATTGTGCAAGAAAAATAATGATCAAGCAAAATATATAGGGTCTTAGCAAAATACATCTCATCAAACGAAATACATCTTTATCAAATGAAGCACACCTCTCACATTACTAATAGCACACCCCACTAGACCCTTGTGGGCCGTATCCTCAGGGCATACTATTAGTCACTGCATTCACACAGTTTTACTTATAGCAGATCGATACAGCAAACAGACAAGCAAAACATATAAAGGCAACCACGATTGATTTATATCTAACATGCAATAACTATCTCTTTCTTAGCATATTCAAAGGGACATATTCGAGCCATTCATTTACTTATCTTCTTAGCATGGCAAGTGTTCGATTGATAGCTATGTCGGTATAACTAAGCATGCAATATTTTGTATACCTTCTTATGCAAAGTAATGGTTCTATCTTATTTCAGACAAGTATTTCCATTTCTCTAGTTAGGCAAGCAAGTAGACGGATTTATTTTAATGATAAGCTATGTGAGTTCTCTTATTAGCATGCTGAGTTGGTTCTATTATTCTTCTTATGAAATAATCTTCTTAAGCAACAAGCATTCAAAAACTCAGATTCATTATTAAGTCATACAAGAATCAGATAATGCAGTTCTGCCCACTCATATTGATTAATCGGTCAAAAACTCTTCGAGAAGACTTCCGTTCGAGTAAGCAAGGCGATATCACTTGTACATAGTGCTTACGTGGAGCGGGGCACTACAACGCCCACCTGTGCATGCGCACATTGCCGTGCATCGCCTGCGCAGCACCCATTTAGCACCCTGCTCAAGCACCTGTACATGCACCCGTGCATGCTACTCGCACATAAACTAGCGCATAAGCACATCAAATATGTAAAAGCACCATGCGTCGATGCTGACATGCTAAGTGTAAAGTGCGCCAACAAAGTACCACTTTGCGCCCTTGAGCCCGAGCCCAAGCCCGAGCTCGAGCCCGAGCCCGAGCCCGAGCCCGAGTTTGAGTCTGAGTCGCTAAGCCCCTTTGGGGTTTAGCTCCTATGGAATAAATTTTAAGAGTATGCCAAAAAGCATAAATGCTTTCATAAGGAGTTAATCACTTTTTCTCTTAGAAAAATACTCCCACATGGTACCCATGTGCCTCACCATACCCCATGTGCATACCTCAACACAAGCAAAGCATTATATTGAGATACCCATTTGGTGGTGTAACCGATGTGGGACTATCTTTCACTAGTCCAAAGGCAAAAATACCAACAATCCCCTACATATCTCATTATATGGATTAAGCATTTCCCACAGTGACTGCCCATAATGCATTAGTATAGATATCGCTTCGACTTGAATCTTTCTGCATGGGTCAAATAGCAGCATGATACAAGAATGGACTAAGCCTTAAATTTTGTACCATAGTGCTAATTCTTCCCACTCACACAATGATATCAACTATGCTTCTAGTTGCACATTAATGGCCCTGTGCACGCCTGATTTTGGTGTATATATTTTGGGCGTCTACAAGTTTTTCTTTAAGAGACGACATATATCTCTTTCCATACACTATAGGTGAGTTTTTTAAAAGAGTCCTTGGCATAAAGCCTTAAGTTTTCTTGCGGTGCTACACCGCTATGACATGGCCTAAAGACAAGGTTCACTACCTCATGTGGTATCCTCCACTGTAGCTTGAGGTCTCAGCCTCTTTGTAGTGCGAAGTCTTGTGCTTTCTTGTGGTGTTATATCGTTGTGACATGGCTCGGTGTAGCCGAGGATTTATATCTTTTACCCCTGTGGTGTCACACCACTGTAACATTAGGTCATAAACCTCTTTGTAGTATTGCCTACTATAAACCCCCTCACCCAAAATAGATATTTTGTGTGTATTTTATCTTATTATATTTATAATAGATATTAAATTTCTTTAGAGTATTCTCTTAGTTAATTAGAAAATAAATTTTTTGATATATTTACATATATAAATATTTATTTAGAATTATTTTTAGGCTATTTTAGATTTTTGGAGATTTTTCTAGAATTTTTGGTAATTAAAACCTAGGAAACGTAAATTTTTAGGACTTTTATGATTTACTATAAGACCATACTTGTATGTTGTTACTACCAAACATTTATTTTAGATTTAAAACATTTAGATATATATTTTTATGTAATTTATTTAGAATTTTAAGAAATTTTTGGATTTTTGGAATTATTGAGAATTTATTTGGATATATAAAGTCTTAATATTAGATAGATGCTAATTTAGTGTTAATAGATATTAATAAGATTATATATAAATTATTTGTATTATCTTTAATTCTATTTAGCATTATAAATTATTGAGATAAATTTAAACTATGTCTTAAATTAATTCAAATCATGAGCATACTAGGAAAGCAACTTCATGTATATCCTATCCTTATTTAAACTTATCCTAATCATATCCAAATTAGCCAATCCTCTTCGTATTCAATTAAGTAGTATCCACCATTATAAATACCTATTATACTTATAGAATAAACTCATATTTCATATTTTTCTACCCCAAATTTCTCTCTTTTTCGTCCAAAAATAGTCAAAATTTGTCATAAATTCAGCCTCATTTTCTAGTACTTATGACGACTTAAAAAGACGATATTCCTAGCTCTGGACTCCAAACGTGCTCCAATTTTTTTATTAGAACCATATCAAGGTTAATTTTATGAATATATAATTTATTTTAATACTTTCTGAACCAATTTTTCAAAAAAATTCTAAAAGTGCCATTTGTCCAAAATTAGACGCATTTTGGTATTTTCAAGATTTTGGGAGATCCGAAACTCAAAATTATGAGCCGTTTGAAGTTTCAAAAAGATGACATGATAAAATTATATAAAATTATTTGTTAGAATTTAACATACAATTTTAATCTACTGTAAAAATTGTGCAACATAGACGTAACTAAGAAATCACCAAAAACTGTCATTTGTTCGCCCTTGTGGCCATAACTCTTTACCGACTTATAATTTTATAAAACTGTCAATTCTGACATTCATGTATCACTAAAATCTATAGGATTCCAAACACAAATCTAGGATTTAAGTTAGTTGACTTTTTGGTCAATGGATAGCCTCGATTTGGGTGTCATGGATCCCAAATTCGTAAAGTTGGCTTTCTTTGGACTGAAATTAGGGTTTAAACACTAAAATCATATTATAATAAAATTAAAAATACTATTTTAGGTTATTTTATTCAAAATTAAAATAGATTAAAATGGAGGAACCTATTCACCCACTTTGTAACCTAACTTGTTTAATTTATGTGACGGGTAGATCGGACGACGCCTTGAGTTGCGACTTTATCCTTTTTTAGAGCAGACAAGCATACCTTGCCATTGTACTGTGATTTACATTCTATATGGTGAATTCATTTTATTTTTGTTATTTAGATCATATATTTTAACTGCTATATAAACTGTGCATCCAAGAATAACTTGGGTGCAATGATGGTAGTGTCGTATTTTATCTTTATTATATATTATGTATGTTAACCTAGTTTTACGAGACCACCCTATTATCATGAGATATTTTTATATTTTATTTGGCCATGACACATTTCTTACACGAGTTGTGAGTCTCATATAGATCACAGAATTACGTATTAACTGATCATCAGTACGTATGGAACGTGCGACAGAAAATAACTGCTAATAGAGATATTAGAAGGCTTGGCAGTTATTAGAGGTCTCATCGTGTCATGAATATGGCATGAATAGAGCATAGGATGGGAAGAATAATAAGTAAGGCGTTTGGGCTCCTTTACACTTTTTTTGTGTAACCCGTACGCTCCGTCGGAGATGCGTGGTCAGATGACCCCTATATTATCTATAGACGGCCTCTGACGTTCAACAAAAGTCTTGCTTTTTAGGCCTCTGATTCTCCAAGAGAATCATGCCAATCCCATTTTAGCCAGATAGCCCACGTGTTGGAAAGTTATTCTCAAAGTGCATTCACATAGGCGGTAAGACGACCCTTTGGATATTTATTTTCAGTAATTTATTGGCATGTTGTAAACCCCTCACCCAAAATAGGTATTTTGTGTATATTTTATATTATTATATTTATTATAGATGTTGAATTTCTTTAGAGTATTCTCTTAGTTAATTAGAAAATAAATTTCTTGATATATTTACTTATATAAATATTTATTTAGAATCATTTTATGTTAGTTTAGATTTTGGAGATTTTCTAGAATTTTTGGTAATTAAAACTTAGGAAACATAAATTTTTAGGACTTCCATGATTTACTATAAGACCATACTTGAATATTGTTACTACCAAATATTTATTTTAGAGTTAAAATATTTAAATATATTTTTATGTAATTTATTTAGAATTTTAAGTAATTATTGGATTTTTGGAATTATTTAGGATTTATTTGGATATATAAAGTCTTAATATTAGATAGAGCTAATTTAGTGTTAATAGATATTAATAAGATTATATATAAATTATTTGTATTATCTTTAATTCTATTTAAGATTATAAATTATTGAGATAAACTCAAACTCTATTTTAAATTAATTCAAATCCTGAGCCTACTAGGAAAACAACTTCATGCATATCCTATCCTTATTTAAACTGATCCTAATCATATCCAAATTAGCCAATCCTACTCTTATTCAATTAAACAATCTTCACAATTATAAATACCTATTAGACTTATGGAATAAACTCATCTTTCATATTTTTTATCCCCAAACTTCTCTCTTTTTTGTCCAAAAATAGTCAAAATTTGTCATAAATTCAGCCTCATTTTTTAGTAGTTATGACAGCTTAAAAAGATGACATCTCCTAGCTCTGGACTCCAAACGTGCTCCAGTTTTTTTTGTTAAAATCATATCAAGGTTAGTTTTCTAAATATATAAATTATTTTAGTAATTTTAGAACCTATTTTTCCATAATATTCTGAAAGTGCCAGTTGTCCAAAATTAGACGCGTTTTCGTATTTTTGAGATTTTGGGAGATTTTAAACTCGGAATTACAAACCGTTTAAAGTTTAGGAAAGCTGACATGATGAACTTCTAGAAAATTATTTTTTAGAATTTAAAATATAATTTTATTCTACTGTAAAATTCGTGCAACATAGACGTAAATAGAAAACTACCGAAAACTGTCATCTGTGCGCCCTTGTGGCCATAACTCTTTACTGCCTTGTGATTTTATAAAACTATCGATTCTAGCGTTCATATAGCATTGAAATCTATAGGATTCCATACACAAATCTAGGATTTGAGTTGGTTGACGTTTTGGTCAACGGATCGCCTCGATTTGCGTGCCACGGATCACAAATTCGTAAAGTTGACTTTCTTTGGACAAAAATTAGGGTTTAGCAATAAAATCAGATTATAATAAGATTAAAATACTATTAGGTTATTTTATTCAAAATTAAAATAGATTAAAATGGAGGAACTTATTCACCAACTTTTGTAACCTAACTTGTTTAATTTATGTGACGGGTAGATCGGACGACGCCTTGAGTTGGGACTTCATTCTTTTTCAGAGCAGAAAAGTATACCTTGCCATTGTACTGTTATTCATATTCCATATGTTGTATGCATCTTTATTTCTTTCTTTAGTTCATATATTTTAACTGTTATATAAAATGCGCGCGACGGTGTCATCGCGGTATATTTTTATTTATGTATTTGCATTGACCTTGTTTATGAGACTACCCCATTATCATGTAGCATCTTTAGGTTCATTGGCCGTGACACAGTTGTCACACGAGTTGTGAGTCTCATATAGATTACGGACTGGCGTGCAGGGTTTGGCCTCCTGTACGTGTGGGTCATGCGTTAGGAATAACTGCTGTTAGAAACTTTGCATGCTAGTAGACTTAGCTGCTATTAGAGGTCTAGGGACATAGCTTATTGTAGTATGGTGGTCCCATCCTTGTCCTTATTTGGTTGCAGGATTGGGCTAGGGTACTAAGAATAGGCTATGAACCAAAATTGTGTCATGGATGTGACATGCTTAGAGCATGGGGTGGTGAGAACAACAAGTACCGCATTTGAGCTCCTTTGCACTTTTTTTATTGTGCGTCCGGATTCTCCGCTGGAGATACGGGTGGTGATGACCACTATATATTATATTATTATCAGGCGGGCCTCCGTCGTTTAAAAGACGACGTGCCTTTGTAGGCCCCTGGATCTCCAAAAGAGAACCATGCCAAATCCTAATTTTCAGCCAGATAGCTCACTTGTGGGAAAAGTTGTTCTTAACTGCATTCACTTAGACGGTTAGGCGACCATTGGATATTTATTTTAGTACTTTATTGGCATGTGTTTTATGTATCTTGTTACGTCCCTCTGAGGACCTGGCCCCTTCCAGGTGTATCTGTTATTGAGTATTCGCAGGAGCGCAGATTCGGATGGTTACATGTGTTTCGAGGATGTCTTCTCTTCGAGCCCGTGATTGTTAGCTGGTAATCTTATATGGTGTTTGTTGTGTTGTCCTTATATTGTATTTGCTCGCATATTCGAGTTGGTAGTGGATTTGTTTTCACCCAACTATCATCCTTAGATACTTCCTATTGAGATCTAGTTTCATAAATACTGGTTATTTATTTATATTAATTTTCGTGGATGAGATTTAGATTGTACCATGTGACTTGTGACATATATTTTTACTACTTGTGGATTGATATTCATATTACAGCGTACGTATGGGTTATGATTTCCATATATTGGAGTTGTCATATCCATGCGGCTGGCATGCTTACGTGTCCTAGTTCTACGTATTTTTGGGACTGGGGCATGACATATTTTTTGTGGTGGCCCACGCAGGTCGAGAGCATATTGTCTCGGTTATGTTACTGTACCGAACAAGCCTGCACCTAGGAATAGAGTATAGGATCTCATCCACAATTGACTATGATTCATCTTCCTCCTATCTGTTCTATTTGAACAATTGTATCCTGCTTGATTCCTGTACTTCCCAAATAATTCCTTGAGTAGAGCCCCTCCTAGAATATATAAGTCCTGTTGTTAGGTGATAAGTAAGGTAACCTTCCTATTAAGAGTACCACTAGAGTGTTGACACACCACTAAGTTTAGAATATCTAGTGAATCCTAGAATTCCTTATCTATAGATTAGTTTACCATTATCCCTTGATGTATTATGAAGGACTTGAGAGTAGTATAGATACTACTAGAGTTAGTTAGAAGTTTGGCCATATTGTTTGACCCTAGTATTGAGGAACCAATAGAAAACCAAAATTGAAAACTATGACTGAACCTAACCTTCATAGTTAGATAGTATTGGAGAACTATAAACTTAGATCATTTTCTTATTAATTGTAGACAGCACCTTAGGAAGCCTAGAGGAATGTAATCAACACTTTTTCCTTGATTATACCTCGAACATAGCAACTAGCATACCACCCCCCTTAGAGAACCATGATGCTATCTAGAGCCCTCTATTTTAATTTTTATACCTTGTTCCTCTGCGACCTTAGCGTTCGCCAATTGTACGACGACTAAATTTTGTTCTTCTCTTCATCTTTTAAGTTGTGCCACTTGGCACCTCTAATTTTAGACTAAGTGCTTGTATTCTATGATAGGATATATAGTTTGCTAAAGTTATAGTTGTGACATTGGATTTTGAATTGTATGCCTTATAGTTAGAACCTGATAGTTGAGTTGTTCAGTTAGATTTTGATGATTACCCCTAGTTGTAGATCACATAATTTGTACCCTCACCTCGATACAAGTTAGATCCCTTCCTTTTGACGGCTAGTAACTCTTCTATCCTTACTATTGATACTTGTTCTATAAACACTATGACTAAGACTTAAGACGACCATGACCTATGTAATATAGGAGGATACCCTAATAGGTACTAAGACCCTTTCTCGTAGACCTTAATAGGAGCTTCTACGGTATCCTTAAAATAATATAATATTAGTTTATTGTTATAAGTTGGATAGTATACCTCGTAACTTAGTATCACATAGTCCTCTTGACCCATCGATGTAGTGTAACTGAATGACATTATCTATATGCTAGCAAAAGATGATAGTGTTTACTCAGACGGTAGAATTTAGAGGCCCATGCCCTATTTGGTCGATTAGAGACTTAGACAAGGAGTTGTATGACAACTGTAGAGATTGTATAGTCTTAACTTCTTGTGAACTTGAAATATGTTGTGACTTCTTTCATCATGATCTAGCGCATTTATATTTCATATACTACCCTGACTTATGCTGCTATTTTATAGCCTAGTTTTGTAAGCTTATTCTTTTATTGAGCTTGATCATGAGATATGTATTATTGGGGACGCCTACTGATACAATTGTCTAATCAGAATCAGTGTATTACGGTCTGATCAACCATAGTACGCTTGATTCGCCTTTCGCAATAATACTTTACGTGGATTGAGACATATAGTTGACTAGTAGACACCTGTACTTGCCCTCTAGATATGTCTGAGTAGATCGTATCGGTTACATAACTGTACTAATACGAGCATGTGAATAGGAATTACCAAAATAGGATTTCAATCCATAACTGCCTTGACAATTCTCTTTTGAATTCTTTAATCGCCTTGAACCCCATACTTGTATTATATTACCTCCCCCTTGAACTCTTTATTATTGTTTTCCGTCTTTCTCTATTTCGGAAAGACGAATCTTGTGCTTGATATGAGTTGATACACAGAGAGTACTAGATATACCCATAGGCCTATCACATTACTAGATGACTATCTTTTATAATTGATTAAGGGCATATCATATGTTATATACTTGGTGTTAAAGTTTTGAGGATTAAATAACATGATTAAATAATTTAAGGAATATCTTTCTTAAACGTATAGCCTTATGTGATAGATGGGTAAATTCTAAGTTGGGTAGAAGTTGCATTGTCAATTTGAGAGGAATTTCTTTTAGATTGTGATCAAGTAAGATTAGATTGGGAGATTCAAGTCATTTTAATTTTGAAAAATTTTAAAAGAAGGATTAAGATAATGAGGATTTAACGAATTTTAAAATCTTGATATTGCGGACCAAATATTTATATTTTGAGCACATGATTTAAATTTTGAATATTGAAGGTTGAATCATCGATTTAAATTTTGAGGATAAATATAGAATTTTAGACTTGAACAATTGGTGAATTAGATTTAAATTTTATAATTTGATGATTTGAATTAAAAGTTCAATTTTGATTGTTGGGTCACCTATTTGAAATATTGAGGATATAAATTGAGTTTAAATATTTGAAGAGTACAAAATTTTTAAGTTGAGAATAGGAATAAGATTTGATTAGAATTGTTTATTGTTCAAAGTCTAGAGGAGATTATGATAGTTAGAAATTGTGATATAAATTTTGATGTGGGAAGTCATATAGATTTAAGTCAGATTTGGATGTTGATTATTTAAAAATCGAGAAGAGATTACGACAGGTTCAATTTTGATTTAAACAGTGGTTATTTTAATTTTGAAGTGATTGCGATGGATTTGAATATATTTTGTTATTTAAATTTTTGGAAGAGATTGCGATTGAATTGCCTTATGTATGAATGTGAATGATTTATCAAACCATGCCTTATTTTTAATTTCGAGGACAAAATTCTTTTAAGTTGTTTAGATTGTAAATCCCCCCACCCAAAATTGATATTTTGTGTATATTTTATATTATTATATTTATTATAGATGTTGAATTTCTTTAGAGTATTCTCTTAGTTAATTAGAAAATAAATTTCTTGATATATTTACTTATATAGATATTTATTTAGAATTATTTTAGGTTAGTTTAGATTTTGGAGATTTTCTAGAATTTTTGGTAATTAAAACTTAGGAAACATAAATTTTTAGGACTTCCATAATTTACTATAAGACCATACTTGAATATTGTTACTACCAAACATTTATTTTAGAGTTAAAATATTTAAATTTATTTTTATGTAATTTATTTAAAATTTTAAGAAATTATTGGATTTTTGGAATTATTTAGGATTTATTTGGATATATAAAGTCTTAATATTAGATAGAGCTAATTTAGTGTTAATAAATATTAATAAGATTATATATAAATTATTTGTATTATCTTTAATTCTATTTAAGATTATAAATTATTGAGATGAACTCAAACTCTATTTTAAATTAATTTAAATCCTGAGCCTACTAGGAAAACAACTTCATGCATATCCTATCCTTATTTAAACTGATCCTAATCATATCCAAATTAGCCAATCCTACTCTTATTCAATTAAACAATCTTCACCATTATAAATACCTATTAGACTTATGGAATAAACTCATCTTTCATATTTTTTATCCCCAAACTCCTCTTTTTTTTGTCCAAAAATAGTCAAAATTCGTCATAAATTCAGCCTCATTTTTTAGTAGTTATGACAACTTAAAAAGATGACATCTCCTAGCTCTGGACTCCAAACGTGCTCGAGTTTTTTTTGTTAAAATCATATCAAGGTTAGTTTTCTGAATATATAAATTATTTTAGTAATTTTAGAACCTATTTTTCCAGAATATTCCGAAAGTGCCAGTTGTCCAAAATCAGATGCATTTTCGTATTTTTGAGATTTTGGGAGATTTCGAACTCGGAATTACAAACCGTTTGAAGTTTAGGAAAGCTGACATGATGAACTTCTAGAAAAGTATTTTTTAGAATTTAAAATATAATTTTATTCTACTGTAAAATTCGTGCAACATAGACGTAAATAGAAAACTACCGAAAACTGTCATCTGTGCGCCCTTGTGGCCATAACTCTTTACTGACTTGTGATTTTATGAAACTATCAATTCTAGCATTCATGTAGCATTGAAATCTATAGGATTCCATACACAAATCTAGGATTTGAGTTGGTTGACGTTTTGGTCAACGGATCGCCTCGATTTGCGTGCCACGGATCACAAATCCGTAAAGTTGACTTTCTTTGGACAAAAATTAGGGTTTAACAATAAAATCAGATTATAATAAGATTAAAATACTATTAGATTATTTTATTCAGAATTAAAATAGATTAAAATGGAGGAACCTATTCTCCCACTTTTGTAACCTAACTTGTTTAATTTATGTGACGGGTAGATCGGACGACGCCTTGAGTTGGGACTTCATTCTTTTTCAGAGTAGGCAAGTATACCTTGCCATTATACTGTTATTCATATTGCATATGTTGCATGCATCTTTATTTTTGTCTTTAGTTCATATATTTTAACTGTTATATAAAATACGCGCGACGGTGTCATCGCGGTATATTTCTATTTATGTATTTGCATTGATCTTGTTTATGAGACTACCCCATTATCATGTAGCATCTTTAGGTTCATTGGCCGTGACACAGTTGTTACACGAGTTGTGAGTCTCATATAGATCACGGACTGGCGTGCAGGGTTTGACCTCCTGTACGTGTGGGCCGTACGTTAGGAATAATTGCTGTTAGAAACTTTGCATGCTAGTAGACTTAGTAGTTATTAGAGGTCTAGGGACATAGCCTATTGTAGTACGGTGGTCCCATCCTTGTCCTTATTTGGTTGCAGGATTGGGCTAGGGTACTAAGAATAGGCTATGAACCAAATTGTGTCATGGATGTGACATTCTTAGAGCATGGGGGGAGAACAACAAGTACCGCATTTGAGCTCATTTGCACTTTTTCTATTGTGCGCCCGGATTCTCCGCTGGAAATACGGGTGGTGATGACCACTATATATTATATTATTATCAGGCGGGCCTCCACCGTTTAAAAGATGACGTGCCTTTGTAGGCCCCTAGATCTCCAAAAGAGAACCATACCAAATCCTAGTTTTCAGCCAGATAGCTCACTTGTGGGGAAAGTTGTTCTTAACTGCATTCACTTAGACGGTTAGGCGACCATTGGATATTTATTTCAGTACTTTATTGGCATGTGTTTTATGTATCTTGTTATATCCCTCTGAGGACCGGGCCCCTTCCAGGTGTATCTGTTATTGAGTATTCGTAAGAGCGCAGATTCGGATGGTTACATGTGTTTCGAGGATGTCTTCTCTTCGAGCCCGTGATTGTTAGCTGGTAATCTTATATGGTGTTTGTTGTGTTGTCCTTATATTGTATTTGCTCTTATATTCGAGTTGGTAGTGGATTTGTTTCCACCTAACTATCATCCTTAGATACTTCCTATTGAGATCTAGTTTCATAAATACTGGTTATTTATTTATATTGATTTTCGTAGATGAGATTTAGATTGTATCATGTGACTTGTGACATATATTTTTACCACTTGTGGATTGATATTCATATTACAGTGTACGTATGGGTTATAGTTTCCACATATTGGAGTTGCCATATCCATGCGGCTGGCATGCTTACGTGTCCTAATCCTACGTATTTTTGGGACTGGGTTGTGACACATGCTTCTATGTATCTTGTTACGTCCCTCTGAGGACCTGGTCCCTCTCCAGGTGTAGACCATCATGACTATTTATAGGAGCACGGATCAGGACTTGCTACTTTATTCTCTTTCGATGAGGTCTTTCCTTCGAGCCTCTCTGATCATTAGATGATATACTTATTATATTTAATTTTATATTCTACTTTGGTAGTAGATTTATCTCCATCCAACTATTAGTTCTTCTAGACTAGTTCATATTTAGTTTATTGACATATTTGATCATTTATTTTTTTATGATTTCTGTAGATGAGATTTAGTTATGTCATGTGACTTGTGACAATGATATACCACTTGTGAATTATTGTTCATAATACAGCGTACGTATGTATAATGGTTTCCATATAGTGAAGTCTCCATATACATGCTGTTGGCATACTTATGTATTCCTAGTCCTATGTATTTTAGGACTGGGATGTGACATATTTTTATGGTGGCCCATACAGGTCGAGTTAGCCATTTCGGCTATATAACTGTACCGAGCGGGCCTGCACCTAGGATTAGAGTTTTAGGTCTCATCCATATTTGTCTATGACTTACCTTTCTTCCAACCCATTCTATTTAAATTATTGTATCCTGCTTGATTCATGTACTTCTCATAATCTTTTGTCCGTCTCTTACAGAGAGATAAATTTGTGCATGCAGGTCGAGAGTATATTATCTCAGTTACGTTACTGTACCGAGCAAGCCTGAAAATAGGATTAGAGTATAGGATCTCATCCATATATTTGACTTCCTTCTTTATTTTCGTTCCAAATTCTTTGAACTCACCTACCTTCCTTGACCTTCAAAATTTTACACGCTTAATTCTCTTGACATCGGTATCCTTGCTTCCTCACCTCTTCCTATTTAATGTACTTTCCTAATAGTTCCTTGAGTATAGCCTTCTGCTAGAATATAGGAATTATTGTTGTTAAGATGATAATTAGGGTAATATTCCTACTAAGAATATAACTAGAATATTGATCCATCACTAAGTTTAGCATACCTAATGAACCCTAGCATCCCTTACCTGTAAATTGATTGGCCACTTTTCCTTGCCATATTTAGGCATGACTTGAGTATAATATAGATACTACTAGGGTTAGTTAGAAATTTGACCATATTGTTTGACCCTAGTATTAAAGAACCAATAGAAATCCATAGTTGAATATTATGACTAAACCTAACTTTCATAGTGAGATAATATAAGAGGACTATAAATTTAGATTTTTGTCGTGATATTAGCATAACAGTACCTTAGGAAACCAAGAGGAATAAACTAATACCTTAGTAAGAGCAAAGGTATCCTACCTTTAGCTTAGTAGATTTCCTAGAATCTATGATCATCATTGAGTCATACTTGAGTCTCTATGAGTCACCGACCCTGCCATCTTATCCAACTATCTATATACTTTTCTATCTTGCATTAATTCCTTCTTCTATCATAGATCAATTGTCATAGCTCTTTACCAATTAAACCCTATTGAATGAATAGAACCTTTTCCTTGATCATACCTCGAACACAGAGATTAGCATACCATATTTTTCTTAGGAAACCATGATATTATCAAGAGTCTCTCTATTTAATTTTATATATTGTTTCTCCAAAACCATAACGCTCGCTATTTGTGCGACGACTAAAATTTTTCTTCATCTTTCAATTCGTGCCACACAACCCTTCTAATTGTAGGCCAAGTAATTCCTTTTATGTTAGGATATATAGTTTACTAGAATTATAGTTGTTAATCTTAAATTTTGAAATTTTATGCTTAGTAGTTAGAACTTGATAGTTTGAGTTATTCATTTAGATTATGATTTTATGATTTTACTTTAGTTTCAAATCACGTAATTTATATCCATATCTCAATACAGGTTATATCCTCTTTCACTTGAGGGCCAGTGACTTCTCCATTCTTAATATTAATGCTTTATTCTATAAGCACCATGATTAAGACTTAAGATGACCATTACCTATGGAGTTTTATAATATAATAGGATACCTTGATAAGTACCAAGACATTTTTCTTGTATACCCCAATAAGAGTTTATACTTTATCCCCACAAGGCAGTTACAGTATTAGTTGATTCTGGTAAGTTGGGTAGTATGCCTCACAACCTAGTATCACATAGTCTTTTTGACCCATTAGTGTAATTGAATAACACTAACTATATGCTAGCATAAAAAGATAGTACCTATCCAGACTGTAGAACTTTAGAGGCCCATACTCCCATTTAGTCGATTAGAGACTTAGACAAAAGGTTAGTATGGCAACTGTAGAGGCACAATCCTAGACGAGTCTTAGCTTCTTGATAAACTTGAATTATTTTGTACCTTCCTTCATCATAATCCAATGTACTTATATTTTCTGGACTACCTCAACTTATGCTGCTATTATAGCTTAGTATTACAAAATTATTCTTTTATCGAGCTTGTTCATGACATATGTATTATTGGGACGTCCACTAATACATTGTCTAATTAGAATCAGTATATTATGGTCTGATCAACCTTAGTGCACTTGGTTCGCTCTTTGTATGACTATTTTGCGTGGATTGAGATAAAGTTGACTTAGCTTGTTAGATGAATATACTTGCCTTCTGGACAAGCCCGAGCATATCATGTCGGGTACATAACTATATCGATACGAGCCTGCAAATAAAAAATTACCGAAAATAGGATTTTAATCTACAACTGCCTTGATAACTCTCTTTGAATTCTTTAATCACCTTGAACCCCGTACTTTTATTCTATCACCTCCTCCTTGAATTCTATATTGTTGTTTTTATCTTCTCCTATTTTAAAAAGACGAATGCTTGTGCTTGATATAAGTTTAATACACATATAGTACTAGATATACCCTATAGGCCAATCACATTACTTGGTGACTATCTTTTGTAATTAAGGGCATATCATATGTGATAGATTTTTGTGTTAAGATTTTTGAGGATTAGTAAGCACTATTGAATTATTGAGAAAAAAAATTTTGTACAACCTAGTGTTTATGAGAAATGGGTAGATTCTAAGTTGGGTATAAATGTTACATTTTCAACTTGAGGTAAAATTTTTTGATTGTGATCAAGTAAGATTAGATTGAGAGATTTAAGTTATTTTAACTCTAAAAATTTTTAGAAGAATGATTATGATGATGATGATTTAACTTTAAAGATAAGAATACCATATAGAATAAATTTTAAAATTTTGATATTGCAGACCAAATATTTATAATTTGAGCACATGATTTAAATTTTGAATATTAGAGATTGAATTAACGATTTAAATTTTGAGAAAAAAATAGAACACTAAACATGAACATTGATGGATTTAATTCAAAATTTTTATAATTTGATGATTTGAATTAAAAGTTAAATTTTGATCATTGGATCACCAATTTGATATGTTGAGGATGAAAATTGAATTTAAAATTTGAAGAGTACGAAATTTTTAAGTTAAAAATAGGAAAGATTTGATTAAAATTGTTTATTATTTAAAATCTAGAGAAGATTATGATAGTTGGAAATCGTGATGTAAAATTTAATATGAGTTATTTAAATCTTGAATATGTCATATAGATTTAAATTAAATTTGGATGTTGATTATTTAAAAAAAAATTGAGAAGAGATTATAATAGGTTGGATTTTGATTTAAACAGTAGTTATTTTAATTTTGAAGTGATTGCGATAGATTTGAATAGATTTTGTTATTTAAATTTTTGGAAGAGATTGCAATTGACTTGCCTTATATACAAATATAAAAGATTTAGCAAATTATACCTTATTTTTAATTTCGAGGATAAAATTCTTGTAAGTTGGGTAGATTGCAAACCCCCCACCCAAAATAGGTATTTTGTGTGTATTTTATATTATTATATTTGTTATAGATGTCAAATTTTTTTAGAGTATTCTTTTAGTTAATTAGAAAATAAATTTCTTGATATATTTACTTATATAAATATTTATTTAGAATCATTTTAGGCTATTTTAGATTTTTTAGATTTTTCTAGAATTTTTGGTAATTAAAACATAGGAAACGTAAATTTTTAGGACTTTCATGATTTAATATGAGATCATACTTGCATGTTATTACTACCAAATATTTATTTTAGAGTTAAAATATTTAAATATATTTTTCTGTAATTTATTTAGAATTTTAAGGAATTTTTGGATTTTTGGAATTATAGAGGATTTATTTGGATATATAAAGTCTTAATATTAGATAGATACTAATTAAGTATTAATATATATTAATAAGATTATATACAAATTATTTATATGATCTTTAATTATATTTAGGATTATAAATTATTGAGATAAATTTAAACTATATTTTAAATTAATTCAAATCATGAGCATACTAGGAAAGCAACTTCATGCATATCATATCCTTATTTAAACTGATCCTAATCATATCCAAATTAGATAATCCTAATCGTATTCAATTAAGTAGTATCCATTATTATAAATACCTATTAGACTTATGGAATAAACTCATCTTTCATATTTTTCTACCCCAAACTCCTCTCTTTTTCGTCCACAAATAGTCGAAATTCGTCATAAATTCGGCCTCATTTTCTAGTAGTTATGATGACTTAATAAGACGATATCTCCTAGCTCCGAATTCTAAACGTGCTCTAATTTTTTTGTTATAACCATATTAAGGTTAGTTTTCTGAATATATAATTTATTTTAATGATTTATAAACCTATTTTTCCAAAAAATTCTAAAAGTGCCAGCTGTCTGAAATAAGACGTGCTTCGGTGTTTTCGAGATTTTGGGAGATCCCGAACTCAGAATTATGAGCCGTTTAAAGTTTCGAAAATTTGACATGATGAAATTCTATTAAATTATTTTTTAAAATTAATATGCAAGTTTAATCTACTGTAAAATTTGTGCAACGTAGACTTAAATAAGAAAGCACCAAAAATTATTATCTGTGCGTCCTTGTGGCCATAACTCTTTATGGACTTGTCATTTTATGAAACTATCAATTCTGGCATTCATGTAATACTGAAATCTATAGAATTTTATACTCAAATCTAGGATTTGAGTTGGTTTACTTTTTGGTCAATGGAATGCCTCGATTTGGGTGCCATGGATCCCAAATCCGTAAAGTTGACTTTCTTTGGACTGAAATTAGGGTTTAAACAATAAAATTAGATTATAATAAAATTAAAAATACTATTTTAGGTTATTTTATTCAAAATTAAAATAGATTAAAATAGAGGAATCTATTCACCCACTTTTGTAACCTAACTTGTTTAATTTATGTGACGGGTAGATCGGACGACGCCTTGAGTTACGACTTCATCCTTTTTTAGAGCAGGCAAGCATACCTTGTCATTGTACTATGATTTAAATTATATATGGTGTATGTATTTTATTTCTATTATTTAGTTCATATATTATATTTTAACTACTATATGAACTGCGTGTCCAAGAATAACTTAGGTGCAACGACGGTAGCGTCGTATTTTGTCTTTATTATATATTATGCATGTTAACCTAGTTTTACGAGATTACCCTATTATCATTAGACATTCTTATATTTTATTTGGCTGTGACACATTTCTTACACGAGTTGTGAGTCTCATATAGATCACGAACTTATGTATTGACTGATCATCAGTACGTATAGGACGTGTGATAGGAAATAACTGCTAATAGAGATATGTTAGAAGGCTTGGCAGTTATTAGAGGTCTTATCGTGTCATAGTTATGGCATAAATAGAGCATGGGGTAGAAAGAACAATAAGTAAGGCATTTGGGCTCCTTTGCACTTTTCTTGTGTAACCCGTACACTCCACCGGAGATGCGTAGTCAGATGACCCATATATTATCTATAGGCAGCCTCTGACGTTCAAAAAAGTCTTGCTTTTTAGGCCCCTGATTCTCTGAGAGAATCATGCCAATCCCATTTTAGCCAGATAGCCCACGTATTGGAAAATTATTTTCAAAATGCATTCACACAGGGCGGTTAGATGACTCTTTGGATATTTATTTTTAGTAATTTATTAGCATGCTTCTATGTATATTTTGTTACGTCCCTCTGAGGACCTAGTCCCTTTCCAGGTGTAGACGATCATGACTATTTGTAGGGGCAAGGATCAGGACTTGCTACTTTATTTCTCTTTCGATGAGGTCTTCTCTTCGAGCCTCTTTGATCATTAGATGATGTACTTATTATATTTATTTTTATATTCTACTTTGGTAGTGGATTTATCTCTATCCAACTATTAGTTCTTCTCGACTAGTTCATATTTGGTTCATTGATATATTTGATCATTTATTTCTTTATGATTTCTGTGGATGAGATTTAGTTATGTCGTATGACTTATGAAAATTATATACCACTTGTGAATTATTATTCATAATACAACGTACGTATGTATTATGGTTTTCATATAATGGAGTCTCCATATACATGCGGTTGACATGCTTACATATTCCTAGTCCTATATATTTTGGGACTAGGGTATGACATATTTTTGTGGTGGCCCATGCAGGTCGAGTTAGCCGTTTCGGCTACGTAACTGTACCGAGCGGGCCTGCATCTAGGATTAGAGTTTTAGGTCTAATCCATATTTGACTATGACTCATCTTCCTTCCAACACATTCTATTTAAATTATTGTATCCTGCTTGATTCATGTACGTCTCATAATCTTTCGTCCGTCTCTTGCAGTAAGAGAAATTTGTTCATGCAGGTCGAGAGTATATTGTATCAGTTACATTACTGTACCGAGCAAGCTTGCAAATATGATTAGAGTATAGGATCTCATCAATATATTTGACTTCCCTCTTTATTTTTGTTCCAAATTCTTTGAACTCATCTACCTTCCTTGACCTTCAAAATTGTACACGCTTGTAAACCCCCTCACCCAAAATAGGTATTTTGTGTGTATTTTATATTAGTATATTTATTATAGATTATTTTAAATATTGAATTACTTTACAGTATTCTCTTAGTTAACTAGAAAATAATTTTTTTAATATATTTACTTATATAAATATTTATTTAGAATAATTTTAGGCTATTTTAGATTTTTGGAGATTTTTCCAGAATTTTTAGGTAATTAAAACCTAGGAAACGTAAATTTTTAGGACTTCCATGATTTACTATGAGACCATACTTGCATATTATTTCTAGTAAATATTTATTTTGGGCTAAAATATTTAATTATATTTTTCTATAATTTATTTAGAATTTTAAGAAATTTCTTTGGGTTTTTAATTTTTTTAGGATTTATTTGGATATATATAGTCTTAATATTAGATAGATGCTAATTTAGGGTTAATAGATATTAATAAGATTATATATAAATTATTTATATTATCTCTAATTATATTTAAAATTATAAATTATTGAGATAAACTCAAACTCTATTTTAAATTAATTCAAATCCTGAGCCTACTAGTAAAGCAACTTCATGCATATCCTATCATTATTTAAACTGATCCTAATCATATCCAAATTAGCCAATCCTAGTCGTATTTAATTAAGTAGTCTTCACCATTATAAATACCTATTAGACTTATGGAATAAACTCAAATTTATATTTTTCTTTCCCAAACTCCTCTATTTTTCGTCCAAAAATAGTCAAAATTCGTTATAAATTCAGGCTAAATTTCTAGTAGGTATGACGACTTAAAAAAGATGATATCTCCTATAGCTCCAGACTCCAAATATGCTCCAATTTTTTTGTTAGAACTATATCTAGGTTAGTTTTCTGATTATATAAACTATTTTAATAATTTATGAACCTATTTTTCTGGAAAATTCTAAAAGTGTCAGCTGTCCGAAATCAGACGCATTTTGGTGTTTTTGAGATTACGGGATATCCTGAACTCAGAATTATGAACTGTTTGTAGTTTCCGAAAGTTGACATATGAAATTACATAAAATTATTTTCTAGAATTTAATATGCAAGTTTATTCTACTATAAAATTCGTTCAACATAGACATAAGTAAAAAATTACCAAAAACTGTCATATGTGCGCCCTTGTGGACATAACTCTTTACCAACTTATAATTTTATAAAACCGTCGATTCTAGCGTTCATGTAGCACTAAAATCTATAGGATTTTATATACAAATCCAGGATTTGAGTCAGCTGACTTTTTGGTCAACGGATTGCCTCGATTTGCATGCTATGGATCACAAATTCGTAAATTTGATTTTCTTTGGACCAAAATTAGGGTTTAGTAATAAAATCAGATTATAATAAGATTAAAATACTATTTTAGGTTATTTTATTCAGAGTTAAAATAGATTAAAATGGTGGAAACTATTCACCCACTTTTGTAACCTAACTTATTTAATTTATGTGACGAGTAGATCGGACGACGCCTTGAGTTGGGACTTCATTATTTTTCAGACCAGGCAAGATACCTTGCTAAATTGCTTATAGTACTTTGCATGCTTATTATATTTTTATATATTCATTGCATGTGTATTCTCTTTCAGTCATAATTATATATTATATATGTTAATACACACACTTGACACATAGTATCATGGGAGAGGAGGACAATCAGTAGGCGTATGGGTTATAACCACTCTGATAAACTATAGTAACTAGCATGCACTACGGTAATTATTTCGTGTTGGCGCTACCCTCGCGGTATGTCGATTTCTGATGTACCTGACGTGTGTGTGAGTTGTGAGATTAGATAGAGTAGCCTACCCCTGCCTATACGTCAAAAAGTTATCCTTATTATGCATATTCATATAGATTGTCTTGTACAGCGTACTTATATATTTTTTATCTATTATGCATGTTTACTGTATTCAATTGGCATGCTTCTATGTATCTTGTTACGTCCCTCTGAGGACCTGGTCCCTTCCTAGGTGTAGACGATCTTGACTTTTCGTAGGAGCACGGATCAGGACTTACTACTTTTCTCTCTTTCGAGGAGGTCTTCTCTTCGAGCCTCATGGTTTATTAGATGTACCTATTTTATTTCTCTTATATTCTAGTTTGGTAGTAAATTTATCTCCACCCAACTACTTGTTCTTATCAAGCATTTTATACTTGATTCAGTTATATAGTTGATTGGTTATTTGATTCTGTGGATGAGATCTAGTTATGCCCTGTGACTTATGGTAATATATATACCACATATGAGTTATTATTCATATTACAGCGTACGTGTGTATTATGGTATCTATATATTGGAGTTGTCATATACATATGGCTGACATGCTTACGTATTCCTAGTCTTACGTATTTTGGGACCGGGGTGTGACATATTTTTATGGTGGCTTATGCAGGTCGAGAGCATATTGTCTCGGTTATGTTACTGTACCGAGCAAGCCTGCGCATAGGATTATAATATAGGATCTCATCCACTTATTTAATCATCTCCCTTGATTTTATTTCGCATTCTTATTTGCTTGATTGCTTGCATTGCATCTTGCTTGATCCTTTCTTAACATCAATCTTCTCTTTTCTCTCGTACTTGATAGGAGTTAGGAAGGTGACTTGTACTAGGTATATACACTCTATTGTTCAATAGCACTATTAGTTCAATTCTTGTAAGTTGGGTAGTATGCCTCATAACCTAGTATCACATAGTCCTTTTGACTCATTAAGAAAGTGTATTTGAATGACACCAACTATATGCTAGCATAAGACAATAGTGTTTATCCAGATTATAGAACTTAAAGGCCCATACCCTCATTTGGTTGACTAGAGACTTAGACAAGAAGTTAGTATGAAAATTGTAGTGGCATAATGCCGATTTTTTTGATGAACTTAAATTATTTTGTACATTACTTCATCATAATCCAGCGTACTTATATTTTCTGGACTACCTCCGCTTATGCTGCTATTTTATAGCCTAGTTTTGCAAGCTTATTCTTTTATCGAGCTTGTTCATGACATGTGTTATTGGGGACGCCTAATAAAATATTATCTAAATCAGAATCTGTCACGCCCCAGTCCCAAAATGCCGAGGGACTGGAGAAGCGTGGCAATGGCCAGCAGCACGCACCGATGGACAACCCAATTTAATGGGTACATCAGGGCATGCTTAAGCTGTAGTCTAACAGGAATTAGAGCAGTTATTACAAGTCAAGGGTTATTCTAATCTCATCCACAACAGATAATCATAGATTAAAAGACAGAGTAATGCAATAGAAATAACTGTAAAATCTCAATAAATTCCTCGAGAAACAATCCGAGAATATGTCTGGTACAACAATGCAAATAGACAAGAAATGATCAACTGGAAATAGAAATAACTGACTACATACGGCCAATGCTCAGGAGAAGTCCTCTGGTACGATCTCGGCCTCAGGTCCTGGTACAACTCCTGGAAATGCTCCTGTACGGGGTGTCTCTGGATGGAACTCCTCGGCTATACCTGGGGACATCATCCATTCCAGGTCCTCAGGGGACATAGCAAGGTACAGATAATACAAGCCAAATATAAGCAGTGCAGAAACAAATAAGCAATAGGGTAAACTATGTAACCAGCTAAGTGATATGCAACATAAGAGCAGTACAAGAACTCAGGCTGAAACTACTACAAGCTCTATGTCGGGGAGCCGGTAGCAGTGATATCATGTAGTTGTCTAGCTCTTAGTGAGACTAAGACGCCGGCATAATATAAAATCAACCTGTAGCCTGTGTGACTCTCCCCACCCAATGTAATCATGCATATCATGACCATAACGTCTCATGTCCATGTCAGCGGGATTATAACTAATGCAATAAGTCATAATGTCTATAAGGTATCTCTGTCAAGTCCTGTATCCTATACAGAATCACCATGAATATCTCAGGAAGACTCTGTATCATGAATAGTGTCAAGTGTCCTGGGTTCTGGGGTACTTGATAAGACAAGTACGAGCATTATCGGGTCTCGATAACCATCTCTATGTGACGTTACACAACTCCGCGTACGGTGTTGGCACCCGACCATTAATCGGACGCGAAGTAAAGCCACTCGGTCCTGGGTTTTAACAGTTGAAACAAGTTTATATGTATTTAAACAAGAATTCAGGCAAGTTCTATAATAGGAATTAATGCAATTTGGCAAGATTTATTTGTCCACCGATGTATAACAAGTCATGGAAATTAAGTAGCAAGCTGCAGGATTTGGCAAGGTACACTTGCCTGTGGTTCCGGCTCTGTTTGAGGTTCTGACTTCATCTGGGTTTGCAGGCGGTACTCCGGTTGCTGTAACAAACATCACCATCAGATCCAGAAAATATCAATCAGCTAGAAACGCCTGTCCTTGGGTCCAATTTGGAGACAAGGGCAGAAACGGCAGTTTCGGGCCAAAACGGGGTCCACCGGTGGGCCCACTTTGCACCGAAAAATGTGTCAGGGTCAACGGTCTCCAAATTCACCAAACTTAGTGTCAACAGGTCAGAAACGCTGATACGAACCCAACGGAACTTTTAGAATTGAATTTCGATGAGCCGATCACAAAATCGCCCGTCGAACGGGGCCTGTGGGGCCTACGACACGCGATTTCGTCAACGTTCTCAGAATCGAACCAAACTTGACCCACAGGACCAGCGTATCGCTACGAGTCCGATGGTGCAAGTTTTGTCTCGATCCGACTTGTGTACACAAAGTTAGGTCAAAATACAGAAAAGGCGGATACGGGGCGATGTCCGCGGATACGCGTTGATTCCGGGGTGCACGCACCCCCGAATCGACTTCCGCGAAATCCCACACGTCCGTATCGACGAGGCGCACGTATATGTGAAGACCGCGCGCGACCAAGTCGTCCCGTTTGGCGGGGCGTACTCGGTTTCGGGGTGAAACAGGGTCTGGTTTTTCCTGTTTTTGGATCGCGGTGTGCGATCACCACAGGACGCGATACCCCGAACAGTTTATCCGGACACCGAGAGGGTTATACAGGCTTTGCAACGCAATTTGCGGAATCGAAAACGGAGCTACGAATAAAAAGTTACACGCACCTGAAGGGGACCCGAAAACAGGGTCGAATCGTGTCCGACTCGTGTCGGACACGCGGATCGAATTAGGGTTAGGGTTTACTGTGCTGGCCGAACTCCGGCGGAGGGCGGCGGCTCTGCGGCAGATCTGCGACGGGGAGGCCGGCCGGGGCTAGGGGCGGCCGAGGGCGGTGCGCTGCGGCGAGGCGGCGGCGTGGCCGGGCTCGGCTGGGCGCTGCTGCTGGCTGCCACTGCTGTCGTGGCCGAGCCGGAGGCCGGCGGAGGAGGAGGAGGAGAGGAGGGGCGGCGCGGTCCGGGCGGTGGTTGGCTGGGGCGGCGCAGCTGCGGAGGGCACGGTGGTGGCGAGGGGACCGGAGAGGGAGAGGGTTTATAAAGGCCGCGGCGGTTGGGGGGGGGCAGAGATGGCCGGGGTCGGTTGCGGGGAAGGCGGCGCGTGGCCGAACGGGCGGACGGAGCGGCGCCGGACGCGGGCGCCGCCGGAGGACGCGGGGGGGACTGGGGTCGTGGGTGCAGCCGGGTCGGCGGGTGCGGGTCGGGTGGCGGCGGATCCGACCCGACCCGCTGGGGCGGGTACTGGGCCGGGTTGGGGCTGGGCCCGGTGGGCCGGGTCCAGCGGGCCGCGGGCTATGGGCCGGTTCATATTAAAAATAATAATAATAATAATAATAATAATAATAAATAATTATCAGTAATTAATAAATAATTTTATTAATTAAATAAATAGTTTTTAGGCATTTTAAAATAGGTCCAGGGTCCGATAAATTCCAGAAAAATTGCCCTAAGTCTAGTTTTTCATTTTACACCCAAAAATATTATTTCCATAATATTTTAATATTGTTTATTATCAATTAAAAATCATTGAATAATTAAAACCCTGTTTTTAAATTACAGAAAATTTCCAGAAAATTCCAGAAAATTATGAAAATTCCAGTTTTAAAAATTTTGTAAAATCAAGGGGTTTACAATCTACCCCCCTTAAGAGGATTGCGTCCTCGCAATCAAAGAATAACCGATCAGCAGAGATGACGCGGTCGCAAGCATCGTTTGAAAACACATCACAAGATACTTAGGGAAATATCGTTTCCCTAGCAATGAAAGTTATGCACTTCCAGAGAAAATCTAATTAAAGTATCAGAACTACAACTTTTATGAAAATCAGGTGGTTATTAACAAGTTGCAAATTACTAGGTTGGGGCTGAGGTCACGAACCAACGGGCACGAACTACAACAAGACTAGAAACGGATAACTATAAATCACTTACGCGCATTGGCTACTCCACGAGTCTGCGCGTTCTCTACGGTCATCGTCAGGGCTTGCTCGCGTCCTTGCAGTCGATTCTTCTGCTGAGCCTGCTGGAAGAGTAGTTCCTGGGGTATCAAGGGTGGCCTCGGCTGATACCCTGCTGGAGTTGGTGGTAGGACTCCTTGAACTTCCGTTTGTGGTGCTCCCAAGGTTGGACAGGTTGGCCTCGGTATTGGTAACGCTTGCTGGTTACACTTTGGTGCTCTGTCCCGATGCTCAGGGCATTCCTTCAATAAATGTTGATTGGATCCGCAGAATATACATAATCTCTTCTTTCGTCTGCACTCGTCTTCAATATGGCCTCGCTTGCGACAATATGGACAAACAGGTATTGTCTGCGGAGATGCTCCTGGTGGCGGGTGTACGTGAGGTCTTTTTGCAACTTCTTCTTGTAGTGCTGAAGTGGAAGTCCGTTTCAGACTAGTCTCTCTCCTGATGATGCGCTCAATGCGTCGCGCTGCAGCAAGGACGTCCGAGTACGAAGTAGGTGCAACGGATCCAATTAGTTTCTGTAGCTCAATGTTCAGTCCGTCAAAGAATTTCTCGGCCTTCTCTTCTTCTGTCGGGATCAGGGTTAGGGCGAAGCGGCTCAGACGAATAAATTCTGCGTTGTACTCTTCCACCGTCTTAGTATCTTGAGTGAGGTGATTAAACTTGTCCCGAAGTTCTGATCGAGCGGTAGCTGGAATGTACATCTCTTGAAAGAGTCTAGAGAACTCTTCCCAAGTGACTCGGTCTGGTCCGAGCCGGGTCTCCTCGGATAGCCACCAGTGATGTGCATTGTCCGTCAACTGCATTCTGACGGCAGTCATCCAACGTTCCTTTGGAAGCTCAGCTGCTTCTAGTTGGTGTTGAGTGTTGGTGAGCCACTCATGAACTTCAGTGGGCTCTTCTTTGCCTGAGAATGTACGGGGCTTCAGTTGGCGAAAGTCGGCGATAGAGCCCGTCGTTGGCCATCGAGCTGGTAGGTTGGCCTGCTCCAATGCAGTTATTAGGCTGCGACTCAAAGCCTCTTGTTGAGCTTGCATTATTGCATAGACCATTAAAAACATCTGCTGTCCGTCCATGGCCTGCCCTGGTGGAATTATGGGCATTGATGGAGTAACTGGCGTCGTTGGTGGAATGTCATCTTGCTGGATTCTCGGGGCATGTTGTTGAGCTGACTGTCCTTTATCTACTGGTGTTACTTCTTCTTCGTTGGTTATCTCAGCATCTCGTGGTGACGTTATGGGAGTCTCGTCGTTTCCTCGTGAATCCATAACCCTGCAACCAAAATAAACAATAAGAGGCGCACAAGAATCAAGGCAGGATGCAAGTCAAGGAATTAATTCGAAGTCGATATGGATATCAAGAACGTTTCAAGCAAGTGGATGAGATCCTAAACTTATCCTATTTTATTGCAGGCCTGTTCGGTCCCTAAGTTGAACCCGAACAATTTAGTCGTGACCTGCATGGGCCACCACAAAAACCATGTCACGCCCCAGTCCCAAAATGCCGAGGGACTGGAGAAGCGTGGCAATGGCCAGCAGCACGCACCGATGGACAACCCAATTTAATGGGTACATCAGGGCATGCTTAAGCTGTAGTCTAACAGGAATTAGAGCAGTTATTACAAGTCAAGGGTTATTCTAATCTCATCCATAACAGATAATCGCAGATTAAAAGACAGAGTAATGCAATAGAAATAACTGTAAAATCTCAATAAATTCCTCGAGAAACAATCCGAGAATATGTCTGGTACAACAATGCAAATAGACAAGAAATGATCAACTGGAAATAGAAATAACTGACTACATACGGCCAATGCTCAGGAGAAGTCCTCTGGTACGATCTCGGCCTCAGGTCCTGGTACAACTCCTGGAAATACTCCTGTACGGGGTGTCTCTGGATGGAACTCCTCGGCTATACCTGGGGACATCATCCATTCCAGGTCCTCAGGGGACATAGCAAGGTACAGATAATACAAGCCAAATATAAGCAGTGCAGAAACAAATAAGCAATAGGGTAAACTATGTAACCAGCTAAGTGATATGCAACATGAGAGCAGTACAAGAACTCAGGCTGAAACTACTACAAGCTCTGTGTCGGGGAGCCGGTAGCAGTGATATCATATAGTTGTCTAGCTCTTAGTGAGACTAAGACGCCGGCATAATATAAAATCAACCTGTAGCCTGTGTGACTCTCCCCACCCAATGTAATCACGCATATCATGACCATAACGTCTCATGTCCATGTCAGCGGGATTATAACTAATGCAACAAGTCATAATGTCTATAAGGTATCTCTGTCAAGTCCTTTATCCTATACAGAATCACCATGAATATCTCAGGAAGACTCTGTATCATGAATAGTGTCAAGTGTCCTAGGTTCTGGGGTACTTGATAAGACAAGTACGAGCATTATCGGGTCTCGATAACCATCTCTATGTGACGTTACACAACTCCGCGTATGGTGTTGGCACCCGACCATTAATCGGACGCGAAGTAAAGCCACTCGGTCCTGGGTTTTAACAGTTGAAACAAGTTTATATGTATTTAAACAAGAATTCAGGCAAGTTCTATAACAGGAATTAATGCAATTTGGCAAGCTTTATTTGTCCACCGATGTATAACAAGTCAAGGAAATTAAGTAGCAAGCTGCAGGATTTGGCAAGGTACACTTGCCTGTGGTTCCGGCTCTGTTTGAGGTTCTGACTTCATCTGGGTTTGCAGGCGGTACTCCGGTTGCTGTAACAAACATCACCATCAGATCCAGAAAATATCAATCAGCTAGGAACGCCTGTCCTTGGGTCCAATTTGGAGACAAGGGCAGAAACGGCAGTTTCGGGCCAAAACGGGGTCCACCGGTGGGCCCGCTTTGCACCAAAAAACGTGTCAGGGTCAACGGTCTCCAAATTCACCAAACTTAGTGTCAACAAGTCAGAAACGCTAATACGAACCCAACGGAACTTTCAGAATTGAATTCCGATGAGCCGATCACAAAATGGCCCGTCGAGCGGGGCATGTGGGGCCCACGACACACGATTTCGTCAACGTTCTCAGAATCGAACCAAACTTGACCCACAGGACCAGCGTATCGCTACGAGTCCGATGGTGCAAGTTTCGTCTCGATCCGACTTGTGTACACAAAGTTAGGTCAAAATGCAGAAAAGGCGGATACGGGGCGATGTCTGCGGATACGCGTTGATTCCGGGGTGCACGCACCCCCGAATCGACTTCCGCGAAATCTCACACATCCGTATCGACGAGGCGCACATATCTGTGAAGACCGCGCGCGACCAAGTCGTCCCGTTTGGCGGGGCGTACTCGGTTCCGGGGTGAAACAGGGTCTGGTTTTTCCTGTTTTTGGATCGCGGTGTGCGATCACCACAGGACGCGATGCCCCGAACAGTTTATCCGGACACCGAGAGGGTTATACAGGCTTCGCAACGCAATTTGCGAAATCGAAAATGGAGCTACGAATAAAAAGTTACACGCACCTGAAGGGGACCCGAAAACAGGGTCGAATCGTGTCCGACTCGTGTCGGACACGCGGATCGAATTAGGGTTAGGGTTTACTGTGCTGGCCGAACTCCGGCGGAAGGCGGCGGCTCTGCGGCGGATCTGCGGCGGGGAGGCCGGCCGGGGCTAGGGGCGGCCGAGGGCGGTGCGCTGCGGCGAGGCGGCGGCGTGGCCGGGCTCGGCTGGGCGCTGCTGCTGGCTGCCACTGCTGTCGTGGCCGAGCCGGAGGCCGGCGGAGGAGGAGGAGAAGAGGACGGGCGGCGCGGTCTGGGCGGTGGTTGGCTGGGGCGGCGCAGCTGCGGAGGGCACGGTGGTGGCGAGGGGACCGGAGAGGGAGAGGGTTTATAAAGGCCGCGGCGATTGGGGGGGGGCCGAAATGGCCGGGGTCGGTTGCGGGGAAGGCGGCGCGTGGCCGAGCGGGCGGACGGAGCGGCGCCGGACGCGGGCGCCGCCGGAGGACGCGGGGGGGACTGGGGTCGTGGGTGCAGCCGGGTCGGCGGGTGCGGGTCGGGCGGCGGCGGATCCGACCCGACCCGCTGGGGCGGGTACTGGGCCGGGTTGGGGCTGGGCCCGGTGGGCCGGGTCCAGCGGGCCGCGGGCTATGGGCCGGTTCATATTAAAAATAATAATAATAATAATAATAATAATAATAAATAATTATCAATAATTAATAAATAATTTTATTAATTAAATAAATAGTTTTTAGGTATTTTAAAATAGGTCCAGGGTCCGATAAATTCCAGAAAAATTGTCCTAAGTCCAGTTTTTCATTTTACACCCAAAAATATTATTTCCATAATATTTTAATATTGTTTATTATCAATTAAAAATCATTGAATAATTAAAACCCTGTTTTTAAATTACAGAAAATTTCCAGAAAATTCCAGAAAATTGTGACAATTCTAGTTTTGAAAATTTTGAAAAATCAGAGGGTTTACAGAATCAGTATATTACGGTCTGATCAACCTTAAAGCACTTGGTTCGCTCTTCGCATAACTACTTTACGTGGATTGAGATATAGTTGACTCAACATGTTAGACGAATATACTTGCCCTTTAGACATGTCTGAGCATATCTTATTGATTATATAACTGTACTGATATGAGCATGTGAATAAGAATTTACCAAAATAGGATCTCATCCGCAACTGCCCTTACAACTCCCCTTTTGAATTCTTTAATCGCCTTGAACCCCGTACTTGTATTCTATCACCTCCTCATTGAATTCTTTATTATTATTTTTTGCCTTTCCCTATTTTAAAAAGACAAAATCTCATGCTTGGTATAAGTATGATACACGAAGAGTACTAGATATACCCCATAGGCCTTGGTAACTATCTTTTATAATTAAGGGTATAAAATATGTGAGATATTTTGTGGATTGAATAACACGAGTAACTAATTTGAGGACAATTTTCTTAAATGTATAGCCTATGTGATAGATCAGTAAATTCTAAGTTGGGTAGAAGTTGCATTGTCAACTTGAGATAAATTATTTTAGATTATGATCAAGTGAGATTAGATTGAGAGATTTAAGTCATTTTAATTTTGAGAATTTTTGGAAGAATGATTTAGATTATGATGATTTAACTTTAAAGATAAGAATGCCTTATAGAATAAATTTTAAACTTTGATATTGTAGACCAAATATTTATAATTTCAGTACATGATTTAAAATTTGAATATTGAAGATTGAATTAATAATTTAAATCTTGAAAAAAATAGAACTCTAAACATGAACATTGATGGATGGAATTCAAAATTTTACAATTTGATGATTTAAATTAAAAGTTGAATTTTGATTGTTGGATCACCTATTTAAAATGTTGATAATAGAAATTAAATTTAAAATTTGAAGAGTACAAAATTTTTAAGTTGAAATATAGGAATAAGATTTGATTAGAATTGTTTAAAATCTATAGGAGATTATGATAGTTGAAAATCGTGACACAAAATTTGATGTGGGTTATTTAAATTTTGAAGATGTCATATAGATTTGAATTAAATTTGGATGTTGATTATTTAAAAATCGAGAAGCGATTACGATAGGTTGAATTTTGATTTAAATAATGGTTATTTTAATTTTGAAGTGATTGCGATGAATTTGAATAGATTTTGTTATTTAAATTTTTGGAAGAGATTGCGATAGACTTGTCTTATATATGAATGTGAAAGATTTAGCAAATCATGTCTTATTTTTAATTTCGAGGACAAAATTTTTATAAGTTAGGTAGATTGTAAACCCCCTCACCAAAAATAGGTATTTTGTGTGTATTTTATATTATTATATTTATTATAAATTATTTTAAATATTGAACTACTTTAGAGTATTCTCTTAGTTAATTAGAAAATAAATTTCTTAGTATATTTACTTATATAAATATTTATCTATAATCATTTTTAGGCCATTTTAGATTTTTGGAGAATTTTCTAGAATTGTTAGGTAATTAAAACCTAGGAAACATAAATTTCTAGGACTTCTATGATTTACTACGAGACCATAATTGCATATTATTTCTACCAAATATTTATTTTAGGTTAAAATATTTAAAAAATTTTGTTGTAATTTATTAGAATTTTAAGAAATTTATTTAGATTTTGAAATTTTTTAAGGATTTATTTGGATATATATAGTCTTAATATTAGATATATGCTAATTTACTGTTAATAGATATTAATAAGATTATATATAAATTATTTGTATTATCTCTACTTCTACTTAAGATTATAAATTATTGAGATGAACTCAAACTCTATTTTAAATTAATTCAAATCCTGAGCCTACTAGGAAAACAACTTCATGCATATCCTATCATTATTTAAACTAATCCTAATCATATCCAAATTAGCAAATTCTAGTCGTATTCAATTAAGTAGTCTTCACCATTATAAATACCTATTAGAATTATGGAATAAACTCATATTTCATATTTTTCTTTCTCAAACTCCTCTATTTTTCGTCCAAAAACAGTCAAAATTTGTCATAAATTCAGGCTCATTTTTCAGTAGTTATGACGACTTAAAAAGATGATATCTCCTAGATTCGGACTCCAAACGTGCTCCAGTTTTTTTGTTACACTATATCAAGGTTAATTTTATGATTATATAAATTATTTTAATAATTTATGAACCTATTTTTCCAAAAAATTCTAAAAGTGTCAGCTGTCCGAAATCAGGCACATTTTGGTGTTTTTGAGATTACGAGAGATCCCGAACTTGGAATTACGAACCGTTTGAAGTTTCGAAAAGTTAACATGATGAAATTACATAAAATTATTTTTCCAGAATTTAACATATAAGTTTATTCTACTATAAAATTCTTGCAACATAGACGTAAGTAAAAATTACCAAAAATTATCATCTGTGCGCCCTTGTGGACATAACTCTTTACCAACTTGTGATTTTATAAAATCGTCGATTATGGCGTTCATGTAGCACTAAAATCTATAGGATTTTGACACAAATCCAAGATTTGAGTCAGTTGACTTTTTGGTCAACGGATTACCTTAATTTGCGTGCCACGGATCACAAATCCGTAAAGTTAATTTTCTTTGGGCCAAAATTAGGGTTTAGTAATAAAATCAGATTATAATAAGAATAAAATAATATTTTAGGTTATTTTATTCAGATTTAAAATAGATTAAAATGGTGGAAACTATTCACCCACTTTTGTAACCTAACTTGTTTAATTTATGTGACGGGTAAATCGGACGACGCCTTGAGTTGGGACTTCATTCTTTTTTAGACCAGGCAAGATACCTTGCCAAATTGCTTATAGTACTTTGCATGCTGATCATATTTTTATATATTTATTGCATGTGTTTTCTTTCAGTCATAATTATATATTATATATTTTGACACATACTTGACACATAGTATCATGGGAGATAAGGACAATCAGTAGGCGTATGGGCTATAACCACTCTGGTAAATCATAGTAACTAGCACGCACTACAGTAGTTGTGTCGCGCTGATCGCTACCCTCACGGTATGTCAATTTTTGGTGTCGCGTTAGTCACTACCCTCGCGGTATGTCAATTTCTGATGTTCCTGACGTGTATGTGAGTTATGAGATTAGATAGAGTAGCCTACCCCTGCCCATACGTTAAAAAGTTGTCCTCATTATGCATATTCATATAGATTGTCTTATACAGCGTACCTATATATTTTTTGTCTATTATGCATGTTTACTGTATTCAATTGGCATGCTTCTCGGTATCTTATTACGTCCCTCTGAGGACCTGGTACCTTTTTAGGTATAGACGATCTTGACTATTCGTAGGAGAACGAATCAGGACTTGCTACTTCTCTCTCTTTCGAGGAGGTCTTATCTTCGAGCCTTATGGTTTATTAGATGTACCTATTTTATTTTTCTTATATTCTAGTTTGGTAGTAGATTTGTCTCTACCCAACTACTTGTTCTTATCAAGCATTTTATACTTGATTCAGTTATATAGTTGATTGGTTATTTGATTCTATGGATGAGATCTAGTTATGTCCTGTGACTTTTAATAATATATATACCACATGTGAGTTATTATTCATATTACAGCATACGTATGTATTATGGTATCCATATATTGGAGTTGTCATATATATACGGCTGACGTGCTTACGTAATCCTAGTCCTACGTATTTTGGGACTGGGGCATGACAATGCTTAATTCTCTTGACATCGGTATCCTTATTTCCTCATCTCTTCCTATTTAATATATTTTTCTAATAGTTCCTTGAGTATAGCCTTCTGCTATAATATAGGAATCCTTGTTGTTAGGATGATAATTAGGGTAACATTCCTACTAAGAATTCAACTAGAATATTGACATATCACTAAGTTTAGCATACCTAATGAACCCTAGCATCCCTTACCTGTAAATTGATTGGCCACTTTCCCTTGCCATATTTAGGCATGACTTGAGTATAATATAGATACTACTAGGGTTAGTTAGAAATTTGACCATATTGTTTGACCCTAGTATTGAAAAACCAATAGAAATCCATGGTTGAATATTATGACTAAACCTAACTTTCATAGTGAGATAATATAAGAGGACTATAAATTTAGATTCTTGTCTTGATATTAGCATAACAGTACCTTAGGAAACCAAGAGGAATGAACCAATACCTTAGTAAGAGCAAGGGTACCCTACCTTCAGCTTAGTAGGTTCCCTAGAATCTATGATCATAATTGAGTCATACTTGAGTCTCTATGAGTCCCCGACCCTGTCATCTTATCCAACTTGTGAATTATTGTTCATAATACATCATACGTTTGTGTTATGGTTTCCATATAGTGGAGTCTCCATATACATGCGGCTGGCATGCTTACGTATTTCTAGTCTTATGTATTTTAGAACTGGGGCGTGACACCTACCACTCTTTATTCTGTAGCATTAGGCTACCTGCCTATGTGCGGTGCTACTGTCGTTGTGACATGGATCGCGAAGCCCGAGCATTACCTTATCGAGGAACCTCATAGTGGTGTCCCCCATTATAGCATAGAGACCTTACGCTCCTTTGTAGTGCTACGCTATCGTGTTTCCTGTAAAGCACACCAGATATTCAAAATGCCTGAGAACTCATTAAGGCATCTAAGTCATCCTCCCACAGGACTTATTCTACACAAAGAACAAATAGTAGACAACGGTGGTTCTGGGTCCGTAACCCCCAATGTCTCAAAGGACTATCTACTGTTCCTGATATTCTCCTGGTCGATGATCCTTCCTTGAACCAATAGCTAGATGCCTGGTAGATTTATCTTTGAACCAATAACATAAAACTAAATGGTAGAATTGCAGAGACGTAATATTAGAGGTCCTCCAAGTCCATATATGTTGTGTCCTTGACTATGTGCAGTATTACAACCGCTGTGACATAGCCCGCATCTGAGGCTTTATCCTGTAGAGGTACCTCATAGTAGTGTCACCCACGGTAATATTGAGTACTACACCCCTTTATACTGCTTTACTCTGACTATATGCGGTGCTACTGCCTTTGTGACATGGCCCAAAGCCGAGGCTTTACCCTATCGAGGTATCTCATAGTAGTGTCACCCTATGGTAGCATGGAGTACTAAGGTCCTCTATAGTGCTTAAGATCAGCTAGCACTTGAGGCCTATTATGAACGGATCTGCCAGATTTACCTGACTCCGATCTTTAGCCACTGTAATGATCCATGCAAGATATACTAATCCAGTATTTAGTTCTGGCCCTTAAGGCCTATAATGAACGAATATGCCTGAATCACCTGGCTTTGAATATTTAACCACTATAATAATCCATACAGGCTGTGCTCATTCAGTGTCCTATATTTTATCCACACAGTTCTCTTCATACTTTTGAAGAAATAAATAGATGCCATTGCTGCAGCTTCTTGGTTTTTCACAGTATGTCGGTATCACCCGAATCTGTGTACTAACCATAGGAATATCATCTGAGAGCTTCTAGAGCCATCCTACTATATATGTTGCAGTTGATAGTGCATAAAACTATAACAGTAAAGACTGCTTCTTGAACTTCCACGATATAGTAGCACCACTCTTGGAGAAGTTATGTCCTCCTGTAGTTCTTTCACTCTTCTTTTTTGAGCACCAACTGGCATCACTGAAGTCTTCCATCATAACTAGATAATTGATATAGTACAGGATATACCACTGAGTCCACTTGAGAATTATGACGACTCTCTTCATAGCTTTCAGTGTTCAACATCATATATAATACTCGTGAACTAACTCAGCATCCCTAAAGCAAGAGCTATATCAGGCATGGTGTTACTCATAGATTGAATCATGCACCTGATGATGCTTGAGTACACCAATTTTTTGATGCTTTCCCTTGGATAAGGCTTCATTTCCAAGTCACACCTGAGGAGTATCGTCCCTGATACACAAAGTGTGTGATCAGCTCTTCATGCACAGCTCTTGTGACTGAATAAGCCCTCCTGGCATCCGAATTATCCTATATCCTTAAGAGTGATATCCACAATCCCATGTCCTGAGACTGGACAAAAGGATATATTTGTTCTAGTAACACTTCTATATCCGCACTTGGGATTAGCTAGTCATCCACATAGATACAAAAGATGACTCATTTATTATCAGCAAACATTGTGTATATACACTTGTCTGTCTCGCTGATCCTGCGACAACTTTGACTAGATAACTTGTCTAACTTCTGCTGCCATATCCTAGTATTTGCTTCAGGCCATATTTGAGATATCACCAAGCTGCAGATTATTTTTAAAATTGAATGACAATAATTATGACCGTTATCCGTGAATCTCTCATGATTTTCTTCCTCTAAGACTTGTTACTTTCCTTTTATCTGATAAACAATCAGCTTATTAATAGCAATAATGATAATCATCATCTTGATATATGACATCCTCAACGAGGTGCCTAAGAACTCAATCCCATATTTTTTGAGAAAACCACAAGGCTATAAGCCTAGTCTTGAACTCAACTATTCTAGCTTCTTCCATTTACCTCTACTGAAGATATATAAGCATCTTATAGGTTTAGCTCATTTAGGAAGATTGATCAACATCCAAGTATTTTTATGGGGTCAATATCTTTATAGATTGTCTCCTCTTAGAAGACTAAGTCTCTGGTCTTTATTTTCTCATAATTGGTAAGTGGCACGACCTCCATATGATAGGTGATAAAATCATCTTTGGTCCTTCGACCTCTTGACTCTTCTTGCTGACTGCTCTTCGAGTTTCTAGTTCAAACACTGACTCGTTAAAGACAACTCCTTCTGGGATTACAACTTCTTCTACAAAAGTGCCAACAACTCTGGCTGATAAGGTCCTACAGAAACTACTCATACGCCTGAAACCCCCATATACTAATGATATTCATATAGATCTGAATTTGAACCAGAGTTACCTCAGAAGTGATGAACGGTACTAAGTATATGATTGTAAGTTCAACCTTCTTCCACAGATAATCTGGAATGCCCTTTGAACAATAATATAGAAATCATCATTACTGCCAACTGCTCGTCCTTCCTATCTGCACCTTCGATAGACTGGGAGAGGGCAAAGATGTTGTACCGTAGTCAATTCTATATTCTAGGATGAACGATGTGAATCCAAAGAACGATGCATGTTCCTTAATTAATTCTATGTTCTAAGCTGAGCGATACGAATCCAAAGAATGATGCATGTTCCATAGTCAATTCTATGTTCTAAGATGAATGATATAAATCCAAAAAACGATATATTTCATCTTCATAACTTCTGAGTCTATTAAGTTGTAGACCGATATGACGCTCAGCTCCAAACTTGAAGTCCTTAAGGTTCTCGAATGCTTTATCTTTCGATTAAGAGAAGATACACGAACACGTTTTCCAAGAAATTGTCGAAAAAAGAAGTAATAAACTTTATTCTGACCCTTTGTAGAGAGTAGAAGTCACAGATATCTGAGTTCATCAGCTCTAAAGGATCTGTACTTATAGCCACCCGTCTAAATAACTTACTGACTACCTGTGTCAGAACATATTTATCACATCTCTCCACCTCCTTACCCCCATATCTTGAAGATATCCCTGAACTGGACATCTTTGTTAAAAAAGACATGTCTCAATAGATGAGACACAACTCAATAAGAGCAATCCCTTCCTCAAGTCGGAAGTACAGAATCAAAATCTCGATCCCTAGATCTTTTGCTTGATACTTGTTCACCATAGAGACCTTCTTTAAAGATAGTGCTCTTCCTTGGTGAACAGCTCTTCACAGAGCATGTGTGGCTGAATATACCAGTGTCTACCAACCAGTCAGTAACCATGCTTGATAACTCAACCTGCACAATCATAACAACTAAGTTAAGTAATCAAAGGAACCAAGTTTTAGCTATACCTTGTTATATTGGGTCAAATTGGTTTTGCTTTCAGGCTCCAATTCTAGGCATGCGTCAAGTCTTGTCTAGTGCAGTGATCTTCAGGCGCAAAGTCCACCATGCACCAGTCTTGCTATACGCAGAGACATCCATGCGCATAAGCCACTATGCGGCCAGCTCTGTCATGCGGCAGGACCTTCAATACGCCAAGAGTCTGCTATCTGCCAAGAGTCTGCCATAAAGCAGGAGTCTTCCATGTGACAGGAGTCTTCCATATGGCAAGAGTCTTCCATACGGCAAGAGTCTTATTAATCACTAAGGACTGTCATGCACTAAGTCTTGGCATGCGCATACTCTGTAATCCTTGGTCAACTTGTATGGTAGGAGTCTTCCATGCGACAAGAGTCTTCCATGCGGAAAGAGACTTATTAATTACCAAGGACTATCATGCGCTAAGTCTTGGCATGCGCATACTCTGCAATCCTTGGTCAACTTGTAATCTTTCTTCCAACTGAAATATGCGTCCGTCAAATGCTAACTCCTCCATCTTGGGAAATGGTAGGTTCCGATAACTCACGTTCAACATTTTATAAAAGACTCCTTCCCTCATCCAAATATTCGAAGTGTATCTCGTCAATCTTCTTAAGTTTTATGAAAACTTATTGCTAAAAAGATTTGATCGGATATTCTTTCATCTATTAGCCCAAAGATCTAACTATATTTTTGAATATGGTTAATCTATTCTATTTAGCATTATGACATCACTAATATTCATGCTATCACTACTTTGAATACTTAAAGTTAGCATAGTCCAAATATGTATTAAATAATATCATACTTGTTACTATGTATATTATTTTATTTGTCTAACTTGTATTTGTAGAAAAGCAATAAGCAAGATCAAACATGGACATATGCAATAAAAAAATTATGATGGACTAAAGACGACGTCATCCCACAAGATTTCTCTGAACCGCCTATGATATCTCCAAAGCCACGCACTTGGGGGCTCTGATGCCCGGTCATCGGATGGGGGTCGAGGGGACAGTGGCCCCCATGGGGGTTCGGGGGCAAAACCCCCGAAAGGTATTCAAATTTTACAATCTAGGTATCTCAGGACAATTATTGTCAAGGAAAAAAGCTATCATCTATCAAGGAAAGAAGCCAAGTTATGCCATCATCATTTTTAGACTCTGAAGAAGCCTGCACCTGCCATAGTTTGTTTAGAGTCTGTAAAAAAGTCTTAAATATTATTGTAAACACAAGTAATGGATGACAAAATTGAAAAGTAGGGTAGAAAATAACCCAGGATCATTTTTGGCCTAAAAATTGGCATACCAACGGTATACTCGAGTATACTGACAGTATACCAATTTTATATAAATGTTGCTCTCTATCGTTTGGACCGGCATACCGACGATATACTGGTCTATACCGACGGTATACTGGTTCATCACAGTTGGCAATCCAACGGTCGCATTATGTGCATAAAATAATCCCAACAATCATATTTATAGTCGTTGCTATTGTAGACTGGTATACTGATGGTATATTGTAGTATACCGGAGGTATACCCTTTGTAGGCTTGCATTTTTGCTCTTTCTTTGTGTTGGCCTATATATAGCCTTGAACCCCTTCTTTCAAGGTTGACCCTTATGAGCCTAAAATTTTTAATCTACCAAAGGCCATCCACAAATACTCCACCAAAGCTTTTAATTTCCTATCCACAAATTGTGTTAGAGTGTTCTTGAGTGATAAATATTAGATTTTATATTTTTTATAAGAAGATCAAAACCATCTTGTAAGAGGTTGAAGTGTACAAGCCTTCGGATTAAAGCTTGTGTGAAGTTAGAGAGCCTTCGGATCAAAGCTCTTATGTAAGAAGTCAACGGGCCTTCGGATTAAATCTCGTAGTATAACTATTTTTCTAATAGTGGAATCAAGCCGGACAAGAGTTTTCGAGACTGGAGTCCCTCGAGGAGGATACTAGGATACATAGGATATCAGTATTCTTATTGCTTTACTTCTTGCACACTTAATTTTTAAATTATCTATTATTAATCATTTGTGCTTAATTTAATTGCTTGACCCTATTCACCCCCCCCCCCTCTAGGGTTCCTACAATTGGTATCAGAGCAATGACATTATTTCTTTTGGCTTAACATCCTTAGAGTATATCCTTATTATCTATGTCATCCTACTCCTCCTCCAATAAAGAGGATATTTTTTTTTTAGTAGCATAGACAACCATGTTTCCACTAAATACAAGAAATGATCTAAGTAAAAAGTTATAGCTAACAAATCCTTAGAGATTCTTGATAATCTTTATTTTACAAATGAAGAACTTTCTGAAAAGGTTTCTCATTTAGAAGAAGCAAATGAGTTATTGAGAAATGAAAACCATGATTTATTATCTAGACTTGATTCTCAAAACTCATCTTATATTTTTTTTAAAGAGTTTAAATAATGCTTTAATTTTGAAAATCAAAACTCTCTCATTATCAATAGAAGATTTCAAGAAACAAACTCATGAGTTATCTCAATTATATGATTCTTCTATTGATGCTTTAAAGAAATAAAATGACATCTTTATCTCTAAAATTACTTTATTTAAAGAAGAGAATAATATTTTTAATGCTAAATTTAATTATCGTACTTGTATGCATGAGAATTTGTTGTCAAAATATGATATTCTTAAAACCAAATCTTCTAATGCTCACACTAGACATATTCATCATTCTAGTAGGTCACATGATCATAATTGTAACTACCACTTTTCCGGAGAGGGGTATTTTTGTCTTTTTCTGTTATTAGAAATATTGTTAATAATTGTATTTCATAATTATTATATGGAGTGGTATTTTATTTTCCAATAATTTGTATTGATATATATGGATTATATTTATTCCCATAATTGGTATTGTTATATATGATTATATATTATATATAGTTAATGGTTAGTTGATAGCAATTAGTTAGACTAGTGTTAGTGAACCTAATTGGACCTAACTAGATTTGTCATGGACCAACATTTATTTTAGTTAGACTTGAGCCCAATATTAGCCTATTCCATTAAGTTGGTGACTTAATTAGCCAAACCATTAGGAGTAGAAGCTTCCTTCTTAATCATTTTCTTCATGACAAGCCCCAGGGGCATTTGGGTCATTCCATATTGCTTGGAGACCAAGCATGAGGGGCTCGACCATAAGAGAGGGTATTTTCTCTCTCTTCTCATTTCTCTTCCAATACCAAAATTCTAGATCTAAGTGTTCTTTCCCAAATTATTTTATCCCTCCACCAAATCCCTAGCAAATTTCTTCTAAATACATCCCTAATTCTCTATTGGAGACTCTAGAAGCAAGGAGGAGGCAAGAATCTATAATTTAAAAGAAATTGTACTAGTTGAGGCTTCTTTGTGCTCATTGGAGACTTTCATTGAAAATCCATCTTCCAATATGTACATTTTAGAATTTTTCTCCTAATTAGATTCTTAATCTAGAATTTTGTAAATATCTTGATTTTTAGAATTTAATTTAAAATTTTTATTAAATTATTATTGTAGAAAATTTTTATTATTTTTAGTTAATTAAAATACATATTTTTTATGAATTTATATTTTTTGTATTAAATTAATTATTAAAATAGTACAAAAATTATATTTTTGGGTGTATAATTAATAATAGAATATTAAGTAATTTTTTTAGATTTTATTGGAGTCCAAAACTATTTTTTAATGACCATATACATATATTAAACCAACCCAAACCAACCCAAACCGAACCAAATCGAACTAAACTAAACCAACCTAAACCGAACCCGAATCCTAACCTGTACCCACTAACCCGCAACCCACCAACCCGCAACCCACAAACCAACCCACTATAATAGCCCCGACCCTCTCCCTTCCTCTTCCAAAACTGCCCGACCACTCTTCTTCGTCTCCATATAACCGCCCCCTCTCTACCCTATATAATATCTAGCCTAGCCAACCACCACTACCATCAACTCCTCTTCCACACCGACCAACCACAGCCTCCGACGATCGCTGGACCGCCGTCGCATGTCACCGCAAAGTAGCCGTCCAAATTTCGAGCAACAACACACAGCAAGGTATGCTACTTCTAGTCCCTGTATCTTCCTGCACAGTAATTCAAATATCTATCTGTCAAATCCTATGCAAAGATCATATGACCCTCTTGAACTCTGTATAATTAGTTCGGTGTATCATGTCCTGTGTCGATCGTAATTCATGACGCAAAACAGGAAAAAAGACCAAATTTGTAGTTCAGAAACTGTTCCAACCATCCATGTTCATATCTGATTTTCTTCCAACCTAGTTAATATTTTTAAATTTCACTTGAACAGTAATTTAGACAACATAACCGAGATTTAATCTATTTAATTAGTTTATTTTAATTTATTGTATGTTGTATTTTATTCGCTGTTGAATTTGACCAAAAACTTGGTTTTCTAAACCCAAATTTTCCCGAAATAGGGTGTGTCCTGCTAAATGAGGTAACTTCATCGTGTACAAATTATACCAAATGGTGCGTATCGTTAACACGGACATGTAAGATTTTACAGAAGTTGATTTAGTGTCCGTGCACACTAAAATCAACGCTTGTTCGTCAAAAAACTTCGTATCGACATCTTCTAACACTCGTCATAATTTTATGTATGCTTGTCATTTCATAAAAAAACTTACGCCATCAGATTCGAAGTATTACGCTGGTCCTATTACCCAAGTTTGGTTCGATTCCGACAATGTTGACGAAATACTGTTTCATGGGCCCCATGGTTCTATTTAATATGCAATTTTGTGATCGGCTCATCAAAATCTAGTTCTGGATATATTGTTGGGTTCGTATCATCGTTTTAGACTCGTAGACACTAAGTTTGATAAATTTGGAGAACTTTCTCTCTGGCATATTTTTCGGTACGAAGTGGGCCACATGTGGACCCTACTTTGACCAAAAACTGTCAATTCTGTCCTTGTGTCCAAATTAGACTAATGGGTAGTCAATCCTAGCTATTTTAAGTATTCTGAGAGCAATAGTGATATTTGTTTCAGCATCTAGAGGCGTACCTGGAGATTTTACTTATATCGGAGCAACTGACGGAGCTCAAAACCCAGACAAGTATACCTTGCCAACTTGTAGTAGATCATGTGTCATTATTGTTTGAGTTCTTCCTATATATATATATTTTGTGATGTACATATTCAACCTAGGACCATAAGATGTTTCTTAACATTCAAAATAGATTCAGGTATCGATGCCGTACGCGGAGTCATGTAACGTCATTTAGAGATTTGATACCACGATCCTATATTTTTACGTGCTTGCTTTATTAAGTATGTCATACCATAGGACACTTGATACTATTTATGTGACAGAATCTTTCCTGAGTTATTCATGGTGATTCTGTATAGGCTTACAGGATTCGTGACATAAGACTTGCATATACATAGATATCATTATGACTCGTTGTACTAGTTAGAGGTCATGATCTTGCGTGTTATGGACATAAGACGTCGTGGACATGAGACGTGTGATTACATTGGATGGGGAGAGACATACAGGCTATAGGATGATTACATATATTTATATTTTATTATTGTGGTACTTTAGTCTCTGTTCTAGTGCTTGGCCCATTACGTGATATTACTGCTATCGGCTCCCCGACACAGAGCATGTAGTGGTCTCAGCCTGAGTACTAGTGATTCTCTCATTTATGTTTCACATAGCTGGTTATATAGCTTGTCCTGAGGATCTATTTTTATATACTGTATTTTATTTGGCTTGAGTTATTCTTGTACCTTGCTATGTCCCCTGAGGACCTGGATCCGGTTATGTCTCCAGGTACAGCAGATGAGGATTACCCCAAGATATATGGGACATGAGCTGACGTTGGAGCAGTACTGGCACTAGAGGACGAGATTGTGCCAGAGAATTTCTCCTAAGTATTCTATTACATACTCAGTTATTTATGCTTCCAGTTATTTCTTATCTTGACTCGTGGACTTATGTATTGACTTATTTTATCGGGTTGTTCCCCAAGATACTATTTATTTGGGCTTGTTGATAGACTATATTTCTTTATATCTAGTATCTTGACTGGTCTATCATATTGACTTGTATTTACTTTCTGTGGATGAGATTAGAATTATACTGAGATAGATGGTATAGACTTGTATTATTTATTACAGCTTAAGTGCACTCTAATAGTTCCATTAAATTGGGTTTGTCCATTGGAGTTGTGTTGTTGGCCATTGCCACGTGGCTAGTCCCTCGGTAATTTAGGACTGGGGTATGCCAAGTTTAATTATTAGGAACCCTACTATAGACTAGGGCTACCTATAGGAATAAGGATTTACTACTAGGAAAATTCTTCTAGGGACCCCTATTTTGGAAGTTATAGTATTTTTTGTGGCCAATTTGGAGAAAATCTGAGATTGGTGCACCATGTATTTATCAATAGGTCAATTAGACCAAATTGATATATGTTTGATTGTGTAAGACAAGTGTTATATCCACAAATGGATACGTGTAGGCCGTATTATGACAATTTGGCGATACATGTTGATCTGGAGGTTTTTTCTTCGACACAGGGGTGTGCATATGTCATATTTTGCTATGGACACGTAGTTGAGTAGCTAGCACTTTATATTGCTTAAAAATTTGATATTAGACTTTCCCGTATCCTTTATGATATATTTGATGGTGTGTCGGGACCGTATCATAAATATATCATAGATTTAGTGTGATACGGGTGCGATGCACACCAAGTGTTTGATAATTTATTTCATACTCTATTTAGTGTGGTGTATATCTATTTTAGATTGCTATGATAGGTATATATATATATATAAATACATATTTGAGTATATACCTCTATGTTTATAATCTCTAATAGGTATATATGTATCTATACTATATAAGTGTTGATGAGTTTATAGTGTTCACAGTTTGGACCGTTAGAGGGGGTTACCCGAGCCTTGAGGGGTTTGTTGGGAGTATTTTGGGCACTGCACATTAGGTATCAGTCATGGAGCCAATGGGTACTGCCATGTTCTGTTCAATAGGTAGATGTAGGTTGAGTGTCCTTGAGAGAATGAGGGGCCTAGGTTTTTATAGTGTGTGTGTTATATATATAGCTAATTGATATGTATATTTATATGTTGATACTAATTAATAGTATAGAGCATGTTTATATATTATATACTTATTTATATATATTTGTAGCTATACGATATATAGGTTGCAAGGGGAGGGAAGTGTATCACTTAAACTTGAGTAGGTACGCAGAGTACATGGTGCGAGATCCGGAGCACAGGGTGAATCGCTTTAGAGAGGGCCTAAATTAGGAAGTAAAGGCTTTTATTTCCTCCAGCCGTGAGACGTACGCAGCTGTACTGAGGGAGGCCCGCAAGGTCGAGAGGGACCTGGGTTTGAGGCCTAAGAGGGATCGATACATCTTCGGTGGAGCTAATAGCAGTGAGAAACATGCCAAGCATCCCCAATATCAGCAGAGAGCATTCCAGGCACAGCCCCAGTAGTTACTTGCACCAGCTAGAGCTCCCGTTCAGTAGGTGCAGCAGCAGCTTCGGCGATAGGATTAGATGATGCCTACTTGTGCCTACTACAGAAAGACAGGACATACTTGGGATGTGTGTAGGAAGAGGCTGAAGATGTGCTTGTTCTATGGATCAACTGATCACCAAATGAGAGATTGCCCTACCGCACCTCTATTTGATGGAGCACGAGGTCAGAGAGATGGATCTAGGTCACCTTTGGAACAACGTCAGGCCTCGCAACAACAAAAGGAGATACCCCAGCCCTGCAGGGCTTTTGCGTTGACGGTCGAGGAGGCCAATGCTACAGGTAATGTATTAGCATGTCTTGTTCTGTTCCTTTCTTCCTTTTTCCTTTATTTTTATCTATTGTTTGAATGCTTCATTAGTACCTTCTAGAACATTTTTATGCTATATTTTAATTAGTGTAGATAGTATACCCTATTGAGACTGCAATATAATGACCAGTAGGACCATAACCATGAATGGTGTATTCTTTTCATAAGATGGTATATTGTAGATAAGATTTTCTTGGACCATGATTGCTGGGGGTTTGACCTAGAAGGAGTACGATCAGCCTTAAAATTCGAGGACATAATTTTTTCTAAGAATGGTAAACTTATAACTACCAATTTCCCGGAGAAGGGTATTTTTATCTTTTTTTTGTTATTAGAAATATTGTTAATAATTATATTTCATAATTATTATATGGAGTGGTATTTTATTTTTGAATAATTAGTATTGATATATATGGATTATATTTATTCCCATAATTGGTATATATGATTATATATTATATATAGTTAATGGTTAGTTGTTAGCCATTAGTTAGACTAGTATTAGTGAACCTAAGTGGACCCAACTAGATTTTTCATGGACCAACATTTATTTTAGTTAGACTTGAGCCTAATAATTAGCCTATTCTATTAAGTTGGTGACTTAATTAGCCAAACCATTAGGAGTAGAAGCTTCCTCCCTAATTCTTTTCTTCATGACAAGACCCAAGGGGTATTTGGGTTATTTCACATTCTTGGAGGCCAAGCATGAAGGGGCTGGCCATAAGAGAGGGTATTCTCTCTCTCTCCTCCTTTCTCTTCCAATTCCAAAATTCTAGATCTAAGTGTTCTTTCCCAAATTTCTTCATCCCTCCACCAAATTCCTACCAAATTTCTTCCAAATATATCCCTAATTCTCTATTGGAGACTCTAAAAGTAAGAAGGAGGCAAGGATCTACAATTTGAAGAAAATTGTACAAGTTGAGGCTTCTTTGTGCTCATTGGAGACTTTCACTGAGAATCCATCTGCCAATAGGTATATTTTAGAATCTTTCTCCTAATTAGACTCTAAACCTCCTAATTAGAATCTAAATATATAGTTTAATCATCAGGAACCCTCTTATGGACTAGGGCTACCTATAGAAAGAATAATTGACTACTAGGGACCCCTATTTTGGAAGTTATGGTGTATTTTATGGCCAATTTGGGAGAAATCTGAGATTAGTACACCACGTGTTTGTCAATAAGTCAATTAGACTAAATTAATATATTTTAGATTGTGTGAGACTAATTTCATGTCCACAAATGGATACGTGTAGGTCGTATCATGATAATTTGGTGATACGGGTTAATTTTAGAGATTTTTCTTTGATACGGGGGTGTGCACATGTGTCACGCCCCAGTCTCAAAATATCGAGAGACTAGTCACGTGGCAATGGCCAGCAACACACACTAATGGACAAACCCAATTTAATGGACCCATCAATGTGTACTTAAGCTGTAAAACAATAATAAAGGTCTACTAAACGTGTCACAATCTAATCTCATCCATAGAAGATAACTATGATCAATATCAGCATAATAAAATAAAAACCAACAATAAGTCTCAATAAAGTAAACCAGGGAACAACCCGATAATAAGTCTGATACAAAGGTTCAACAGATCAGAATGAAAGAGTCTAATAATAGTAAGTACTGAGAATAGATAACATATACTCAAGAGAAATCTTCGGTGAGCACCTCCTCCTCGGGGATCAGTTCAGCTCCAGTGTCTATTCTTGCTACAGCTTCTACTCCTGTCCCATATACCTCGGGATAAAACTCTTCTGCTATACCTGGAGACATAATTCGGATCCAGGTCCTCAGGGGACATAGCAAGGTACAAGAATAACTCAAGCCAAAATAAATGCAGTGCAATAATAATAAAACAATAGGGTAAACTATGTAACCAGCTATATGATATACAAGTGAGAGCATCACTAGTACTCAGGCTGAGACCACTACAAGATCTGTGTCAAGGAGCCGGTAGCAGTAATATCACGTAATGTGCCTAGCTCTGATGTAGAGTCTACGGCCTCACAATAATAAATATATATATAAAATCAGCCTATAGTCTGTGTGTCTCTCTCCATCCAATGTAATCACATATCTCATGTCCATAATGTCTCATGTCCATGTCACGCAAGATCATATCTAATGCAGCAAGTCATATAATATATATAAAGTCTATGTCATAAATCCTGTAGCCTATACAGAATCACCATGAATATCTCAGGAAGATTCTGTCTCATGAACAGTGTCAGATGTCCTGTGGTATGATGTACTTGATAATGCAAGCACGAGAATGTAAAGGGTCTCGATATCCATCTCTAAGTGACGTTACACAACTCCGCGTACGGTGTTGGTACCCAAATATTAATCGGACGCTAAGTAATATCACATGGTCTAGGTTAAGCATGTACAGCATATAAATAAGTTAAGGAAATAGTATAAACTAATTTACTATAAGTATGGCTGTAGAAGAATAAAATATGCTGGGGAATTATACGCGTAAAACCCCCAACATACATGAAGTCCGCATAAAACAGAGCTTCAGCGCTATGTGGCATAAAAATATAACTTCAGAGCTATATGGGTAAAACAGAGCTTCAGCGCTGTGTGGCATAAAATATGGCTTCAGAACAACCCGTATAAAGCAGCACTCAAAGGTTGTCTTGGCGTAAAAGGTTGTTACACCTTCCTCCGGCATATAATACATTTCCTTTTAATGCGGCGTGAAGTTGTACGAGGAACTCTTTATATTCCTAGAATGAATCTGTCAGACAAAACAGTCGACCTGACTCCTAACAAAAGTACTGCACGACGATCGAGAGGACAGCTGTAATAATGATTCTGCACAGAAGCCCAGGCTGTCATTTAGTGACATATCCTTGATACAAGTCATTTTTTACGCATTCAAGGAATACGCTGCCTATTTTACACAGGCAGAGATGAGTTTTTATGCTCGAGATGAGACAAAAACTGATGCCACGTCAAAAGTTGTCTCTCGTACAGAGCTCGAGGCATATCTCTGCATTTAATACACAAGATGGGGGCAGATCTCTGCATTTAATGTACGAGATTTTATTCTATTTTTAATTAATAGGAAAGCTAAAACTATGACTAATACGCTCACATCATCATCCTTGCATGTTACGCCAACCAGGCTATTTTCAACTATAGGAGTACGCCGTATGCTATCTCCTCAAAATACGCAAACTCAGGCTATATTTGCAAAGGTATGGGATAAGGCTATTTAGCCCAGAATATGCTCAATACCTTAGTGAGGAAGGATAATTGGCTAATTTTACGCTGGTTATCTATTATTCATGCAGCATCACGCTTTACGCAGAATTTGATTTTTACGCCAACAAGACAGTTATTTGGCTTTTATGCCAACAAGACAGCTATTTGGCTTTTACGCCAACAAGACATCTATTTGGCTTTTTATGCCAACAAGACAGCTATTTGACTTTTTATGCCAACAAGACAGCTATTTGGCTTTTACGCCAACAAGACAGCTATTCGGCTTTTTACGCCAATAAGACAGCTATTTGGCTTTAACAAGACATCTATTTGGCTTTTACGCCAACAAAACAGTTATTTAGCTTTTATGCCAACTATCTTTACGCAAGGGGCAGTTGCCTACATGGCTTGCATGCTGTGATCTTCGAGAAGCGGTTATACGCGTTACCTCATAATGGAACACGCGTCATACGCGGATTCAAGAGATCATTCAAACGTGGGTAGAAGTTATTATAACCGCCGCGTAAAGAGTGCAACTCTCTTCACAGTTTGGCTTCTACGCCAACTGGACAGTTATTGTGACTGATCTCTATAAATAGAGACCTCCGGTCACAGGAGATAGAGGTCGAGAAAAAGAAGGTCGAAGAGAGGATCAAGATCAGAGACCAAGAGATCAGAGAGAGAGAGAGAGAGAGAGCACAGGCAGAGAGTAGTGATTGACAACTTTGGCAACGAGTATCCAATCCCTCCTGCAATATTTGAAGCTTCTTCTTCTTCTATAGCACTTATTCATCATCATATGGTCCAAGGGACAAAGTGATCGACCGCAGATCAGACTCCTATAGCATTTTTTCTCCAGAATTATTTTTATTGTACTTAACATCCTCGTATAGGATTAATTGTACTCTTTTTTCTTGTTTGTAAACAAAGAAAGGGTTTCATATAAACCTAGTTTTATTTTTTGTTTATCATCAAATACAAGATGGCGACTCTGCTGGGGACTACTTTCTCTTTTAACGAGAAAGTCATTGCTCAACACGATGCTGTATCCGTCGGATCGACGAAGAAGACTTTGGTCGTCCAATTCGACCAATCTACTTATGAAGATATGCTTCGCCCAGGGGGTAGCTCTCATTCACTCTCTATCCAGGACAACAGGAAGCTGCATAAAGTATGGATGCACCAGACATCCTCTACCCTTCCTGCAAGCTCTCATTCTCTGATCAATGAGGTTATGACAACACAGCCTACGGGCCCTGCGCGTAAAACTGTCTCCCGTCTGTGACGTGGCAGACAAAACATTTGGCATTGCCTCAGCGCCAATCTAGAAGTCTAACACGCGCCTTGCGTGCAAAACTTTGCCTCCTGTCTGTGACATGGCAGACAAAACTTCTGGCAATGCCTCAGCGCCAATCCAGAAGTCTAACACGCACCCTGCGCATAAAACTTTATCTTCTGTCTGTGACATGGTAGACAAAATTTTTGGTAAAGCCTCAGTGCCAATCCAGAAATTTCAAACGTACCCTGCGCGTAAAAATACATCTCCCGTCTATGATGAGGCAGATGGACCCTTGGATCACATCAAAGGAAAACGAGTGGCGAATGTCCCGACCTCTAGACTTGTACGCCCCCAAGAGAAGAAGTTGCCCACTCTTCAGATTACGCGTGACGCTGGAGACCGTTTGAGGACTTCCCCTATTTTATGCGAGCCTGTGCAAAACTCCAAATTACGCCAGGATAAGTCTGCCAGCGTAAAGAAGACCCGTTTTGTCACGCCCCGGTCCCAAAATACATAGGACCAGGACACGTAAGCATGCCAGCCGCATGGATATGGCAACTCCAATATATGGAAACCAAAATCCACACGTACGCTGTAATATGAATATCAAATCCACAAGTGGTATAAAATATATCACAAGTCACAGGGTATAATCTAAATCTCATCCACAAAAATCAAATATAAATAAATAACCAGTATCTATAAAACTAGATCTCAATATAAGTATCTAAGGATGATGGTTGGATGGAAACAAATCCACTACCAACTCGAATGGGAAAGTACAACATAATAAACACAATATAGGAATACCAGCTAACAATCATGGGACTCAGAGAAAAGACATCCTCGAAACATATGTAACCATCCAAATCTATGCTCCTGCAAATACTCAAGAATAAATACACCTGGAAAGGGACCAGGTCCTCAGAGGGACGTAACAAGATACATAGAAGTATGCCAATTTGAATACAGTAAACATGCATATTGTTTGAAAATAGATAAGTACGTTGTACAAGACAATATATATGAATACAAATGAGGACAACTTTTCGACGTATGGGTAAGGGTAGGCTACTCGATCTAATCCTCACAACTCATACGCTCGTCAGTGGACATCATCAGCCGACATACCTCTGGGGTAGCGACTCTCGAACTCCATCAATCGACATACCTCGGGGGTAGCGACTGTCGAACACGACCACCATAGTGCGTGCTAGTTACTATGGTTTACCAGAGTGGTTAAAGCCCATACGCCTACTGATTGTCCTCTATGATACTAAGTGTCAAGTGTGTGTGTCAACATATCTAATATATAGTAATGACTGAAAGAAACTACACATTTAATAACTATACAAAATGCAATAAATATACAAAAATATAATTAGCATGCAAAATACTGTAAGCAATTTGGCAAGTTATCTTGCCTGGCAAGAAAGCTGCAAGGTGTACTGTCTAGAAGTCAAACGCACAGGATCAAAAGCTATGGCCGCAGAACAAATATCTCCAGATACTGAAATAAATATCACCAACATTTCCAGAATAAGTAAAATAGCTAAAAAGTACTTTCCTTTCATCCAATTTGGACACAGGGACAAAACGATAATTTTGGGTAAAAGTGGGGTCCATGTGTGGCCCACTTAGCACCAAAAAATGTGCCAAGGGTAACAGTCTCTAAATAGGACAAATTATAGGTCAAACAAACTCTAGATGTCAATACGAACCCAACAGTATGTCCAAATATGGATTTCGATGAGCCATACACAATTTTGTCCAAAAAGTCAACTGTAGGACCCGTCAATTGGCGATTTGGTCAACCGTCTCAGAATTGCCTGAAAATTGGGTCACGGGACCAGCGCTTTACCACGAGTCCAGTGGCGCAAGTTTTGTCACAATCTGATGCCGTGCACAAAATGTGAGCGACACGGGGTATGTCCGCGGATACGGGCTAATTCCGGCGCGCATACTCGTCCGAATCAGTTTTCACGAAATTTTACGTGTTCGGTTACGCTGCGTGCACCATTCGGTATACTTGGTATACGGCAGGGCGGTCCCGTTTGGCGGGGCGCACTCCATTTCATAACTTTTGGAAATCTGGGAAAAGTGGGTTCACGGGATTTTGTGATGAATTTAATTCTGTCTACAGCAGTTAATAACCTAGGATTATTTAACAAAAATTAAACTAGGTCAAGTGGTCTACGTATACCAAAAAGAATCACCAAATTCGGATCTCTATGGTGGGAGATACGAACTCGGCAACATGGGTGGTCACCGCAATTTTCTGCGATCCCAGAATTCGGTCTGTGTCCGACAACTTTGGCATTGTTTTCGCCTATGGTTGTACGTTGTTCGAGGTCTGCTATCATACATATATGGAAGAGGGTTAAGGGGTGAGCATACCGGTGAAGACGGGGCGGCGTTTGGTCGAGCGAGTCGACGAGAAACAACTCCGGAACACAGGTACCTCGCTGTGGGAATCTGCAGTGCGCGGGGTCGCGGTCGTCGGGATTTGTTTGGACGGCCTGGCGGGGTTCTCCGGCTGCGGTGGCATCTCTCTCTAGGTCTAGATGGAAAGAGGAGGGTCTGGATGATTAGGTTTAGGGTTTAGAGAAATAAAATAATATATATATATATATATATATATATATATATATATATATATGAATAGGGAGAGAGGGGAGTCGGGTTGTTAGCCGTTGGAGGGGTTTTCTAAGGAGTTGCTGCTTCAAGGGTTTGTGAATACTATTTATTAGCTAAGGGGTGGTAACGTGGAATTTCTATTGGTCGGCTGTGGTTGTATATAGGAATGGTTGAGAATGGTTTGGTTTGCTTAAGTTGGAATTGTTTGGTTGCTTTAAGGAATAGTATTATTATTAGTTTATTATTTTCTTTTCTTTTCTTTTCTTTTCTTTTTAAATATATATATGCATATATATATATATTTGTATATATATATATATATATATTCATAAAAAAAATTCTAGATTATAATAATGCAGACTATTAAGCTAGCAACTGCTCAAGGGGTCTCCTATATGAAATAAATTTCAAAAAATTTCTGATGGTCCCATAAATCCCCTAAATGCACCAACACCTAAAATAAAAATTAATAAAAATATATTTCTCCTAATTAGCCACTAATTACTATAATTAAATTAATAATTAATAAAATAAAAAAATAGCTTAGTACGATTTTTAGGATTTGGGGTTTTACACGTTTTACGGGAAAATATGCTCCTCAGACGGATGATGGATCGTATGCTACTCACATGGCTAAACTATTGTATTCTTATGGTAGAGAGAGAGTTATGGTTCCCAATCTCTACGCCCCTACTGATGTAAAAAGGCAGAATAAGCCTTCTTCTTCTTCTGATAATCTCCCTGATTTACGTGATTTCTTGATCCAGAAACGCAAAGACAGGGGTCAAAATCAAGATTTAGTGCCCCTAACTACCGAGCGAGGGGAGATCATATAGAAAATAGCGTCAACATCTAATATCGTCATGGCATATGTGCCACATGAAGAATCTGTCTTTATTGTTTCACCTACTCGCAACGATCAGCATCAAATAATCTTCGATCGAATGTGGAATAGACCGATTGTACAAGAAGATTCTCAAGATTCTGATGGTGGAAAAATACAAACCCACAGATATAGCCCACAGGCGTTAAAAATTATGCAAAATATGGGTTACGATTTGAAGTTGAAGCAAGGCCTCAATCATGAAAAAGGCAGACGAATATCGTTGCATGGTGATCCTTACTGTCAACAAACTCATTTTTAGGTTAGGGTATACCGCATCTCTTGCAAACTCTAAACCTCCAGAGTCTGATCCTGTAATACCAGAGGCAGGTCCTTCTAAATCAACTTCTGTGGACAAAGAAAAAGAAGAAGAAAAATCAGACAACGACGTGTTTGGGGGTAGTCTCCCTCGACAAAATAAAGCAGCATCCAAAGCTGGAGGTAGAATTCCCTCTAAGTTCGAAGATGATGCAGCTATAACCATCTTTCCTGGGGACCGTACGACTCAGGTATCGGGAACTCGAAAGCCAAAGGGGACTTTCTTCTTCAATGATAAAGACATTGTTGAAATCTCCAATATATTGATGAAGGAAAACAAGCTTCGGCTACCCAACATCAGATATCCTGAGAAGGCTGGCAAGATTGATGACCCAAAATATTACCTCTTTCATCGGTACATACATCACCCCACAAAGGGTTGCTATGTACTGAAAAGAAGAATTCTGGAGTTGATCGACGCCAAAGTCATCACTTTACATTTATAAACGAGAAGACGATCACGACAAATTGATCGCACTCCAACTAGCAATTTGCCCCCCCCCCTCATGAAGTACCGGATGATGAATCCCTAAAACTCTCCCCAGCGGAGCAACCTTCAGTTCTATCCTCACTTAGAAAATCACTATCTAGTAAATTTTTTGAACATCGGTTCATGTTCATATTACCTCTGAACTGTTGTCCAAATATTTTCTCCAGCAGAGTTTTCTATGTCCAAGTGACCTCTGAGCAAACCTTCCTGATTGTTGCAATCGATCAGTTCACGTCCATCTTACCTCTGAACTATGTCCCTCTACTTTCCTTGGCAGAGTAAATCTATCACCATAAAAAAATAGTCACTTCCATATCACCACTGCCTTGTTTTTCTTTACCCCCGGAGAGTCATGTCTTACCACGTCCACATTACCTTTGAGTAAGATATTTTCATAACCTTTTTCATGTCCATGTTACCTCTGAGTAAAGTTCTTCTCTTCGACTTTCTACTATCACGTTCGCATGACCCCTGGTAGTGATAGTCATTTCAGCTTATTATTTGTACTTAAGGTATTCCATAGGTAATTAGTCCACAAACCAGATGAACAAATCAACTCTTGGTTTTTTATCCCCAGCAAGTGCCTATGTGCAACATTTTCTCGATCATCGAATATCGAGAATCATATTCTATCTTAGATTATGTTCAGCAATTTGCTATCCCCAGCAAGTGCCTATGTGCAACATCTTCTCCTTCGTTATAAATTCTTGTAAAGAGCCATCATTCGTATCCAAGAAGCCCAGATATTCAATGGTTGATGGATCCTCAAAATTTCCCCAGCGAAGCAATCCTTAGGTCTACTTGCACAATCCCGTAGTGACTATTCACAACCAACTTCGTTAGATGCTAGCTTTGTTCATATTACCGCTGAGCTATCATCCCATCAATCTTTCCAGCGGAGCAATCCCTTGGTCTATCTTCATGTTCGGATAGACCAGACTCAACGAATCACTCCTTAAATAAGTTTTTCGGACATTAGTTTACGTTCATATTACCTCTGAACTGTTGTCATAATATTTTTCTCAAGCTAAGTTTGCCATGTTCATATTACCTCTGAGCAAACCTTTCGAGTTTTGGCCATCGATCATTATGTCCATATTACCTCTGATATCGGTTGTCATCTCAACTTAGCACCCATACTTAACTCTAAGTACGCTAGTGGTGTTAGTTCCACAAAAACTGCCACGTCCATATTACCTCTAGCAGGGCTTGCCTTAAACTTATTACTCGCACTCTCATGCACAAGAAGTAATAGGTCCACCAAAAACCCCCCAAGGGGACGCCCGCAATAGAAATGAATAATTCAAATATGTCCCTCCACTATCCCTGCAGAGTCATATTGTTCATGTCCATATTACCTCTGAACTATCCTCATTTTCCCCAGCAAAGAAAGATTAAGTCCATGTTCATCCCCACAGAGTCATATTTTACAAGCATCCGTTAGGACTTGTCCCAAACCCATTACTTGCACTAACGTACGCAAAAAGTAATGGGTCCACAAAAAATGTCACGTCTATATGACCTCTATCCGGACTTGTCTCAAACCTATTACTTGCACTAACGTGCACAAAAAAGTAATGGGTCCACAAAAAATCTCTCAGCAGGATGTCTTTACTAGCCCCAAAACCTATCACGTCCATATTATTTCTGATTGGGCTTGTTTCGAACTTATTATTTGTACAATGTACGCAACAAATAATAGGTCCACCAAAGTTCCTCCAGTGGGATGTCTTCAACAAATACGATATTATACTACGTCCATATTACCTCTGGTACGACATCTGAAGTTCACACAAACAATCATAAAGAAATGGAGGGCCCTTATATGATTGATCTCAGATTCAATGGCACTTATAGATGAGCCAAAACTAATGGAGATTTGATAATGGCTCCTATCAACGGCAAATCCCTGAAGAAGTACTATGCTTGATCTCCTTTGCTTAATAGAGTATGATAAAGATTTTATTCTAACAATACTACATACAAAGGTTAGCTGGATCATATTCTATCAGGTTCATATGACCTCCGAATAGATATGTTTAACTAATTTGAAACCTATCATGTTCATATTACCTCTGATAGTATTTTGTATCAAATTTAGTTGGACTATATTCTATCAGGTTCATCTTATCTTTGAATAGATTTACATTCAGCTAAACCTTACCAAAAGTATATCATGTTCATATTACCTCTGATATCACTTTCATCTTTTCCTATCATCTATATTCTAAAGTGATGGGTCCACAAAGTCAGAAAATGTATCTTTATTATTATCTCTGAGAAAATAAGGAACAAAAAAGTACATCATTGGGGAGGAGCCATTAAATGCGGATCTGTTACGCCAAAGCAGCCATCCTCTCATTCCTGGAGTTAAAAATGTTAGTGCGAGCCCGTTCCAGCCTTGCCTCATCATTGCTCAAGAAAGATAGTTCGGACAGAGAATCAACAAAACTTGTGTGGATGACACCCACATGTGTCAAGTTCTGTTGAGCTGTATCTACTTGGCCCTTCAGTACATCATGAACTACCAATGCCTTGAGAAGCCTCTCCCTTGTTTGAGCAAGTTCAACCTCCAATTCTTGAACCCTCACTTCATAACCTTCATATTCTGTATGGCACTGAGCAAGCTGAGGAATACTTTCTACCAATACTGCTTGTTCTTTCTCTATCTTTTGTTGCTGTTCCTGGATGGATTTGTTTAAAAATTATGTCTGCTGAGCGAATTTTGCAGTTAGGGAGTCGTACTCGGCCTGAACCAGGTCATCAATGCTGCCTCGGGATAGTTATAAATATTCGTTAATAGGTTGTTCTAAACCATTAACTATTTGCTCTAGCACATTAGCTCTTTTAGCGTCGTCGAAATTTCTAATCGACACTATAGTGAGCTTGGAGGACGTCTTTAGAGCATCAAATCTTATATTCTTCTCCAACACCATGGATATCAATTCTTTCAAAGTGAGGTAGAATATGCTCGTGTATTGTTCAACTAGCATAGCAAAGATCGGATGTACGCTGGAAGTGGCCGCAATACCGGTAAATCTTCTTTCTGGAATGACTGCAGAGGATGTTGCCACAGTCGTTGCTTTAAATGGCGCAACAAAAGAAGGGACACCAGCAACGGTTAAAATTGTTGGCATGCTTGACGAAGGAGGCACGGTCGAGAGGGTGGGTGCATCCTCCTCTGATGTTATTTGAACTGCTACTGGCGGGATGACATCCGAGAATGTAATGGATGAAAGATCGACAGTTTCAAAGTATGCTTCTTCGATGTTAGGCACCGCCGTTTCATTTGCTGGATCCGCAACAAAGTCAGAAGTTATGTCAACTCCGCCCTCCCCCGAAAAGTCTTCGCCTGAAAATAAGATAAGAGAAAGTTAATATTAATTTGATGTTAATTTTCCTAAAAGAAGCGTAAAGACAATATTTACCCATGGCCGATGGTATGTATGTTGCGTCTGCTGCCTGTATAGCTAAATCATTTCTTAATGATGCTAAACAAGCCGTCATACCTGGAGAAGAGGGTGCACCAATTGACACTTAAGGGTAGTCATCCCAGTCGTCACCCAGATCCACTCGAGGCTCATCGGGTGGAATCTCGCTTGAGATACTTACAGACGAAGGAGGGGCTAGTCCCATTATTTGTCTTGGTAGAGGTATACTGACTCTTGTTATGCTCGGCCTCGAAGCCGATCTCGAAGCACTACCAGTAGCGGTGGTAGCGACAGCAATCGCGGGCAAAGAATCTCTAGCACTGTCAGCTGAAATTATGGAGGTCCCTTCTCTAAAAGGCGAAGGACCCCTAATCAAAGAATTATCCCCAACAGGGGAAACAATTGGCTCTCTCCTGTAAGAGGCCCCCTTGGTGGAAGTCCTTTTGGGACCTCTGGTAATCTGCTTCTTCTTGCGGGGCTGGAAGCCTTACGCTTATGAGAAATAATGAGAGGCTCTGCTGGCGGAGCTATTATGCCTCTCGGTAAAATCAGCAAATAGTCATCTGCACCGGTGGTTTCATCACCTTCATCAGAGAAAACAGAGGGTATCTCCTCTCTTCCGGTGGACCTATGGGAGGGCATTCTGAAACTTTTATACACGTCAAAATCACGATGGAAGGTATTGATGGACGCATAAAACTGTGCGTACGAATGAAGAATGTGCAACTCCATGGAGAGAGAAGTCGCGGGCATAGCAAAGGTTGTACCAGTACAATTCATAATAAAATACCGCCATCCTCTAGCTCCGTCAATAAGTCCACCTTTGAATTTGAAGTTGGTGATGGGATTTCCCACGTGCAACTGATCATACCCAAATTACCTAGCAAAACGGCTAGGCAGATAAGGCTCCAAGTAGCATTGGTCCTCACTTCTGTACAGCAGATGGGAAGGTCTAATGCAGACCAACCAGTAAAAGGCTTCAGAAGAAAGAATAGTCCTCCCTTGACCTGCATCCTGAAGTTTCGTCCCCTATTGATTGATATGTACGGGGGGTACGATGCAGAAGAACTTCCAACGGTGGGCAAAATTTAGTGCTAGCCGACAATCTATGACGCTAGTCACATTCCAAGAAGAATTCCTATAATTCAACAGAAAATTATTGCCCGAACCACTGGCCGCTCCGGGAGACATTACTTTGGTGTTGTGAAGGATTAACCACCCCATCAGATATAAGAAAGGCAATTCCACTCTGGGATATCCTTCACGCTGTGCATCATCAGCCAGCAGTCCCTCAGTAATGGCCCTCAGGCCAGCTTATATCCTGCATACCATGGCAGGGAGCAGGCCCAATGTTGCTCTAAACACCAAACGCACTGCAGGCCATAAGGTGTTGCGATGAATGCGATCCGCAGACGCGATGCCAGGAACCATCCATCGGCGTAGCCAGATAGAAAGGAAGCCAGCCAGTTGAGCTTCCCTTGACAAAGGCTTGCGATAATGCCTTATATAACAATAGGCTTTAGTACCTGCAGGATAACCCCCTATCTTTTCATCAAGAACATAATCTGAAGCCCCTGCATCTTCGATGAGATTATCGACTGTGTTGGCACTAAGCATGCTCAGAAGGTTCAAAGGTTTATCTTTGCTATCTACAACCTTGTCCTGCTTGGCATTTCTGGCCTACCTGTCGCGCCCCGATCCCGCAGGGGCCGATCCCGTATGGCCTATCGTCCTCGCTTGGTCCCTACGGAACCATTCGTCCTCGCTTGGTCCCTACGGAACCGTTCGTCCTCGCTTGGGCGCGATGCCGTGCAAGCCTAAATTGCGCTTGCACCAGGCAACGTACCTGCACAGGACAAGTTAGGCAAAATATACATATATAGGCACAGAGTAAAACGCAGAGAACCAAGTAGAACACATTTGATAGCACACAAAATACTTGCTTTTTATTGAATACTTGAAGATTTGGATTACAAAGTGCTTGCTTGGCTGAGTTACAAAATATACCTTAGAAGGCTCACAACTCTTTTTACATTCCCAAAACTAGCCACAACGCCCATTACATTATGCCCTTGTAGTAGGACCAAAATAACCAAAACATCTAGCAGAAGAAGAGTAGCCCACTGGAGAGGTAAGCAGCAGAGGAAGCAGCACGAACACAGTCCTAAGGAAGGGTGCGCACACGCTGATTCAGGTTGAGGATGCTTGGAAGAGGTAGGACACCCATTTGTTGATATGAGCCAAATCAGAGGGTCTTTGTAGAAGGTGGTGCATGCAAGGTAGTGGCTCATCAGCTCTTGGTACACTGCCATGGCCCGAGGGTTAGTATCCCTCAGCTCCCTATTTGTGGGAACATACTCTTCATAAGTAGTGTCTCCCATTAACAGCTTTGAGATATCTGCCATCTCATGAAGGGCTAAGCCCAACTCACCTAGCGGAGTGGCAAAAGTCCCAGTGAGCGAGTTATATCGCTCCATCAAAGCTAAGAACAAGTTGGGATTGAGAGACAGCCCAACACTAGTGGCACTCACGGCCGCAAACAAGCCAATACTTTCCAGCTCTATCTGGAAGTGCGTCAGGGCCCAGGTAGTCAAACTGGCCCATCGAAGATTCTGGGGCTAAGCCATCCACTGGTGTGAGGGTTAACCTTAGGGTATACTCCTCCCTGCCCCATAAAGTCATTACAGAAAGTCGCTATTTGAAGCGGCTGGATCAGTGAAGTATCTTCACTCGGGATGCTGCCCGACAGTAATCCTTTGAAAGGCATGACAGGGCCTGAAGGACTGCTCACAAAAGACCCTCAGTTCAATCCTCACTTATAAAAGATCTTCCCCGGCTGGCCGTGAAGATCGGGAGTCAGAGTCCACACCATCTTTCTGGGATGTGTGGCATGGAAGAATACAGAGATAGGGTAATCTCTGGGCATCCTTGGCAGATACATGACCGTGCCCTCAGCAAAAAATACCCAATCTTCCTTCTTGGGCTTAGTCTGGGATTGTTTATCGATAACATCCCCAAATAAGAAACCTGGTTTCTTATATTCAGTACCGTCTATATACGTCAGGGGTTCCCCACTGATCATGCTTAGAAATATCCTTTCCCCTTAGGCAGAGATCAGAGTCCCCCTTTCTTGAGGATACTCGTTTCCAGAGATAGGAAATGTCATATGGGACAAGTCCTCCAGATAATTGGAATTCAGCATTCCAGCAGCAGAGCTCATCACTTCAGCCAGAGGGGGGATCTGTAGGTCCACTGCAAAAATCAAGAAAACAAGTCAGTTTTACGCTAGATGCTACACTCTTTACAGTACACGCCAAAACTGGACAGTCTGAGTTTTTACGCCAGACTGCCAAAATTTGAAGTTTTATACTGGAATCTATTTCCAGTGCGTAAAACTCAAGGTTGGCAATATACGCCAAAACCTAACAGTCTGAGTTTTACGCTAGCCTGCCAAAATTTGAGTTTTATGCTAGAATTTACATCCAGTGCGTAAAACGCAAGGTTTGCAGTATACGCCAAATTTTGGCAGTCTGAGTTTTTACGCTAGACTGCAAAAATATAGAGTTTTACGCTGACACATTAGGAATGTGGGCGTATTTTATGCATACACGTACAACATGTGCGAAGGGTTTTGCTTCTCTCGAAGCCTTTACCTGTGATGCCCGGAGCGCAGCTAGATGACGGAGCACTTTGTTCAGAACGAGGTTCTCTTGGCCTAGTAGACATCGCTTGTGCTTGAGTAGAGGAGCGAGATGAGGAAGCGGCTTTCTTTCCCTTAGCAGCAGAGGGTTGTTTTGGTGCCATGGTGAAACTCAAGAGTTCTCAGAAAAGAGACGAAGACGAAGAGTTCTCAGAAAGAAAGGGTTTTGCAGAGACAGATGAAGGATTTTTCTCTCTCACGATCGAGGCCTATTTATAGAGTTCAGATGACTCTTCGAATCCCTAACCAAATCTAATTTTTAATATTCGATTATGATTGGAGACCACGTCAGCCTATCATTTGAAAAAGAAGGATAGTTATGCTGTTGTTTGATAATAAACGAAAAAAATTGAAACTAGGTTTATACGAAACCCTTTCTTTGTTTACAAACAAGAAAAAAAGTATAATTAATCCTATACGAGGATGTTAAGTACAAAAATTTGATTCTGGAGAAATATTGCTATAGGAGTCTGATCTACGGTCGATTACTTTGTCCCTTGGACCACACGATAATGAAAAAGTGTTGTAGAAGACGAAGAAGAAGCTTCAAAGATTGCAGGAGGGATTAAACTCCCGTTGTCAAAGTAGTCAATCAACACTCTCTGGATGTACTCTCTTTTCTTTCTTGAATTAGACCTTTGTCTATGACTCCTCAATTCTCTCGACCTTTTAAAAATTTTGACCCTTATTCCTGTGGTCGGAAGTCTCTATTTGTAGAGTTTGGTCAGAGTAACTGATCAGTCGGCGTAAAAACCGAACAACGGAGAGAGCTGCACCTTTTACGCGGCAGTTATAATAACTGCTATCCACGTATGAATGATCTTCTGAATCAGCATGTGATGCGTGTCCCATTATGAGGCAATGCGTATAATCGCTCATCGAAGATCACGGCATGCAAGCCACGTAGGTAACTGCCCCTCGCGTAGAGAAGGTTGGCATAAAAGTCAAATAACTGTCATGTTGGCGTAAAAGCCAAATAACTGTCATATTGGCTTTAAAGCCAAATAGTCATCTTGTTGGCGTAGAAGCCAAGTAGCTGTCTGGTTGGCGTAGAAGCCAAATAGTTGTCCTATTAGCGTAGAAGCCAAATAGCTGTCTTGCTGGCGTAGAAGCCAAGTTCTGTGTAAAGCTTGATGCTGCATGGATAGGTAACCAGCATAAAGATAGCCAATTATCCTTCTTTGACTGAGATTTTGAGCGTATTCTAGGCCAAATAGCCTTATCACTCACCTTTGAAAATATAGCCTGAGTTGGCATATTTCGAGGAGATAGCATACAGCGTACTCCTATAGTTGAAAATAGCCAGGTCGGCGTATTTCGAGGAGATAGCATACGGCGTACTCCTATAGTTGAAAATAGCCTGGTTGGCGTAATATGCAGGGATGGTGATGTGAGCGTATTAGCCCTAATTTTAGCTCTCCCAGTCATTAAAAGTAGAACCAAATCTCGCACATTAACTGCAGAGACGTACCTCGAGTTCTGTACGAAGAACAGCTTTTGACGTGGTAGTTGGTTTCGTCTCATCCTGAGCGTAAAAGCTCATCTCTACCTGTATAGAATAGGCAGCGTATTCCTTGAATACGTAAACGACGTCTTATATCAAGGATTATGTCACTAAATGATAGTCCGGGGGCTCTGTGTAGAATCATCATTACAGCCATCCTCTTGATTGTCGTGTAGTACTCTTTGTCAGGAGTCAGGTTCACTGCTTTGTCTGACAGGTTCATTCGAGGAATACGAAGAGTTTCTCGTACAACTTCCCGCTGCATTAAAAGCAGACAGGTTTTACGCCAAAGTGTCGATGTAGCAACCTTTTTACGTCGAAGCAGTCTGGAAGTACTGCTTTACGCGGGTTGTTCTGGAGCTATGTTTTACACTGAATAGCGTTAAAACTCTATTGTACGCCAATGGCTCTGAAGTCATATTTTACTCCATCCAGTACTGGAGCTCTGTTTTACTCGAGCTTCCTGCATGTTGGAGGTTTTACGCGTATAATTCCCCAGCGTATTTTTTATGCTTCTACAAGACCCCCTTCAAAGTTTTCAAATTCCTCGTAATTTGAAATACTTTGAATGAAGCATGAAACGGTCAATATTTGACTCGTTTTGCGAGGCTGATTTCTTGGCAACTTTTTAGGAATTTGTTGGGATTTGGTGTGTTCTCTTCTGCCTATATAAAGGCGAATGAGTTAACCTATTTTTCCCACACTTCCTTCACCAAAGAAAAAGAGAGATGGTTGCCGAGATTCGTCGGGCTGACTTAAGAAAGAAGAAGATCATGTTCTTCCCGCATGTAAGGAGCCATAAAAAGAGGCATCTTCGAGCAAATGTCCTCTGCAACGATGGATCATGGAAGGATATCATAGCTTCCTTTGCTCGGGATAATCAGCAATTTCATATGGCGATTTGTTCAGGAGAGAGTAAGGGTCTCATTTGGCCATACAGCTTGCAAGCTGTATTCTCTCCCATTATGGTGCTAGACGATGGTAGGCAGTTTTGCCCTGTCTTCCAGTATTATGTTGGGTTTGAACCCTAACACAAATCTAGGGCATCCCTGCCATGGCGTATGGACGGTGGGCTTGCGTAATTGATACATGCCCAATTATGTATCCTCCAGCCATTAATCATTTTCTTGTTAATCGGCCGCAAAAGCCGATTAACTGCTGTAGAAGACGAAAAAGATCTACACCAATATGAGAACCTGGCACAGCAGATTCTTGGTGTGATCTTAAATAAAAATGAGAAACCATTTGTAGGAAAAGAATTTCCATCATATATAATCATGAAGATGAAAAACCCTTTGTAAACTGGATTTCCATCATATGTAATCATGATTAATAGATTTATCTTCTTTTACGCATCTGATGATTTGCCATATTTGCTGTGAGGAAGTCTGATAATGTGCAGCTTTAACACACCTGAATAATTTTACGCCGACTCTGATAAAAGAGTATCTGATTATGTCCCATCTTTTATGCGTAACTAAAGGCACGTAGAAAGCTCCTTAGCATTAAGTTGTCTTTGAAGATCCAAATTGTCATACTATTTTGGACAAGGAGTCGCATAGAATTATGAACTGTCACTTCTTCTGATACGAAGGATTCTTGTTCAGACCATCATCTTCAAGAATGGTTTCCCGAAAATCCCTTGAAATAGGGCAAGAAATGTCCGTTGAACAGGCCATACTTAAACTTTTGTAAAAGATTCTGACTGGAGTTCGGATGAACTTCCAATGGCCCAAGAAGAAGAGTCATCTTCAATGCTAAACTCTGCGTGTTTTAGGCACTTGAAATGTTTTATAGCCAAAAAGGAGCATTGTCTGCGTAAACCCTTGTAATTGGCCATATGTAGCTTTCGAGCGTAGAATCGTAGACTTGTAGCCTCTGAGCGTAAAAATCTTCTGAGCGTAAAATCATAGATTTGTAGCCACTAAGCGTAAAACCGTATGTTTGTAGCCTCTGAGCGTAAAAGCATCTGAGCGTAAAACCATAGATTTATAGCCTCCGAGCATAAAATCATAGATTTGTAGCCTCTGAGCGTAAATTCTGGATCCACTGACTGTCCGTCTTTTTTTTTCAAATGATAGGCTGACGTGGTCCCAAATCATAACCGAATATTAAATATCAAATTTGGTTAGGGATTCGAAGAGTTATCCGAACTCTATAAATAGCCCAAGGTCTTGAGAGAGAAACTCTTTATCTGTTTTTGCAAAATCCTTGCTTTCCAAAAACCCTTCTTCTTTGTTTCTTTTCTGAGAACTCAGATTCGCCATGGCACCAAAACAGGCTTCCACTGCTAAGGGAAAGAAGGTCGCTCACTCATCTCGCTCCACTGCTCAAGCACGAGCAACTCCCATTAGGCTGAGTGAGCCTCGATCTGAACGTGTGCTCCACCGTCGAGTTGTGCTCCGGACATTACAGGTAAAGACTTCGGGAGGAAAAACCCTTCGCACACGTTGTACGTGCGCGTGCAAGGTCATCTTCTGTTCTGAGAGCCTCTTCGAGGAGGAGGATGTACGGAGATGTTTTATTATTACGCGCACATTCCTAATGTGTCGACGTAAAAACTACATATTTTTGTATTCTGGCGTAAAAACTCAGACTGTCAAAATTTGGCGTATACTACAAACTTTGAATTTTACGTACTGGATATGAATTCCGGCGTAAAAATTTAAATTTTGTCAATCTGGCGTAAAAGCTCAGACTGTTAGATTTTGGCGTATACTGTCAACCTTGAATTTTACGCCTCGGAAATAAGTTCCAGCGTAAGACTCAAGTTTTTGCAGTCTTGGCGTAAAAGCTCAGACTGATAATCTTTGGCATAAACTGCAAGAGTGTAGCGTCTAGCATAAAATCTGACTTATTTTCTTGTATTTTGCAGTGGACTTACAGATCCCTCTTTTGGCTGAGGTGATGGGCTCTGCTGCCGGAATGCTGAAGTCCAATTATCTGGAGGATTTGTCCCATATGACATTCCCCATCTCTGGAGCCAATTATCCTGAAGAAAGGGAAACCCTGATCTTGTCCCATGGAGAACGTATGGTGCTGAGTATGATCAGTGGGGAGCCCCTGACATACATAGACGGGACAGAGTATAAGAAACCAGGTTTCTTGTTTGGGGATGTCATCGACAAAAAATCCCAGACCAAGCCCAAGAAGGAGGATTGGGTATTTACTGCTGAGGGCACGGTCATGTTTCTGCCCAGGATGCCCAGGGATTACCCTATCTCGGCATTCTTCCATGCCATACATCCTAGGAAGATGATGTAGACTCTGACTCTAGATCTTCACGGCCGACCGGGGAAGATTTTATATAACAAAGGATTGAACCGAGGGGCCTATATGAGCAGACCTTCAGGCCCAGTTATGCCCTTTAGGGGATTACTGCCGGGTAGCGTCCCGAGTGAGGATACTTTGCTGATTCAGCCGGTTCAGATATCGACCTTCTACAATGATTTTATGGGGAAGGAAGGAGTGTACCCTAAGGTCAACCCTCGGACCAGTGGATGGCTTAGCCCCAGGAATCTTCGATAGGCCAGTTTAACTGCCTGGGCCCTGAAGCACTTCCAGACAGAGCTAGAAAGTATTGGCTTGTTCGCGGCTGTGAGGGCCACAAGTGTTGGGCTGCCTGTCAACCCCAACTTGTTCTTAGCCTTGATGGAGAGATACAATTCGCTTACCGGGACTTTTGCCACTCCGCTAGCTGAGTTGGGCTTGGCCCTTCATGAGATGGCAGAGATTTCGAAGCTGCCAATGGGGGATACCCCTTATGAAGAGTACGTTCCCACTAATAGGGAGCTAAGGGATACAAGCCCTCGGGCAGTGGCAGTGTACCAGGAGCTGATGTGCTACTATCTTGCCTGCACCACTTTCTACAAAGAGCCCTCTGATTTGGCTCACATCAACAAGTGGGCAACCAACCTCTTCTTCCACCAGGCCAAAAACGCTAAGCCGGACAAGGTTGTAGATAGCAGAGATAAGCCCTTGAACCTCCTGAGCATGCTCAGCGCCAACACGGTCGATGACCTTATTGAAGACGCAGGGGCTCCGGATTATACTCTCGATGAGAAGATAGGGGATTATCCTGCAGGCACAAAAGCCTTCAGTTATATGAGGCATTGTCGCAAGCCTCTGTCAAGGGAAGCTCAACTGGCTGGCTTCCTCTCTGTCTGGCTACGCCGCTGGGTAGTGCCTGGCATCGTATCTGTGGATCGCATACATCGCAACACCTTATGGCCCACAGTGCGTTTGGTATTCGGAGCAAAACTGGGCCCGCTCCCTGCCATGGTGTGTAGAATACAAGCTGGCTTGAGGGCCATTACTGATGGGCTGCTAGCTGATGATACGCAGCGTGAAGGATTTTCTCGAGTGGAATTACCATTCCTATACTTGATGGGATGGTTAATTCTTCACAACACCAGGGTGATGTCTCCCGGTCCTGCAAGCAATTCGGGAAATAACTTCTTGTTGAATTACAAGAATTCCCCTTGGAATGTGGCGACCGTCATAGATTACCGGCGGACATTAAACGTTGCCCACAGCTGGAAGCTCTTTTGTACCGTTCCCCCTGTACATATCAATCAACAGGGGACGAAACTTAAGGATGAGGGCCATGGGAGAACCATTCTTTCTCCTGAAGCCTTCTACTGGTTAGTCTGCATTAGACCTTCCCATTTGATGTACAGAAGTGAGGACCACTGCTACCTGGAGCCTTATTTGCCCAGTCGGTTCGCAGGCAATTTGGGTATGACCAGTTGCATATGGGGAATCCCATCACCAATTTTAAGTCCAAAGGTGGACTTATTGATGGAGCTAGAGGATGGCGGTACTTCATCACGGGCTGTACTGGTGCAACTTTTGCTGTGCCCGTGACTTCTCTTTCCCTGGAGTTGCGCATTCTGCACTCGTACGTGCAGTTCTATGCTTCCATCAATACCTTCCATCGCGATTTTGATGTGCATGGAAGTTTTAGGATGCCCTCCCATAGGTCCACTGCGAGGGAGGAGATTTTGTCTGTTTCCTCGGATGAAGATGAAGACATCGTCGGGGCAGACGAGTTCTTGTTGATAATACCGAGAGGTGTAATAGCTCCGCCAGCAGAGCCTCTCATTATCTCCCAGAAACGAAAGGCTTCCACTCTGAAAGAGCCTTCCCCCCATAAAAAGAAGACTGTCAGAGGTTCGAAAAGGGCTTCCACCAGAGGGGCTTCTAGGGGCGAGCCTGTCGTTTCCCCTGTTGAGGATGATTCTTTGATTAGAGGTCCTTTACCTTTTAGAGAGGGAACCTCCATAGTTTCGGCTAACAGTGCCGGAGATTCTTTGCTCGAGATCGCTGCTGCTACTACTGCTTCTGGTAGTACTACGAGATTGCCTTCAAGGCCGAGCCTAGAATCCCTTTATCCAGACAAATAATGGGAATAACCCCTCCTTCGTCTTTAAGTATTTCCTGCGAGATTTCACCCGATGAATCTTGAGTGGATCTTGGTGACGACTGGGAAGACTATTCTCCAACGTCAGTTGGTGCACCCTCTTCTCCAGGTATGACAGCTCGCTTAGCATCATTAAGAAATAATTTAGCTGTACAGGCTGCAGACGCGACATATATACCATCGGCCATGGGTAAATGTTGTCTTTACGCCTTTTTTTAGGAAAATTAACATCAAGTTGATATTAACTTTCTCATGTCTTCTTTTCAGACGAAGACATCTCTGGGAGGGCAGAGTTGACGCAATCTTTGACTTTGTCGCAGATCCTGCCGATGAAACGGTGGTGTTTGATACCGAAGAGGCATGCTTTGAAGCTGTCGATCCTTCGTCCGTAATATTTTTGGGTGTCGTCTCGCCAACAGCAGTTCAGATATCATCAGAGGAGGATGAGCCCATCATCATGGCTGCACCTCCTTTGTTGAGTACGCCACCAACTTCGACCGTTGCTGGTTTTCTTTCTTTTGTCGTGCCATCTGTAGAGGCAACGACCGTGGCAACGTCCTCCGCGGTAATCCCTGAAAGAAGATTTCCCGGTATCGCAGCCACTTCTAGCATGCATCCGGTCTTCAATATGCTGATTGAACAATATACCAGCTTATTCTACCGTAGTCTGAAGGAGTTGATTTCCATGGTTCTAGAGAAGAACCTGAGCTTTGATAATCTGCTGACGTCCTCCCAGCTTGCGATATCGCCGATCAGAAATTTCAACGATACTGGTAGAGCTGATGCGCTGGAGCAAATAGTTAATGGTTTAGAACAACCCATTAACAAATATTTGCAACTATCTTGAGGCAGTGTCGATGATATGGTTCGATATGGTTCAGGCTGAGTACGACTCGTTGACTGCAAAGCTTGCTGAGCAGATGGAATGCTTAAATAAATCGATCCAAGAGCAGTAGCAGGAGATGGATGAAGAGTAGGCTATCTTGGCAGAAGTTATTCCTCAGCTAACCAAGTGCGAGGCCGAATGCGAGGGAAATTATGCGAGGGTTCACAACTTGGAAGGTAAACTCGCTCAGGCAAAGGAGTGGGCTCTCAAGACGTCGGCAGTTCGAGATGTGCTGAAGAGCCGAATGGATTCAGCTCAGCAGAACTTGGTACATGCGGGCGTCGTCCGCGCCGGTTTTGTTGAAGCTCGGTCCGAACTATCCCTCTTTAGTGATGATGAGGCACGACTGGAGCAAGCTCGTGCTAATATCTTGAACTCTAGGAATGAGAGGATGGCTGCTTTAGCGCAACAGATTCACGACTTAACTGCTCCTCCCTAATGATTTACTTTTTTGCTTCTTTTGTAATTTTGCTCTTCCCGGAGATAATAAAGAGACTTTATCTGACTTTTTGGACCTCATCATTTTTTAATATAAATGATAGGCTAGGGTGAAAGTGATATCAGAGGTAATATGGACGTGATATACTTTCGATAAGCTTCAGTTGGATATATCTATTCAGAGGTTATATGGACATGATAGAATATGATCCAACTAAATTTGTATACAAAATACTATCAGAGGTAATATGGACGTGATAGATTTTGAAGTTCCAAATTAGTTAAACATATCTATTCAGAGGTCATAAGAACAAGATAGAATATGCTCCAACTATTCTTTGTACGTAGTATCGTCAGAATGCGATCTTCACCATACTCCGTTTAAACAAGGGAGATTAAGCATAGTACTTCTTCAGGAATTTGTCGTTGATAGGAGCCATTATCAGATCTCCATTAGGCTTGGTTAATTTGTAATCGCCGTTTGAAAACGTCGTTTCAATCACATAAGGGCCCTCCCATTTGGGCTAGAATTTACCCTTACTCTTATGCGTAATGATCATTGGCCTCTTCACAGCTAAAACTAGCTCACCAATTTTGAACACTCTTTCCTTCACTTTTTGATTAAAACCTCTGGAAATACGTGCCTGGTAGAACGCAATGCGCTGTCGGGCTTGAAGGCGTTTCTCGTCTAATCCTTCTAGCTCTTGAAGCCTTAGTCGATCATTATTTTTCTGAGTCAACTTATTAGCCACTGCTATTCTGAGTGATAGAATTTGGATTTCAATGGGCAGAACTGCTTCACACCCGTAGACTAATAAAAATGGGGTACAACCCGTCGATGTTCGTACCGTTGTGCAGTATGCCCAGATGCATTCTCCCAGCTTCTCATTCCAATCTCTTTTGTTCGCAGAGACAAACTTCTTCAAGAGTTTGATAATAGTTTTGTTGAAATCTTCTGCCAAACCATTAGCAGCCGGATTATATGCCGTAGAGGCCATATTTTGTGTCCGATTCTTATTGCAAAATAGGTGAAACGCTTGGCTAATGAATTGAGGCCCGTTGTCATGAATTATCCTTCGAGGTATCCCAAAGCGATAAATTATATGGTGCTTGATAAAGCTGATCACGTTGGATGTCTTTACCTCAGCAAGGGGGATCGCCTCCGCCCATTTAGAGAAATAATCGGTGATAGCCAATATGAACCGATGTCCTCTAGAAGATGACGGGTGAATAGGACCAATGATGTCCATATCCCATGCTTCAAAGGGCCATGATGTAATGGTAGGATATATATACTCAGAAGGCTGATGTATAAAATTCGTATGAACTTGACAGGCTTTGCATTGGCTTGCATACTTCACTGCATCTGCAATCATAGTAGGCCAGTAGTAGCCCATCCTCCTGATACGATCCTGTAACTTAGGACCAGGTTGATGTGCACCACATACACTATCTTGAGCTTCACGGATAACCCGTTTTGCATCATCATCAGAGAGACATCGTAGCAGTAGTCCATCGTACGTTCGACGATATAAATTTTATGAAGAAGCATCAAAATAGAAACGTAATTATCGTCTCTTGATAGATACTACTTCTTTAGGGTCCTCTGGTAAGATTTCGTATGCCACAAAATCTATAAAGGGACTTCTCCAGTCTCTCTTAGGAGGAACCGTGTTCACGGCGTAGCTGCGTTCCATGTGAAAGTTATTTTTCACACAGAATAGATCTCTATTGAGAAGGATCACCGAATTTTACCTTCTTATAGGAATGGCTAGATCTGCAGCTAGACTGGCCAAAGCATCAGCTTCCAAATTTTGAGATCGAGGTACATATTATAGGAAGAATCCTTTAAAAGATATGGCTATCTCGATCGTTGCTTGGTGATAAGGAATAAGGTCTGGATTGCGGACTTCATATACTCCTCTGACCTGATTGACAATCAGCTGAGAATCACCAAAAGCTTCCAGGTATTCAATCTCTAATTCTTTAGCGACTTGAAGCCCGATTAGTAGAGCATTATACTCTGTCACGTTATTAGAGCAGGGTTCGCTAAGAGAATATGCTCGATAGATAACGAGTTTATCAGGAGTTACCAGGATAATTCCTACTCCTGAAACTACGTTTCCCTTGAGACCAGTCCTGGAGGCATCATCGAAGAACAGCAGCCATGTATCACCTTTCATTGCAGAGTTACATTCTGCAACTTCGTCGGGAATGTCCTCGTATAGTTTAGAGTTTCCAGAATTGGATGAGCAGCTAAAAAATCAGCCAAGGCCTGACCCTTTATGGACTTCTGGGGGACGTACACCATATCATACGGTGTTAATAACATCGCCCAAGTCGCGAGTCAAGAATTAAGGACACTCGGCTTATTCATCAATACCCGAAGAGGATTGATTCTGGAGATGATATGAATAGTTTGGCTTGTGACGTAATATCGCGTCTTCTGAATGGCAAACATTAGGGCCAAGCATTCTTTTTCCATTGGATTGTACCTGTATTCAGCTTCGACCATTATCCTGCTTAAGTAGTAGATAGCCTGTTCATGACCCTCATTGTTCTTCTGTGCGAGGAGAGCTCCTAAAGAATGATTCATTGCTCGAACATACAGCAAAAATGGTCTTCCTATGACGGCAGGCACCAGAACTGGAGGATTAGTGAGATAGCATTTGATATCATTAAACGCTTGCTGACAGGCTTCGTCCTACATGAACGACACACCTTTCTTCATCAGACGGGAAAAAGGTTGACATCTCCCAGAGAGGTTGGATATGAATCTCCTGATATAAGTTAGGCGACCTTAAAATCCCCTGAGTTCTCTCAGATTACAGGGCGGTCGCATTTCTAAGATAGCATTTACTTTATCAGAGTCAACTTGAATGCCTTTAGCCATAATGACAAATCCCAGTAATTTGTCACTGGATACACCGAAGAAGGACTTTGTAGGGTTCATTTTGAGTTGATGTTGGCGCATCAACTCGAACACTGTCTTTAAGTCTTGGATATGATTACCCTTGAGGTGGCTTTTGACAGCGATGTCGTCTACGTAACATTCCACTATTTTGGGTAGATGCTCACGAAATATATTACTCATAGCCCGCTGATAAGTAGCCCCGGCATTCTTCAATCCAAAAGGCATGACTGTGTAGCAATATACCCCCAATGGAGTACGGAAGGCAGTATGCTTCTCGTCTTCAGGATCCATCTTAATTTGATTGTATCCTAAAAATCTGTCCATGAAGGACATGCGCTCAAAGTCGCATGTATTGTTGATCATGACGTCTGTGGTGGGAAGAGGGAAGTCATCATTGAGGCAAGCCGCATTAAGATCTCGGAAGTTGATACATATGCGAACTTTCCTGCTTTTCTTCATGACCGGGACAACATTGGTGACCTAATCAGGATGTTGTTCTTCCCGGATGAACCTGCAGGCTACCAACTTCTTGATTTCAGCTTCAATGGCATCCATCATATCCGGATAGAACCGGCGTTGGTGTTTCTTTACAGGCTTCGAATTGGGCAGTATGTTAAACTTATGGGTAGACACTTTTGGATCAAGACCTGGCATATCCTCATAATTCCACGCAAAGACGTCGATATATTCTTTTATCAGCTGGATCATCTCTTCTCTTTCTTCTTCGAAAAGATTGTTACTGATAAATATCGGCTTTGGTGAGAATTCATCCCCAATATCGACTTGGATAACTTTATCTTCTGTGGGCGGTTCTCTCTGCTCGAACCGAAGTTCCCATTGTGTATCCATTTGCTATGCCTAGGAGTCATTTTCTAACGGTTCAGATTCCTATTCGTCTGCTTCGAGAGAATCTGTCAATACCGTATTTGCTGATAATACTCGTTCGAGATCAGCATATGAGTCAAAGGATGACGACCCATCCTGAGAAGAGAAAAAGGTATCCTCACTTGACTCAGGAGTCGCAAGAGACGTGGTATACCCTAACCCGAAGTAAGTTTATTGACGGTAGGGATCACCATGCAACGGCATTCACCTTCCTTTCCCATAGTTGAGGCCTGGTTCTGACTTCAGGTCATAACCCATGCTTTGCATAATCTTCAAAGCTTGTGGGCTATATCTGTGAAACTGCATTTTCCCAACATCGGACTCGTGAGAATCTTCTTATACAATCGGTCTGCTCCGCATGCGACCGAAGACTATTGGGTGCTAATTATTGCGAAATATAGAATCTTCAAGTGGCCCGTATGTCGTGATGACATTAGATGTTGACGCTATTTCCTACACATACGGATGATAGTAGTCTATAGCTTCCAAGAATTTTTGTGCTATAGGCTCTATATTGTTATGAGGGGAGAATTCCTGATTTAGAAATTGAGCGTCAGAATACTGGAAAAGAGAATCTTTATTATCGTCAGAAACCACGTTCCCGGTTGTATTTACATCAGTCGGCTGCGTGCTGCGCCAAAGTTTGATGACCAAAGGTGGAGGCTTCTGGTTCAGAGTGATTGCTAGGGAATCACTTCCTCCTCCTGATTTGGTTGTATTCAAGTGGATAGCCATGGGTTCCATGACTTTCGGATGGGTAGTCCGTTATTTCACCTGGATTAACAGAGGTTGTTCAACAGATGGCTCTCCTGGCTCCCGGTAGAATTTCTCCTCCGTCTTGCCTGACACCTCCTTCATGTAGTCTTGGGTGTATAATATGGCATCAAAATAGTAGGACTCAACTCCTTTCAACGGGTTGAGGTCAGCAAACTCCGTTCTTACTGTCCCTTATGTGTCTACATATTTGAAGCATTGATGTAGAGTCAAAGGAACAATGTTGTGCTCATGGATCTATGGTCTGCCCAATAGAATATTGTAGGACACCTCTGAATCAATGATGTAGCAGGTAGCCACTGATCTAAGGTCCCCAATCTGGATCCTCAGACGAATCTTCCCCAATGGCTTACTTTTCTTGGCGTTGAAGCCCACGATTGTAGTGGTAGTATAAGCCAGTTCGCTTGTAGAAATCCTCAACGGTCTGAGCAGACTATGAGGGATAATGTTGATCGATGATCCCGAATCTATGTGAATTCGGTCTACCTCCATGGAACCGATGTATCCGGTGTAATAGAGGGGCCTGTCATGCTTGTTATGTTTCAACAATATGTCCTCTTGAGTGAAAGTGATGTTAGGGACCACTTCCATCACACTATGGCATTAAGGACATGCCACAGGCTCTTTGTCGGGGAGACTTAAGCTGAGTCAAGCATACATCCGCCTGCATTAAAGCTTCACTCAAGGCTAGACGAGTGTCTTTAAAAAGCCTGAGTAGCTCAAAAATGGACAGTTCCGCTGGAGTATTAGCCAATTGGGCCAGGATGTCGAAGTTATATGGTTTCTCTAAACCTTTGTTTTGAATATTCTTCAAAGGTTTATCGAAATGAACTTCTTTCTGCTTGCCCTTGTCCGTCGAAGTTGGTCTAGAAGGACCTGCCTCTGGTATGACAGGTTCGGGTCTTGGAAGTTTGGCAGCCGAGGCGTCTGCCGTTGCTTCTTCCTTATTTTCTCCATAGTCCTTGAGGTAGGCTTTCCCTGAACGGGTTTCGGTAGCCAAAGCCTCTTCTTCTGATGTCGAGGATATTGCAACCATATGACATGGTTTGCATCTTGAGTTCTTTTTAGACTTAGCCTTAGCAGCTTGAGTCTATTCCTCAATCTCTGACACCAGATCGGGATGAACCCACATAATCTTACCACGCTGAGTAGTTAGGGGTACCAGGTCATGGTTTTGACCCCTGGTCGGAGGAAGATTAACAATGTTCATCATCTTCCGAGGAATAGGTACTACACCATATAGGACTTCTTGAGGGGGCAGATTACCGAATTGGAGAGAGATCATGTTGGCGGTGACCGTCTTCTCGCTATTACGCAGAGTGATGGCCTTGGCATCGATCAACTCCTGAATTTTTCTTTTTAGTACATAATACGCCTTTGTAGGGTGATATATGTACCTGTGGAAAATGCAGTACTTAGGGTTGTTGGTACTGCCGACTTCATTAGGCCGCTTTACCTCGGGGAGGGTGAGCTTGCCACTTTTGACCAGATAATCGAATATGCTGGAAATATCGTCGTCATCGAAAGAATATTCTTCTTTAGGCCTGGAAGTCCCAGGATTTGTCTGCGTAGTCCCTGGAGTATGTTGCCTGGACGTGTTGATCGCCAAAGCTTCTTTTTCTTTGGAACCACGAGGATGGTCGCTATTGGAGGATGACCGCTTCCCTCTTTCAGAGGTAGAGATCATGATTCTATTATCACGCGCCTTCCGACTGTTGTCTTCAGCGGCTACCGCTGAGATGATAAACGAGGGCCAATCATGGAACTGATATGGTCCTATGAACACCGAGATCAACGGAAGAAGGTTCTTCCTGCAAATGTCCACCAAGGCTGAATTCGGAACTCCGGGAGGCATCTGCAAAGTGGCCTGACAAAAATGTTCAATAAAAGTATGAACGTTCTTTTTTTTTCTGCTTCACTTCGATGAGCGAGGACATAGACATGTCCATTCCTCCTTCGTAGAATCGAGCGAAGAACAGAGTCTTGAAATCTTCAAAGGAAGTAATGTAGTTGTCCGCAAGACTACGGTACCATTAATAGGCCACTCCAGACAGACAGCCCTTAAATACTCGAGTGAGAAGGGCGTCATTCCCTTACAGCAATACCGTCATCATGCAGAAGTAGTTCATGTACTGACTTGGTGACGTATTTCCCTCACATAAAACCATAGCCTGTGGTTTATATTTTGGTGGAAAAGGGATCTCGTCCCAGATAGCTGGGTAAGGCTGGTTGATGCCCAACTTCTTGAGCTGATCCTTGTGCTTCAAGGTATCAAATTAGGCTTTTAACTCCCGAACTGCCTGCATCGGATCTTCAGCTGGGAAAGGGACCGCAGAGAGGTGAGAGATCGGTTGTATTGTAAATCCAACAGGAGGCAATACATTCTCCGGGTTCAGAGGTGGAGGAGCCGTTGACTCTTGATTTGGAGCAGGCTCCTGGTTTGTGTTGGATGGTGGCATATCCACTCCCACACGCAGTTGAGTTGGAGGAACCGATGCTTGAGCTATAGCAGCTGCATGTTGAGTCAGCATCATCTGGTATATATTCTCCATCATGGAATGCATCTCTTTCAGCGATATTTCCAATACAGCGATGCGTTGCTCAGTACTCCCTAACGGGGAAGCCTCTTCGTGTTCATCTCCAATGGCATAAACTCCCATTTCTTTAGGTGCTACTGAGGAATTAGTATAGATTTCTGTGGAGATCGAGTCTATACTGTCAGTATCACATTCAGGAAACTGGAAACCCCCAGTGTCGGAATCGAAGGAATACGAAGCCGATTATCGCGACCTCGATCAAGTGTTTCGAAAGACACCTGCTTCAATATTCTCAAGGAGCCTGTCAAATCTCCTTTGGCTTGGAGTTCTAGAGGGGTGATGTCTTGAATTTAACCTTGCTCTAGGAATGTGTGAAGTCATATTCACTAATGCGAATGTAGGCTCTTCTTCCTGTAAGGGCAAAGAGTAGTTCAACCGGTCAAAAACTGACCGTTTTACCTTAGAGCAGCAGTAGTTAACTACAACTTTATGACTATTACAATAGTGCTCCCTAGGGGATGTAATAGACCTATTAGAAGATCCCCTGTCTTTGCGCTTCTGGATCAAGAAATCACGCAAATCAGAGGGATTAACAGGAGAAGAAGAACAAGAAAAAGAAGAAGAAGAAGAAGAAGAAGGCTTATTTTGCCTTTTTACATCAGTTGGGGTACGGAGATTGGGAATCATAACTCTATCCCTGCCATAAGAATACAACAGTTCAGCCATGTGAGTAGCATACGATCCGTCATCCGTCTAAGGAGCGTATGTTCCCGTGAACTGGGTCTTCTTTATGCTGAGGGGCTTGTCCTGGCGTAATCTGGAGCTTTGCACAGGTTGGCGTAAAACTGAGGAAGTCCTTAATTGGCCGTCAGCATTCCGCGTAATCTGAAGAGCGGGCAAATTCTTCTCTTGATGACGTAAAAGCCGAGAGGTCGGGAAATCTGCCACTTGTTTTCCCTTACGGTGATTGCAGGGACCATCTGCCTCATCGTAGATGGAAGATATATTTTTACGTGCAGGGCACGTTTGGAATTTTTGAATTGGCACTAAGGCCTTGTCAGAAATTTTGTCTGCCACGTCACAGACGGGAGATGAAGTTTTACGCGCGGGGCGCGGTATAGACTTCTGGATTGGCACTAAGGCATTGCCAGAAGCTTTGTCTGCCACGTCATAGACGGAAGACAGAGTTTTACGCGAAAGACTCGGTGTAGACTTCTGGATTGGTGCTAAGGCATTGCCAGAAGCTTTGTCTGCCACGTCACAGACGGGAGACAGAGTTTTACGCACAAGGTGCACAGGTTACGATGTCACAACCTTGTTGGTCGAAGAGAGAGAGCCTGCAGGAAGGGTAGAGGATGTCCGGGGCATCCATACTTTATGCAACTTCCTGTTGTCTTAAACAGAGAGGGAATGAGAGCCACCCCCTGTGTGAAGCATGTCTTCATACGCAGATTGGTCGAATTGGACGACCAGAGTCTTCTTCGTTGATCCGACGGATACAACATCGTGTTAAGCAATGGCTTTCTCGTCAGATAAGAAAGTAGTCCCCAGTAGAGTCGCCATTTTGTGTTTGATAATAAACGAAAGAAATTGAAACTAGGTTTATACGAAACCCTTTATTAGTTTACAAACAAGAAAAAGAAGTATAATTTATCCTATACGAGGATGTTAAGTACAAAAATTTGATTCTGGGGAAATATTGCTATAAGAGTCTGATCTGCGGTCGATCACTTTGTCCCTTGGACCACACGCTGATGATGAAGTGCTGTAGAAGACGACGAAGAAGCTTCAAAGATTACAGGAGGGATTGAACTCTCATTGCCAAAGTAGTCAATCAACACTCTCTGGATGTACTCTCTTTTCTCCTTTGAATTAGACCTTTGTCTGTGACTCCTCAATTCTCTTGACCTTTTAAAAATTTTGACCCTTATTCCTGTGGCCGAAAGTCTCTATTTATAGAGTTTGGTCACAGTAACTGACCAGTCGACGTAAAAACCGAACAGCGGAGAGAGCTGCACCTTTTACGCGGCGGTTATAATAACTGCTACCCACGTATGAATGATCTCCTGAATCGACGTGTGACGTCCCATTATGAGGTAATACGTATAATCGCTCATCGAAGATCACGGCATGCAAGCCACGTAGGTAACTGCCCCTCGCGTAGAGAAGGTTGGCATAAAAGCCAAATAACTGTCATGTTGGCGTAAAAGCCAAATAATTATCTTGTTGGCGTAGAAGCCAAGTAGCTGTCTGGTTGGCGTAGAAGCCAAATAGCTGTCCTATTGGTGTAGAAGCCAAATAGCTGTCTTACTGGCATAGAAGCCAAGTTCTGCGTAAAGCTTGATGCTGCATGGATAGGTAACCAGCGTAAAGATAGCCAATTATCCTTATTTGACTGAGGTTTTGAGCGTATTCTGGGCCAAATAGCCTTATCACGCACCTTTGCAAATATAGCCTGAGTTGGCGTACTTTGAGGAGATAGCATACAGGGTACTCCTATAGTTGAAAATAGCCAGGTCGGCATATTTCGAGGAGATAGCATACGGCATACTCCTATAGCTGAAAATAGCCTGGTTGGCGTAATATGCAGGGATGGTGATGTGAGCGTATTAGCCCTAATTTTAGCTCTCCCAGTCATTAAAAGTAGAACCAAATCTCGTACATTAAATGCAGAGATCTGCCCCCATCTCGCGCATTAATTGCAGAGACGTGCCTCGAGTTCTGTACGAAGAACAGCTTTTGACGTGACGGTTGGTTTTGTCTCATCCTGAGCATAAAAGCTCATCTCTGCCTGTGTAGAATAGGCAGTGTATTCCTTGAATGTGTAAACGACGTCTTATATCAAGGATTATGTCACTAAATGATTCTTGCTTTAGCACAATCATTGACTCATATTCCTACATGAGTCATGCATACGTGGACCAATAGAAATTAAGTATACTAGTGCACATGGCATGTAGGAGTCCATTTCTGTTGGCTCATATTCCTAAATGAGTCATGCACATGTAGACCAATAGAAATTAAGTGTACTAGTGCACATAGCATAGAGGAGTCCATTTCTCTTGGTCCATACGTGCATGACTCATGTAGGAATATGAGCCAATGGATCATATTATGTTTTATATATATATATATATATATATATATATATATATATATATATATATATATATACACCAATCCAAAGTTTAATACAAACCAAAAGAAATAATAAATCGGGAATAAATTCGATTACTATGCTGAAAAGAAAATACTAGCTAACTACTCAAAAGTAGTCTCCAGATTAGGAACATGCTCCTCAACAGTGTCACATGTTACGTCATATGGGCCATAAAAGGTTCGGGCATAGTCCCCATCATCGCCTAATATGTCAACAGATCATGTCACGACCCGCACCCGGTGTAAGGGTACGAGAACGTGGGTACGTCCAGCCTATACCGCAGCATCGACGGTAGAACGATGTCTAGGTCAACAATACTATATAAACATCTCACACAATATATATATGTACCTGACATGATATCTCAACTCCTAATGGAGGAACAATATGATAATCAATTCTCAATCACAATAAAACTAGAGAAAGATGTAGCACGATATGGAATAGAAAAAAAAAATGAATCACCGTCACAATACAACTCATATCCAAGTCTAAAAGACTGATAGAATAGTCTCAAATATAATACATGCCAAAATATATAACTGAGACAATCTAATACAAAAGTCTAACTATCTGCAACTAGCTGATCGTCTCCAAGTAGCGGCTCCTCCCGAGCCACCTTCTCCAACTCTAGACCAACTACGTCCTGAGGTCCATAGTGTATAGGATATCAGTCATCTAAATCATCTAAAAAATATATCCAATCAGGATTGAAACAAAGCACACCTCTAACAGCAGTTCCGAATAAATGATAAAGACTATGTGACAGTAAATAGAGAGAATATACAAGATAAATAAAATAAGAGCAAGAAATATACAAGATATGAAATACTGTAAATAAATACAAGAGCAATGAGTATCATATACAAGAATCAAGAATACAACTAGCTAAGTGAGTGAGTACTAGCTTCAACATGTGATCGGCTTGAAAACGTGTAACGCCCGCAACCGCACGGTGCGTTACACTGAGTCGGATTGAATGAAACAAATGCTGGTTATATTTGATTTGTTGGATTTTGGGAAGAAGGATTGATTGAGTTGGTTTCATGTACAGATGGCTAGCGGGTTCGATGGAAAACAGGTGTTCGTTCAGAACAGTACTGAGATAGCTGGGGTGAAGCGATAATGCCGTTTTTCTTAGTCCGATCGGTCGGATGATTTGGAGAGCACGTCCTGCTCGCACGGTCATACCAGTTGAGTAAATCGCGCTTGCATAGGACCATGGGTTCAAGGGATTGGCCATATCGGCAGGACAGGATGCCTAACGGGATCAAACATTATGAGTGGGTTCTTTCCCTTCTCCTCTACTCCTTCATGCATAATAATAAGGAAACACGTAATAGGCTTGAACACTTGGATTAAAATATTAGGAATCACTATACTGAGGCGTGCATAGAGTGTACGTCGTTTGCTTGGATAGGATTATGACTTGAATTGATTTGCGCGTTAGATAGTTGGAGCTAGAGTTGGATTATACATTTAAGGCAGTTGGTTGGATGATTGGGATTATGCTTGGACAGTTGGAATGATACTTTGAGGCATTGGGATTATCGAGAATTCGGGTGAGCGAGCGTGCATCCGTGCACGAGTATCACTTGGTCGCTTTGTCAAGCAAAGCGAGCAGTTGTGGTTCGAAACCGAACAACTGCATCGGCGAGGGCATTATGCCACTGTTGGGGCATTGTGCCTCTGTTGGGGCATTTTGCCACGAGATTGTTCTAAGTGTGGGGTGTTGCACCAATTGGAAATACTGTGTTGAGAAGAGGCATTGTGCCTATGGAATAACAATAAGATTTGGTGCTGTGGGCTATATGTTGGAAGAATGGTTATGGATGTTTTGGTTGGATATTTGGTTGAACGAGTCTAGGATCGCTTGGTGGGGCGAGAATGTTCGATCCTCTCGTCATACCTACTTGGTGTCTGCATGTCACGGACAACCTGTGTTGCACGGGGTTTGGTCTCCTCGAACAGGAAGGCTCCGGGGCACCGGGACCGTTCGGCCATGGAGGAGACAACTTGGTAACGTACCTTGGGCGCGGTGTCGGCGGTTGGATGTGATCCAGGTGGGTTAGCTACTTAGCGTTGTTTCGAATAGAACCGCATTTGATCAGTCCGATCAACGTCCTTTATGGCTTGGCCAGTGACTTCATATAGATAAGACTTGGTTTGCTTTACTTTGGTTGGTTTGTGCTTCCTGTAGGCGTGGCCACCTTGCCTCGGCAAGAATGTGCACTTTGGGATTAGATTGTAAACTTTGGTTGAGGATGGATATTGAGGCTTGGTTGATGGTTCGATACGATAGTCGTGTTGCTTGGATTTGAGTAGAAAGGTTTGTATGCTAGTTTCCTTCGGGTTGGATATATTTTTGCTTGTCGATTGGTTTGAGTTGAATGTTTGCATGCTTAAACTGCTTTACAGCTTTCCTTAACATGTCATCCCTATGCCATGAAATGAATCTAGGATTCAACTAGAAAGATCACCATATAACTGTTTGTATTCACTTTTTACTTAGTGTCGGCTTAGACGAGTGGGTTACCCCGCTCACCAGTACGGCTATGTACTGACCCACGTTTGTGGGCATTATTTCAGGTACGCAGGCGTAGTGGCGCTGCTTGGATATACGAGACATGATATATGAACTGTAAGTACCTTTGTGGGCTAGAGAAAAGAGCAAGAGTATTTCATCGCCTTCGTGGCATCGCCTTCGTGGCATTGTCTTCGTGGCATTTCATTTGGACCCTATCGAGAGCTCCGCTGCGTATTACTCTGATGTGTGCTTGGTACACAATACTTGACTTTCGCTGCAACTTGGTCATTTCGATGATAACTTTGGTGTTTGACAACATCACCTTGTACGAGCGCAACTCCAGGCTCGTACGGCATCACGTCCCGATAAGAACGATTGTCCTACGGGAGAGCTGGAAACGTGGTGATTCACGTTCAGCGGGGACTATCGAGCTTGTGGGAGATTGGGGCGTGACAAATTGGTATCAGAGCGCCTGGTTCATTTTCTCGGACTTGGTCCTTCGCTTCATCACAAACTCTAAATAGCTTCCGCGTGTCGTCTAGCTCTTGACTCTACTCAGTGTCGCATTGGATATTTCATACAATAAGTCTATATATTGTTGGTTGTAGCTGCATATTGTTCTTGGTTGCATTGCTTTTGTTGGTTTTTGTTAGATCGCTTAGCCTCGTTAGGCGTTGTTGCATTCGTGCAGCAAGTTGTTGGGCGTTGTTGCATTTGTGCAACAAGTTGAGATGTGTCATTGGGTTGGCTTGGCTTGTCGTTCAGGGAGTTTCTGGTTGCATTAGTGGTTCAGTTGGTTGGCAGACGAGTTTGGTTATGCGGCATATTGTGAATAGAGCATTCGATTGAGAAAGGATCGTTGCACGAGTTGCTCGTGTAGTGATTGTGTTGGATAAAAGTTTGATTTTGGCTGGGTGTATTACAGAGAGTGTTGCACGAGTTGCTCGTACAACAAATACGTGGAACAGTTGGGTATTGGGTTGGATTACTTGGAAGAGAGCTCGATGCACGGGATTGCTCGTGTTGTGAAAGTATCAGACGGTGAGGATAGCTGGAAACATTAAGAATGGAACATAGCACGAGTTGCATAACGAGATTGATGGAAACAGTTGGATAATTCAGGCATTGGCTAAGTTTTGTGTCAGATTTGAGTTGTGAAAGGCAGGATCACGCATAAGGGATGGTTCGAGCGAATCTTGGATTAGTACAAAGGAATCGTAATGCGAGTAGCGACTTGATTCGGAGTGGTATATGGGATACCACATAGTGAGCAAGGCATTGAAATATTTTGGCTAGACATCGATAGAAATTGCCTGAACGGACTCAGGTAACAGAAATATAAGTTGGTTAGTGCACATCGGTTGAGTTGGAAAGAATAAAAAATGGAGCAAGTGAATATTGAGTTGAGCAAGCGAGTACGGACTTGTGCAAATAGAAATATCGTTGGGCTTAAGAGATGGACGAGATCGAAATGAACAGTTGGGATACGCTTGAGCGAAGCGATGGGTGGATCGGAGGATAGCCAGCACGGACTACGATTTTGGGCAACACATTTGAGCTGTTGGTTGAGTAACGAAACACGATCCGACTTGAAAGATTTTTGGATATTGCTGCTCGAGAAGTCGACTCAGGTTTAGCGGAAGTAGAATTTTGGGCAAAATAGTACAACGATGGTAGACGGATTCTTCGGAAGACGTGAACGGATTGAGGCAACAACTGAAGGGAAAGATTGTGGCGGACAAACTTTTAAAGATAGCTAAATTATGGGAGCAACGTCGGAACAAATCACTGTACTGTTTGAGCAAGTTGGACGTGCATTGTGAAGTTGCCATATGAATAAGAAATTTGGGAGCAAGTCTTTGGTTTCGGGAATCATTGCAAGTGGTAGTGCGAGTAGACGAACATGGCAATTCGGAAATCGATGGATTCAGGGCAGAACGACGGATTGGTGGAAGACGGTTTCAACGAGCGCAGTTCTTGAATTGTGGCTTGGATAGATAGCAAGACTCTAGGTGGTTAAGCGGCATTGGTTGACAGATCAACAGAGGTAGTGCATGAATGCTCGAATTCGGAAGTTCGCTCGGATGGAATGGTTGGATTTTGATTCGGATTTGCAGAGGAGATATAGCATGGTTCGTAGTAACTGTCCATCGTGATGACTTACAATTATCGAGCGTAGCTTCGGGACAGCTGACCCTAGCGACTTGTCCGCCAAATCGGAGATAAATATTATAGACCCATAGAACGACCCTTGGGCGGCGTATTTGGGGATGCGTCGAGGGCAGATGTAAGTAATGTGTGTTGGAGATTTGGCTTATTGTCTGAGTGTTGGATTTGAGAGACCCTTGGGATAGCCTTCAGCTGAAGAAGCAGCCAGAAGACCGAAGCGATGGTGGGAAGTAGCCTAGTCAACTGATGAGATTCAGAGTCGCAGATTTTTATCGATGGCATCGCCTCTGACTCATCGTGCCCTAGAAGGGAATAGCATTCATATGAATTGACGACTGTGAAACTAGCTCATAAAGTTAAAGCAACGGCTCATTCAGATCAAATCCTTGCAAATACTGGAAGTGACAGATGTGCCTCAGATTTACAAGATGTATCAGAACTTAGTCTGGGAAGCGTGCTCGTTCGGAAGGCAAAGGTGATATCCTGAGCTTCGAGGCAGTGGAAGCAGCACAAAGAACTATTCCATACGCAACCTAGGAATTGTGGCGAGTGTGTCCACATTGAAATCGTGGCGACACAATCCCTTTGGCGTGGCGGCAAGATCTTCGTGGATCACACGAACCTCAATATAGATGTTCACCCAACGAGGTATTGAGATTTGATGGAAAAGGTGTTGGACTGAGCTGATCTAAGCAAAGTTGATATTTAGGTAAGTCGTCTAGTTGGGGTAGTATCAGTTGAGATGATCGTTCAGTGCGTAAGATATATTTGGAGATGTTGCTAGTGCGGATTCAGAAATAGTTGGATGGATTGAGATGGAACACGAATTGATTGAGTTGGTAGAAAATCATCATATTTGAGACTAGTACTCAAGCGAATATGTTGGAATGGAAATCATGATTGGTTTAATTGGGAGTAAAGAAATGGATACCTCGGACATAAAGATACCCTTACAACTTGTTCAAATTTACTATCGCAAAGCTCGGCTGAAATACATGTATTTTGGGACGCCTTAAATATGTGTACAATTCAAAACTAAGCGATACGAGGAATTCGTATTAAGCTGCAAGGAGGATGTGGGAATTCAGGAATTTGTATGAGCGTTCAGCAGAGCGAGATGCTGAGTCAGGATCGTAAGTATGAGAGTTGCATAGAACAGAGTTATGAATTGGACAAGCGGCATGTGATAGGAATGAGTACCAGCACGGTTCGTGGACGAACCTGATTCTAAGTGGTATATTATGTAATGCCCGCAACCGCACGGTGCGTTACGCTGAGTCGGATTGAATGAAACAAATGCTGGTTACATTTGATTTGTTGGATTTTGGGAAGAAGGATTGATTGAGTTGGTTTCATGTGCAGATGGCTAGCGGGTTCGATGGAAAACAGGTGTTCGTTCAGAACAGTACTGAGATAGCTGGGTTGAAGCGATAATGTCATTTTCCTTAGTCCGATCGGTCGGATAATTTGGAGAGCACGGCCTGCTCGCACGGTCATACCAGTTGAGTAGATCGCTTGTATCGGACCACGGGTTCAAGGGATTGGCCGTATCGGCAGGACAAGATGTCTAACGGGATCAAACATTATGAGTGGGCTCTTTCTCTTCTCCTCTACTCCTTCATGCCTAATAATATGGAAACACGTAATAGGCTTGAACACTTGGATTGAAATATTGGGAATCACTACACTGAGGCGTGCATAGAGTGTACGTCGTTTGCTTGGATAGGATTGTGGCTTGAATTAATTTGCGCGTTAGATAGTTGGAGCTAGAGTTGGATTATACATTTGAGGCAGTTGGTTGGATGATTGGGATTATGCTTGGACAGTTGAAATGATACTTTGAGGCATTGGGATTATCGGGAATTCGGACGAGCGAGCGTGCATCCGTGCACGAGTATCACTTGGTCGCTTTGTCAAGCAAAGCGAGCAGTTGTGGTTCGAAACCGAACAACTACATCGGCGAGGGCATTATGCCACTGTTGGGGCATTGTACCTCTGTTGGGGCATTTTGCCACGAGATTGTTCTAAGTGTGGGGTGTTGCACCAATTGGAAATACTGTGTTGAGAAAAGGCATTGTGCCTATGGAATAACAATGAGATTTGGTGCCTTGGGCTATATGTTGGAAGAATGGTTATGGATATTTTGGTTGGATATTTGGTTGAACGAATCTAGGATCGCTTGGTGGGGCAAGAATGTACGATCCTCTCGTCATACCTACTTGGTGTCTGCATGTCACGGACAACCTGTGTTGTACGGGGTTTGGTCTCCTCGAACGGGAAGGCTCCGGGGCACCGGGACCGTTCGGCCATGGAGGAGACAACTTGGTAATGTGCCTTGGGTACGGTGCCGGCGGTTGGATGCGATCCAGGTGGGTTAGCTACTTAGCGCTATTTCAAATAGAACCGCATTTGATCAGTCCGATCAACGTCCTTTATGGCTTGGCCAGTGACTTCATATAGATAAGACTTGGTTTGCTTTACTTTGGTTGGTTTGTGCTTCGTGTAGGCGCGGCCACCTTGCCTCGGCAAGAGTATGCACTTTGGGATTGGATTGTAAGCTTTGGTTGAGGATGGATATTAAGGCTTGGTTGATGGTTCGATATGATAGTCGTATTGCTTGGATTTGAGTAAGAAGGTTTGCATGCTAGTTTCCTTCGGGTTGGATATATTTTTGCTTGTCGATTGGTTTGAGTTGAATGTTTGCATGCTTAAACTGCTTTACAGCTTTCCTTAACATGTCATCCCTATGCCATGAAATGAATCTAGGATTCAACTAGAAAGATCACCATATAACTGTTTGCATTCACTTTTTACTTAGTGTCGGCTTAGACGAGTGGGTTACCCCGCTCACCAGTACGGCTTTGTACTGACCCACATTTGTGGGCATTATTTTAGGTACGCAGGCATAGTGGCGCTGCTTGGATATACGAGACATCATGTATGAACTGTAAGTACCTTTGTGGGCTAGAGAAAAGAGCAAGAGTATTTCATCACCTTCGTGGCATCGCCTTCGTGGTATTGTCTTCGTGGCATTTTATTTGGACCCTATCGAGAGCTTCGCTGCGTATTACTCTGATGTGTGCTTGGTACACAATACTTGACTTCCGCTACAACTTGGTCGTTTCGATGATAACTTTGGTGTTTGAAAATATCGCCTTATACCAGCGCAACTCTAGGCTCGTACGGCATCACGTCCCGATGAGAACGATTGTCCTGCGGGAGAGCTAGAAACGTGGTGATTCACGTTCAGCGGGGACTATCGAGCTTGCGGGAGATTGGGGCGTGACAAAATGTGCACAGGAATATGGCTTCGTTAATCATACGTGAGGTGTATGATTAACACTCACAGGGACATGCACAGGAAGGGGTATGATCACATATCTAACTAACACTCCCCGTCCCCAACTAGTATAGTGGATCCAACCATGACACGCTATGACACATGAATCACAGAGCAGGGGGACAACCTTCTCAGGAACAGTGTCTCATCCATGCACAGGAATCACAGGACATGCATCAGAATCACAAGAAAAATAACATCTCATGATGGAATCCATAATATACCAATCCATGTACCATCGTGTCATGAATCAAATATAACTACACTAGATACAATAAACATAGAAGATATCATAAACGGAAAAGTATTTGATAATGTACTCACCTCTGGTCCTGATCAAATGATGTAACCCGGTGCTCAAGCTGGTATCACACAATCCTATATATGAATAATTAAGTCAATGGGTGTAATGAATGATAAACATGCTAAAATTTACTAAATATGAGGTTATAGGCCAAGAATAGGTTAAAATAGTCATACTAGGTCCATTCTAAGTCAAACTAGTCAAACTTGACCATAACCTTGATTCTAGGTCCAATTCTACTTCTAGGTTGATCACAAGGGTAAACTAGTTGTTACTTGGTCATACATAGTTTTCTAAGTTCATACCTAGAATGTAATAGTTACTAGCTAATATATATATCATATTTATATAGTATCGTGTATACACTATACACCATCCTATTAACCTGACCACACTAGCTATAATACTCTAGTATCTAGACATTACTTTGGTGATAACTCAAGGTAATACCATTTCTTGATATGTATCAAATACCTTATAGTATCTAATACTTTAAGCATATAGCTATTATCTTAGCTCACCTTTCTACCTTAGTGTCTAGACCAACTATCTAAACTAGTATCATATAACATCTACTCACCTCCCTTACTTCCAGGTAGCTACTGCTACTGCTACTACAGTCTAATCTATATCCTACTACTCTAGCTTGCAACAATCCAACTCCTATTTGACATCAAAACCTCAACTGCCCCTAACTGTGCAGTGACTGCCCTTGAGTATCAGTCATGTATCATCAACTAAGATCCCTTAAAAATGCACTTAACACCACACTAGTCAATCAGTCCCAAGTCCTCACAGACACTAGCACACTACATCAATACCCCAACTGCCTAATTCGAGCCTGAACACATCCTAAACTCTCCTTTCCTCTGGACTGTGCAGTACAGTGCACTGAAACCCAACCTAGCACAGGCACATATCTAAACCATTTACAGCATGTACACTGTTGCAGCTGATACTTGATTCAATTCTGATACAAGTACACCCCCTTCATACTGCTATCACATGACTGTACCTCTGCTCGAGTTCTCTCTTTAGTGCACCATATCCAATTCAAGTATCAGCTCATGTACTAATACTGCCACTGCATAATTATTTCCAACAAATATACCATGCACTCGACTGAAACCAATTGGGCATTACATCTTCATGCCAATTTGATGTTATATACATCTCACTTCTACCTATATCACCCTGACTCACAAACAGTTCATATACCCCACACTGATACACAGTGCACAGCGAATGAACCTGAGCCCCCTCCTATACTTGCTCACTGCAAATCACTACAAAAGAGACACCAATCTGCCTACTGATGATCACTGCAACAAATAGAAGCTATGTTCATAGTTGCTGGCTAACATCTCCTCTTGCTTTGCACTAAGTGCACAGCAATCAATTGCAAACAGCAATTGAACTTAGTTGTACCCACTACAGACCTGCACACTCCCAAAACACCTACAATCCCCCCCTCTCACTGCTACCACTCGAGCATAAGCCACACTCCCACTGCAACACCATACCCAATGATACCAAGTGTACAGAAATCACTCACCTCTACACACAAATATTATTCATACCAAGCCTCACACTCACAAATACAACCTTTGAACACTTGTGCACATCACACCTAGAATCATTAAACCAAACATGTGGCATGCACTATATGATACTCTATGATACACACTCAAAAGGAATTCCAAAATCCACAATACTTTACCCATACTAATTATACATATTAATATTATCATAGCACAACTAAAGTAATTAGTTACAACGGAATTTGAAGAGAAAAATATACTACTATGCACAAATCACCCAAATGAATCTCGTATCGTACCGTATCACAAGATACTATGATACGCTCTACTCGTGTCCAATTGTGGACACATATCTAGTCTCACAACCCCGATCTAAATCTAATTAGATCTAATTGGTCTCATGACACACACTTTATGTGTCAATCTCAAAATTTCTTCAAATTGGACACAAAAATCTATGTAGAAACCACAATACAAGTCATATGTACCTAGTTCTTGATCCTATGGATAGATCTAAGCCAATAAAGGTTTTCTAATGGTCAAATGCAAGAATTAGAGTCTAATTATGAAAAAAATTCAGAATTTACCAATTGGGAGATGATATCAATGAATTACTCAATTAGACACGATCCGGACACAAGCTCTTGCCAATTCCTCCTTCTCCAAGTGCTCCTGGCAATCCAAACTCCAATGCTTCTTGATGGATGAAAATTGAGAGGAAATGAGAGTGAATTGGGTGAATTTGGTTGAGGGATAAAGTAATTTGGGGAAGAACTAAATTGGGAATCTAAATTTGGAATAAACTAATGAGAGGAGAGAGAGTCTTCCCCCCTCATATGGTTGTCCCCCTCTAACCCTTTCTCCAAGTAATTCATAATGACCACAATGCCTCCACTAGTTAGTTAAGAGGTTTAATTACGAGGGCTATCTTAGGAAGCTTCTAATTCTTCATGAACTAAACTAATATACTTAATTAATTAAGGAAATGGTATAATTGGACCTAGTCTAATGTTGGGCTCAATAGGTCATGACAAACTAATGGGTCCACTAATGACAAGCCTAAATAACAATAGGCTAGCCCACTAACAAATAAATAAATAGCACATCTCAATATAATTAATTACTAGCATAATATATAATATTAAATCAGTAACTAATAATATACCAATGACAAAAATACCTTCATCTAGAAATGTGGTAGTGACAAGTCCAGTCAGAAAATGAGCAAAGTACCAATACACGACAAAGATTATACTAAATAATCATAATAAGTAGTGAAAACTGACTAAGTATCACAATAGAGTTTTTACATGATAAGTAGTAAAAACTGACTAAGTATCAAGTACTGTAAATCATAGATATATGTGAAACAGGAATATAATGAGGCAAGAAAATGAAACTGCTCCTCAACATATATATATATATATATATATATATATATATATATATATATATATATATATATATATATATATATATATATGACGGGATATGTTGAATCGAGCGAACGGGAGAGAGAGGCCACTGATCTGACGCACGAGGGTAGGGTTTGGTGGGTGGGGGGGTTGAAGGGGTGGGGGGTGGGGGGGGGGGGGGGGGGTGGGCAGGGGGGTGCTCGTCCCGCGGGACTCTTGATCTGGTATATATATATATATATAAACATTAGAGCCAACAAATAAAGGCAACCATACATGAATATACTTTCTATATTAGAAACATAAGATAATGCAATTATATACGGTGAGAAAATTTTCAAGAAATGTTTGGAACAAAATGTAGCTCTAAATTATCTTGAATTTTTTTTTGAAACTATTATATTATCACAATATGCAAACTTAACACATCAACAAAGCTACAACCCACATAATGCCAATTTTAATTTCAGAAATAAGAGAGAGAGAGAGATCCAAGGCTCACCATGATATATCCCATCCATTCTAAGCTTGTATGATGCCAAACGTGGGCAAATACTCTTGAATGAGACTTGAAACAAATACTACTAAAGATGAAGAGAAGCAAACTTGGGTTCCAAATGGAATCCAAAGAAGGAATCAAACCACCACCAAATATCTTTTACATGACAGGAAAGCCCAATAAAAGGCCACATTAACTCTACATGTTATGTTAATATACATGAAATGGACATGGAAACAACATACTTTATTCATGGGGAAAAAAGTTTCCAAAATTTCGTCCCAACTTAATTGTATTACAAAGATTCATCAGGCCAGAATAATAATAATAATAAAATAATTGGAGATGCACATAATACCAAAAAGGTCATCATAGAAGTTTCTTAAAATCTTGAAGAGCTTGTGCCAGCAAATGCTCATCCTCCCATTTGTCTCGATAGCTCTCAGGGAAGGCAATCTTGTTCTTTCTATTTGCCACGTACATCTGCTTTCTCCATTCTTCTACACCTGGATGCTCGCATTCACTTGCAAGCCAATAGTCATACTCAAACTGAAAAGTCAGAAAGTTTCCAAACACTTCAGTGAAAATATTCTAAAACCCTTAAACAAATAATACAATAATTGTTTCCCTTTCCTGCATAACTACCATTAATCTCCAACACAGGTGAGCGGTATGTTTTAGACTTTGTCAGCTCGAATGCTGAAGAAAAGTTCCATTTAGAGGTAAGATATAGTTGCCAAAATCTAGATTCGAAAATTGATCCAAGGTACTTGGATCCTTATACAGACTTTTTACATCAGAACCAAGGTTCAAAGTATCGGTATCGGACCATTCCTATGAGTATCGGGATCGGCGGTATCGGTAGTATCAGCGGATCAGAGTATCGGATTTTTTGGTATCGGAAAGCAAACAACTATTAGTAAATTATTAACATTTTAGAAAATATATTTTATACATTTATGCATAATTTAAAGTATTTTTAGTGTTGTTTCTTAGTATTTTTGAAATTGAATTGAATGAAATAATAGTCACCATTGTCGATTGATTTATATGCGATAGATAAGTTTTCCTCTTTTATATGCTTTTACAACCGTACTATGCTTTTACACCCTTGCTAAGGTATTTTTAATTTAATTTTCTTTGCCGAATTGACCGAAAAAGAGACATCTAATGTCGGTATCGGTCAGTATCGGGTCGGTCGGTATCGGATCGGGACATTCCAAACTGTATCAGTATCGGCCGTATCGGATCGGTATCGGCCGATACGTCAAACTATGATCAGAACAAGTCGGCCAAATGGATTCATCTTGCCAATTGGCTGGTCACAGGCAACGAAAGCCATCATGAACTATACAATAACAAATGATCTATAGGCTAAACTTAGGTCAGCATCTGACAATTTACGGAGGAAACCGTGATTTAGATTCCCATAACAGCATAGTATTCTAATATTGGTTGATGGTGTGATAAATCACTATAGTGTAGTACTATCAGAAGTTCGGAAATCTCATCGCCAAATACCTGATAATGTTCAATATTATGAGTGTATCTTTTGGGCCGGCCAGCAATTTCCATTTCCAAATAAAGGGCTTCCACATCCTTGATCATCTCCTCTTGGCTTGGAAGTGCAATCCTCCCAGACAATATACCAGCTAACCATTTGCTTTGCAGTTCGACCAAGGGGAAAGGAATAACCTGTTATGCTCACTATTAAGCATCAAATTTGTCCTGGTTATAGAAAAGAAGAACAAGTTGGTGGCAACAGACCTTCCATGGAAGTCCTACATAAGAAAGCCAAGGGGCCAGTGATGGTGGAAAGACGTGCTTATAGAGAGGCCCCACACGGTTGTCATCCACAGTTACAATACCATCAGTTTCCAGGAAAGGGAAGTGAAACTTATACCTGAAAGAAATGATCAGGTCAGAAGATAAAATCATAAAAAGACTCCATGGGACAATTTTATTGAAATTAACAGTATCTAAAAACTGATGTATATCATGCTTCACATAAATATCTAAAAAGAATCCATGGATGGAAATCCAATAAAGAAACTTATATCGCATCATGCCGCACACACACATCCACTTCAGGAATCATAAGATGTTTGAAAGATGTGAGACAAGGCTTGTTGACAATATTTAGTAATAATCATGGTGCAAGGATGTACAATCATTACAATGACACTATAACTCTACATTAGATATCTTAGACACTAACTTATTTAGCTGTATGTGAAGCATCATCCATTAATTGTAATGTCCTTGCATTCAAAATTGCAAAAAAGTTTTAAAAAATGTGCATACATGTAAACCCATGTGAAGGATAAGTGACTTGTTATACTAGAGGATTACTCAAGTATTAGCAAGTTACCTCTAATTGAAGGATGACAATGGACTGGATAAAATAAACAAACAAAAAGATGAAGTAAAACGAACATAAGAATAAACATCCTCTCTCAAATTACTGCTCCATCCTGAACTGGATGGATGGTGATTAGCTAAATCATGTTTCCACTAAATGTCTAGTTAGCCATGGTATGCATACCCAGTACAATGCATAATGACATCAACGTTTGCTGAGCTTCCATCTTGAAATACCACTGTTCCATCTTCGTGAGTGCATTCTATCTGCATGATTTGACTGATTAGAATTTTTTAAGGTTGAATCAGATTTTTCCTTCAATAACATATGTTATGTTCCTAAATCACCATGGTTTAGAGATTTCACCATAGAATGGAGCCACATATTATCACAACCAGGTTGCTTTATCAGAGTCCCCTCAGTTAGTGATCTATCAGCAATGTGAACTTCTTTAGCAATCCTAGCAATGTCCCTTGAGATATCAACTGCGCTGGCCGAACTCCCAATTATAACCACCACCTATTTATTAGAAAATGTTATTCACATGGAACTGTACCAAATGCTACATGCCTTCCAAAAATCAACCATGGCAAAAAGTGCAGAGACAATTAGTGACAGACTATTTAGTGATAGTGATCCAAACGTGGTAATCTAGGAGGATAATTGCGATCCAACACAAGAAACAGAAAAAGAAAATGATGCTATGACTGAACTGCATACTTTACATTGAAATGGGTCAGGGACACGATAATTGTGGCTATGTATTTGCTTTCCAGGCCATGCCTCGATGCCTGAAAAAATATTAAAAAAATCAACAGCTAGAAGCAACAAGTAACAGAGAACATCAAAATAATGGTACACTGCAACGCCAAATTTCCTTAATAAAATAAGATGAGACTATTACAATACTGAATTCCCTTTGTGTTTCTCTTATCCATTTTGATTCGGTATTATTTGGCATACATGGAGAACCGATATCAACATACAAGAAGAAGCTATAAGAACACATTCCACTTACAATATGAAATATAAAACCAGAGATATTTAAATAGTCGATAGGAACATGAAACCTCACGACATAAAACACAGAAACATGCACATAAATATGTTGGTAAAATAGTCCAAACCATCCCATCAACTTTACCCAACGAATTAACTAACTGCAACCAAAACCAGCCTATGGCTCTTTAGCACTAAACCCTGTTTGGGACTTGGTTTTAATGCCCCAATACCGAGTATTGAGGCCAGAACTCGCATTTAATCTATGTGAAGTTGTTTTAGATTTGGATTTGGTTCAGTTTTGGCAAAGCCAAACTAAAATTTTCTTGGTTTTGGAAATGGAAGAAAAAGCTTCGTTCACAAGACTGAAGACAAAATTATCCATAAGCTTTTATTCTTTTTCCTTTCCTCCTTAGATATGTAATAATACTACTCTTCTACTTTTATCTTCCATTTTTTAAGATTATATTATATAACATTTTAAATTTAATGAGCTTTTTAAATTATAAATTTGATCAAAAATAGGCTAGTTTGGACTGAGATTATGGATTTACTTGGATAACATAAAATTTTAAACTTTATTATATTTTAAAACATCGATTAAAGATTAGAATTTAAATTCTAAATTTGATAAGACATTTATATTTAAGTTATGGTAAATTACACTCGAATGAAATTTTAAATATAAAATTTGAGATGGAATAATCCTATCAAAATAGATGCATTCACAATTTAAACATACCAATGTTGGGTAATTTCCACATAAGAAACATTGTTTCATTATACATGTCCAAACACTCTTCGGTTTACATATCCAAATCTCAAATGCCAAAACTTGGTTTATCTTCGTTGTTTACTAACGTTGTTCAATAAAACTCTTTTTTCAAAACTAAATCCTAAAGGAACCCAAAAGGGCCAATGTCCAAAACTCCCTCAGGATAGGCATGGCCAGATCAATTACATAAATATCCCTACAAAGAGGGGACTCAATCAAAGAGAAAGGTAAACAATCTCGTTTATTGCATACTTCCTTCCATATGTAATGCTCAATCTAGTTAATCTTCGAGGGGCTTGGTTGGCTTGTGGGTTTTGCGGAGAACCACCTAACTTCACCTTCAAAATGTGATTTCTATGTTCATTGATAGGATTAGTCATATTGGACTAACCCGAGGTTCTGGTCAAGAATATCACTTGATTCAAACTTGTCTATGGAAAAAAATTCTTCTTCTTCTCACTCTCCATTATAGATTCGTTAATTATCATTCTCCTTCTAGTAGTCTCACCCTCCTCTCTGTGTCACCCATCAGCATGGTGGAGACTCAACTACTTCATACTTGGGGCTACTAATTAATACAAAGAGGAAAGAAATGGATTGCTCTTGAGGCACCAACCTCATCTCAATCATAAAGTTTGACGGACTTCATACACACATGCTCACTAAGGCATGACTCTCCGGCAAACAACAGTGTTCTAAATTTCGCCTAGGCGCCGAACTGATTTTTTTTTAATTTGAAATTTATAATGCAAATTTGAAATTTAAAATCCAAACATGTTCTAAATCCATAATATAATCATAATTTTTTTTAATTTAAAATTTCAATGTTCTAAATCCAAATCCAAATCCAATCATAAAACCAAACAATATATCCACAATACAAAAAAGCATCAAAAAAATAAAAATAACTCAAAATCCAAACAGCCGACCAGCGTCGCACAGGGCAGCATAGGCACCGAATAGGCGCACAGGAGGGCCGAACATGGATTTTCGGTTCGACCTGCGACCGTCTAGCGCCAAGACGACGCATAGGCCAATTTTTAGAACACTAGCAAAGAGTCAAATCCTTGGACCAAATGGCTGTGATCATTCAAGTATCTCTGGAAGCCCATGCCCAAGCAACCATATAACCAGTAAGCGCAACCATATAACCAGTAAACGCCAAAAATGGGTCCCCTCCTGGTAGCTATGGTTGCATTCCTCATTCATCCCTCAACCAGAACAAGAGGCACCTATCAAATCTATAAAGAATTTTTACTCAACATCCCCTTACCACCACTTAAGCCATGAGGCCTTTCGGACCTCCTACTTCAAATCACCAAAGAGAGCACTCATGTTTTCTAAGTTGGATTAGGGTTTATCTCTAACTTAGATTAAAGAGTAGGATTTAAAGACCTCGGGTTCGAGCGTATTTAATGACCAAAACCCCCTCTATAATTGATAATTCTCTAAGCAATAAATCTGAGATTTTTCCCTTTCCCAATAGCAAGAGACAATTGAAGGTGGATGAAATTGTTTGCACCTTTGCTTCCCAGCGACTACTTCGATTAAGAACATAGAATCCAGTCATCTCAGGTAGTCTACCAACTCTGCCACCCCTCCTAATCCCACCAAAAAAAATCCTTTTTAACTTTGGTTACGTTATAAATCAATATAGTTGTCCTTTTATGGTTTTGCATTGAACTTGCATATAATTTCATAATGTCATTCAATTATGAGTTCTAGAAAACACTATTTGTTGTTTTGTTGAATTAGTATTTAGTATACATCCTTAAGTGATCGATTTGTATGTGCATTATTTTGGCTATATGATCCCCATAGTTATCCTCTATTCTGAGTTTCTGAGATGATTTACAAGCACGTGCATTCTCAAGGGCGAAAGGTCTTGACGCAGGGCAGGACTTGCATAATCCTTTTTGAGTTCTGAACTAATTATTATTCCATCTATCGAACCTCCTCACAGTTTTCCAAAAATGTAGACCCAAGCCTTGTGAATTGTTTGTGAATTGTAATCCGCCGTGTGGTAATCTAGTTATGGGTATGAGGTGTCAATGGTTTGGTGGGAATTTATGGCTTTGGGAAGGGTTTTAGATTGAACTTGAGGTGCTGAAATTTTCTGGACAACAGTGAAAGAGAGGGATTTGGGGTTCTATAGAGTGATTAAAGGTGGAAAATGAAGAGTCCAAGGTATAGGTTAGGGTTTTGGAAAGAGAAGATTAAGAATTTATAATTGTATGATGGCTGAAAAATATAGGTGTTAGGGACTACACAGGATAAGGGTAAAGGTAAGGATATGAAAAAAAAGGTGTAAAGACGGGATAAGGTCTAGAGCGTCATACATTTTCTATTTTCTATGTCATACATTTTCTATTTTCTATGTCATACATTTTCTATACGAGGCCAATGAATCATATCCGTCATCAATAGCATCACACAATTGGTAAAGAAGAGAATCATAAAGTTTTTATTGCTTGAAACTAGTTAAATAAATAAAACAGATTACCACACTTAAATAGGATCATGAAAAGATAAGATAAATCTCATAATCATATCCAAACTTTATTAGATAAGATATATTGAAATAAGAAATAAAGGCTAATCTAAATTATAGATAAGCAAAACTAAATTCCAATTCTAATTCAGACTCAAGTTTAAATTCTAATCTAAATTATAGAGCTTGTACTCATCGTCAAAGGGGGAGAAATAGGTTAAGTTTCTTAGTCAAGCATTACTTTTAGTTATTCTCGTGATTTTGGGTAAAAAAATGGCTGCAAATAATAGTTTATTCTCGTGATTTTGTTAAAAACTGGCTGCAAATATTTTTTTCATAAACTTAATGATGTGTCATCATAAAAGGTAGAGATTCTAAGAATTTTGATGATAGTAAATAACAAAATAAATAAGTTAATATTTATGTTACACTAATCATAGTATTTACTATATTTGTTATGTTAGTGCTCACATATGTGACTGTTGTATTACTATTAATATATGTGTTTAGCACCTACTGAATACTCTAGCATGTGTATCCACTATCAACCTAATATAATAGCACTTGCGTACTTATCTAGTTGACTCTAGTTAGTTCAAATATTAGGTATCTCATATACTATATTCCATAAATACGGATACGAACAGGATAGGGATATAAACACCATTTTTTCGTATTTGTACAACATAGTTAATGTGTAACTTGTGTATTGAATCAATACGATATCCTATAACTAGATGGATGCACTTATATCAAATAGCATGCATTCAGGTGGAATTATATTAAAATTGAACATGTATTGCTAACAAGTTTGTTAAGTGTGTAGAAAATATTTGAAGTAATAGCCGAAGACCTCATTATCCACCTCAAATGTATCGGTTAATTAAATACATGATGGTGGACATATATGGATGACCATGTTGGAATGGCGTCTAAGATGAGAAATTGAAGATGCACAGACGCGCACAAAAGCTAAATTAGAGATATTGCAATCATGTCAATACATTGTCATGCTGTGTCCCATGAAACGAGCAATGTAGGACTTGGCGAATGTGGGCAAACGGAGGCATGGCCTAACTCATACAAGACCTTAGAATGGACAGGCATCTTTTAAAGTCAAATTTCACATAAGCTAAACCCGTAATGATTCACAGACCTATAACTCCTATAAAAATAAGCATAATAGGGTCTGACTATACACTATGCATATGACTTCATAAATTCGATCTCAAGGAATATGAGTACAATTGACTTAGCTAGCCTAAAGCCTATGCACTGTTTTAGTCATACATGGAGAAAAAAATTAATATTTTACTCAACAGTTTCATTGTTTGTAAATTAGACTTTTAAAGGTACATTTCTTACTTTCAAACATTTTCAAAATTCTCAAAATACCAGGGTCAAAATTGCATTGCCAAAAAAAAAACATGTTTGATGACTGTTCTCAGTCCAATCTAAGACTTGCACACTAAATCAGCTATAATTGGAGCTACAAAACTCCTTTTGCCATAATCTAATTCGGGTTAGAGCTAAACTTCAATTCGATCATTCTCGTGTAAAATATGAAATATGTTTTTTCCCAATTTCAAACATAAATAGGTCAAAACTGCATTAGTTGAATGTTTTAGGCTGAAACTTTTGAAAACCCAATCTGGCGGCTATATCTCCCAATTACCTAAAAGAAACAATTTGACGGGAACCTGTCAACACGCTGATATAATCGTTTTTCTTGTCTTTTAGTGTCCCCAAAGTTAATATTAATATTTACTCGGGGGCTTATATACAACACTATATACTCCTTGAGCTAAGCTTCTATTTGCCATATTTCATTCGAGATACTGAAAGTTAAACTTGTAAAAGTAGATCTTTTATTTATGTGTAAAGAAGATTAATCAACTACTTTGTAAAGTGGATTCACTTACACAGGAAGGTTGAAAGGCAGACTCTCCAGATACGGTGGAAGGACTTTGTAAAGAGGGCCGAGTCTCTTACGCTTGTGTAAGAGAGAGGCACGCGTCGAGTCATCAACTTGGTAGTGGAAAAACAGAAGATTTTTTTTTTTTGGATGAGGAAATTCCCGATTAGACAAGAAATTGTTGGGAAACTAGACTGTCTGAAGTAGAGATACCAGTATTAATCCCCGTGTCTGTGGCTTTCAATCTTGATATCGTTTATTCTCTCATTTAGTTACCTTCAAATTGCATTAATTTACTTCTTCTTTATCTTAGGATTTTATTCGGTCATTACGTTTGCTCCAATTGAATTGAACCCCTTTATAGGGTTGTTACTGAAATCCTGCTTGTTCATGCCACATCGACAAAATTGGGAACTTAAAGCTTATTTAGTTTTCATCCCAAGTGCTGGAAAGTGCTGGAAAGTTAAGGAAACTAAAGGGGCAACATTTAGTACTACTTTTTATGTGATGCAAGGCTGCAAGACAACTAATATCATCCATATGAACATTATTATAATAGTGGCCTTGTAGCCTCTCCTTATTTTCTATTCTGGTTTCTACCAAACAAAAACTTTTTTTTAGTTTGAAAAGTTACTTTCTATAGTTTCTAGAAATTTCAAGAAAAACAAGTTGCTAACTTTCAAATGGTTTCAGGTTCCAACATGCCTTTAGATCCAACCTCTTGACAAAATTTTGCCAGTAATGATTTCAGCATAAACCATAATGCCTTGTTTGGTTCGCAAAATTATGACCTTGGAAAAGTCATTCATTTTTGGTGTTTGGATGCCAACGAAAAGTAGGAGGAAAACAAAATTATTTCCGAAGGAAAGAAAAATAGGGAGGAAAATTGTTCCCCTCACCCACCCAAACGAGTCCTAAAACTCAAAAGCTTGCATACCAGGAATCTCCGCAACCCTTGGCTCGGAGTAGTGACCATTACATATGACTACCCCCTCGTAGAGCTCCTCCTCATCATCTTCATCTCCATCCCCTCCCAGCCTCCTCCACCTCACCACCCATTTCCCGACCCCTTCCATCCTCACCCTCACCACCTCCGTCCCGAACCTCACCAGCCCATCCACCTCGAAATCCCTCGCGAAGTCCTCCAGATAGCGGAGAACCTCCCGGTGTCCAGGGAACCTACGGTTGTCGCCCCCCTTCGCGACGAACGGGTAGTCGAGGAACCCCATGCACTCGCGGGGGAGGTTGGTGCGTAGGGAGTCATAGAGGCTGCTGTGGACCATGGTGCGGGCCGGGTCCAGCCCCAGGGGGTCGGACTCGACGGCGGGGGTGTAGATCCAGGTGCCCCCGACTTTGCTTTCGCGCTCGAAGATAACAACGCCATGGCCCTCCCGACGGAGCTCGCGGGCGGCACAGAGCCCTGCGGCTCCTGCGCCGATGACGGCGATGCGGTGGGAGGACATCGGAACGGTTGGTACGAGCGAGGAGGCTAGGTGGAGAGCGACGGATGAAGTGATCAATGACCCAATGGAAACTTAGGGCAAATTATAAGGGCACTACCTTATTTACTTGGGGCTAGCCCAGGATTGAGGCTAGCCCACTAAAGAGGAACTTTTACTTATATTAATCCAACATTTTACTCATACTACTAGTCCACTATTTCCAAATCCTTCCCACCCGACCGGAGCCCTCCCCCCTCCCGCGGTCCTCCTCCTCCCCCGTCCTCCACCGCAGCCTCCCGTCGCCGCGCCTCCCGTCGTCGTCGCCGTCAAAACCAAAAAAGAAAATGAAAAAAATAGAAGAACTGTCAAAATTTGACATATATGTTGATTTATGTTGAATTTTTAGGACTGTCAAAATTTTGACAGTCCTACAAATTGGTAGGACTGTCAAAATTTTGATTGTCCTACAAATTGGAAGGACTGTCAAAATTTTGACAGTCCTAAATTTTTTTTTCTGTTAATTTATTTTTGTTAATTGTTGGGGGGGGCCAATTTCAAAATATCCTTAAAATTTCTATCCTTAAAATTTGTTAAAGTATTTTGTTATTTAAAATAGTAAATTTATTACTGGTACATTAAATATTTTGTAAAAAAAAAATTAAAAATTTACCAAAAGTAAAATTTGGAGGTCGAAACATCATTTTTTTGCGATTCTAAAAATTTGGGAAGTCCGTCAAACGATGAAACGGTTTATCCCGAAGTACTTTTCCATACGGTCATTTTGGCTCAAACTGGAGCTTGGTTCGATCTCCCAGTCAAAAGTTATGATACTTTAAAGTTTTATATTTTATATTTTTGCCTGTAATATGTACGTCTTACTTCGGATGAAAATTCTCTCTACACGAATTGTGTTACTCTCGTCGAAAACATACAAATAGACCTATTGTGTGACGAAAAACGATTTGAAAACAAATAGTTATGGCCGTTTGAAGTCTGATCGACGGCAGACGTAATATTCGTACGGTAGATTTTTTTTTTTGTTCAATGATAACATATTTTATTTTGGATGTTAAACTAAATAAAAAAAATCAAAATCCAAAACTAACTAAATAGAAATAAACTTAAAAAAAATCCTGACAATTAAAATGAGGACTGTCAAAATTTTGACAGTCTTCATTGTTTGTGGGACTGTCAAAATCCTGACAATCCTAGTTTTATATAAAATTTTCAGTGGGTTAAAATTAGGACTGTCAAAATTATGACAGTCCTAACAATTTGTAGGACTGTCAAAATTTTGACAGTCCTTCCAAGTGGTAGGACTGTCAAAATTTTGATAGTCCTGATTATAACAATTTGGGCTAGCCCCAAGTAACTTTGGGAAACTTGTAATTTTGGAAAATGGGACTTTCAAAATTTTGACAGTCCTAACAATTTTTAGGACTGTCAAAATTTTGACAGTCCTGATTATAAAGTGGGCTAGCCCCGAGTAACTTTCATGATGGCAAACTTGTAATTTTTTCTAAATTTTCAATGGGCTAGCCCCGAGTAAAATGTGTAGTGCCCTTATAATTTGCCAAACTTAGGGTGGAGAAGTTTGAGGACAGTTGTTGGACCGAAAAAAAAAAATTTCTATAGGCATTCCATTTTTTCTTTGCTTAGGACAACTCAATACTTCATAACAGTTCAGATTTTTAAATTTTTTATTAAAAACAGTCCAAATTTTACTCAGGACAGCCCAACCATAATCCAAACTCCACCAGCCGGAGGAGGAGGAAGACGGAGGAGGAGGAGGCTGAGACTGGAGGAGGAGGAGGAGGCGCGCAGGCCCCGTGCGTGGCGGCCCGCCCTCGCTGCCACCCACCCGCGCCCTCTCCATTTGTCGTCCGCCACCGCACCACTGTCGTCGCTTCTGCTTCTTCCCCGCGCGCGTGCGCGTGCCTCCGCCGCGCGCGGCGAGCGACGACCCGTCCTCGCTGTCGTCCACCTCTACACCCCGCCGGCCGCCCCTGCACCACTGTCGCCGCTTCTTCTTCTTCTTCTTCTTCTGTGCTCCTCTTTCAATAGGACTGTCAATATTGTGACAGTTCTAAGACTGTCAATAATGTTGACAGTCCTTCCAATTGGAAGGACTGTCAACATAGTGAAAGTTCTGGGAAAAAAATTGGCATGCCTTGAACAATTTTTCGATGGCAAATTTGTAAGAAAAAAACACCAAAATTTAGACTGCCCTAAACAATTTTTGTAGTGCCGATAGAATTACCAAAAATAATTTTTTTAAATAAAGTAATATATTTATATAAAATTGTAAAAAAATGGAGGAGTTTGGAGAAATTATAGAAAGGGGGAGAACTCGCCAACTGAGTTGGCGGGTTGTTAGGGTCCGCCAACTGAGTTGGCGAGATACATGCAGGCCGCCAACTCAGTTGGCGAGGGATGCTGAGTTGGAGGTTGAGCCTGCCAACTGAGTTGGCGGGTGAGGGTTTAGGGGACCGTTGAGACTCTGCCCGCCAACTTATTTGGCGAGTAAGGATTCGTTGAGAATCCTGGCAAGCATTATAGTCGTTGCACAATGGCTATTACATTCAACACTCTCACTCTATATATTTCCTATCTCAACCAAATCATCCAACACTCACTCTATTTCCTATCTTTCCTCTAGCAAAGTCTCCAACACTCTCTCTGCCTCTAGCAAAGCTTCAGTCGAAGTTTTGCCTACAGCTAAAGTTCATCTGAGTTTCTTGTAGCAAAAGTTATCAACCGTCATGGATCGTAGCATAAGAATTGTATGGTCGCACGGTGGTAAAGTAAATGGGTTAAATTACGAAGGAGGAAAAAGTATAATTTTTCAACTTATCCGAATATTAGTTTTGAAAATATACGTACTCATATTATTGAACGTTGTTCTATTCATTATGATTTTATTCTGAAGTCTATTTTTGGTTCTAATTATTTTTTGATAGATAGTGATGTAAACCCCCTCACCCAAAATTAGGGCTACTTGGCTTAGATAGTGAAATTAGGGCTAGTTTGAACCCAATTAGAATTAGAACGCAGCATTTATTTAATTATGCAATAATTTATATCGTGTAGCGCACATTACCGTTGCTTCAATAATTGAAGCACCTCACTAGCCATTGCCTTCCAACAAATTTCACAACCTCATCCTAGACATGCCCGCCTACTATTCTGACCCTTGTGCAACTTATAATATTGCTCTCTGGTGCTATATTTTAGCTGCACAATAAACGTCGCGGACGTTATTTCTTAATTCGAAATAATTTCCAACTTTGTACCCCTGTGCATTCCAATCGGAATTGGAGACACAATCTTGGCCGTTTTGTACAACCCAAATTTTATTGATATTCTACACTATACCCTCTACGCCCCTGACACTTGTAGCCCACTTAAATTTTAATCCCTTGTACTCCTAATTAATTCTAGAACATCATGCGCGTCGATTTAATTAATTAAATCTAATTTCCGCCTTTGTGCAATTTTCTAATTGTTGGGGGAGCTTTTATGCAAAAACGCATTGAGGTGTCCCCACCATTGGACAATTCATGAAGAAACCCAGTTTTTCCCTTCACATGGATTTTTCCGTAATTTTTTGGGATGTGCAACGCGCACAACATTGATCCCTCATTTAAACCACATCCTTGTATTTAAACAAGGCAATTAATAGCCCTCCCAACATCCTCAAGTGAGCCCAAGGCCCATACCAAGGAATGTTGACCAAAGTCAACTTTTCCTAGGTCAAACCAATTTCTACATGTATAAATATTTCCTTCTCTTTTATTTTTTCCTAAAAAACTCAAAACCCAAAAACCTAAATCATCTCTTCCACACAGCCGACCTTTCCCGAGCTCCTGTTCACCGTCTTCCCCCTACCTCGCCGGAGCCTCGCCGGATCTCCACCGAGTCCACCATTGCTGTCCCCTTCCTTCTTCCCCATTACTGTTCTTCTTTCCTCTTCCTGGCCGGAGCCCCCACCTCGCCGGAGCTGCACGAACAACACCAGCACCATTGCCATCTCGACGTTCTCCTCCTCCCTCCGGTCTGTTTCCCCGACGATGAACCACCGCCACCCAGAGCAGCACCATCCTCACCACCATTGCCGCCTCCTCTTCATCCCCTTCCAAACGCTCATGCTCCTCCAATCTCATCCCCTCCTCCTCCGTCACCATTCGATTTGGCCGCCCTTCCATGCCCTCCACTGTATTGGATCCCTCCGCAAACGACTCCTCCTCTAACCCTGTCGCCCCTCCTCCTCTGTCGTCGCCCGCCGAAGCCGAACACCTCCTCGTGACCTATTGTCATTCACTATGGCACCATCCCCAGCTTCTGCACCCGCCTTCTCAACATCAAGTATATGGATCTCGCCAAGTAGGTACTATGCTCTTTACATCCTCTGAATCATGAGTATTTGAAACTTTCTGGCTCTGTTATGATGCTTAGATTTGCATGTTGTACCTCGCCCAACAATAAGCAAAGATCAAAGGTATGTTCAATTTTGTTGAAGTTTGATATTTTAACTGCCCTCCAATTTGAGCAATGTATTCAATGTGCGTGTTCTCTGAAACTCCTTTCAAAAATTTATAATGGATTCAAATTCTAAAAAGACCCGAGATTAAGAAAAAAAAAGGAAGCTTTCTTCTGGTTCTGTAAGTACAAAATCAAAGACCCATGACAAGAATCCTGCTAGTAACTATGCCGAGCAACTTACAAGTCCGTCTTCTCAGGAGGATTGTTGGAATGAAGAAAATTTTAATAAGAACTTTTTTCTAGAGGACAGTGAAGAATTTTATCTGAGTACGCCCATAAAACACACTTGGATGCATTTTAGATAAAGAGAGGTTTATTTGTTGGCAATCTAACAGATCATACTGAAACCGACGGAGTATTTTCATTTAATCATTCCCATCAAAAGAATAAGATGTAATGAATGATGGATGTATTTTCATTTATAGGGGTGCATGCTGATATGAATTAGGAATCTGCTGGCCATGAGGCTGACTTTGGATCAGATATTCCTCTAGCCTTAGCTAGATCACAGTCAAGAAATAACCTCAGGATGGACAAAATGGCTCTCACAGAAGATGTCTTCAATGATGAGGTTGTGGGGCTTCGATGCAGATCATTTAAGAATTTACATTACCCACAGGAATCTGATGAATATGATTTTCACAACTATAAAATGGTAGCTAATGTGGGAAAGGAAAATGGTACTGGCGATGTAAAGCTTAAGAACCATATGCAAGAATCCCCTATCTTAAACCGTGATGAACAATTGAACCACGAAGAACTCAGCATGAGGCGAATACATGATATTATCAACCAAATTGGAATTGAAAGTGATTATATTATTGAAGAACCTGGGGAAAGCTCTGCTTCATTTTCTAGCAAGGGGGCCCAAGTGGAAGCTGATACGCTCAACAATCCTACCAAAAAACTGCTATAAGTCATACTGGAACTGAAGTAGATCACAACTATATCTCATCATTGACGGTCATATCCTCAACAACATAGATGGCAAATCTTGGATTGGTTGTTGTCCTATTTCTTAGAGCCTTTGTTGTCTACGAGTGCTAAATTTATCTGAAAATTCTATAGGATATTGGATTTGTTCTGCGCAACTTCTGGAGCAGGTTATTGGTACATTGTAGCTTTCTTGCCAGGCAAGTATACCTTGCCATTATACTGTTATTTATATTCCATATGTTGCATGCATCTTTATTTTCTGTCTTTAGTTCATATATTTTAACTGTTATATAAAATGCGCAAGACGGTGTCGTCGCAATATGTCTTTATCTATGTATTGCATTGACCTTGTTGATGAGACTACCCTATTATCATGTAGCATCATTAGGTACATTGGCCGTGACACAGTTGTTACACGAGTGTGAGTCTCATATAGATCACGGACTGCGTGACAGGTCTGGCCTCCTGTGCATATGGGCCGTGCGTTAGGAATAACTGCTGTTAGAAACTTTGTATGCTAGTAGACTTGGCAGTTATTAGAGGATTATCGTGCCATGGACATGACATGCTTAGAGCATGGGGTGGGGAGAACAACAAGTACCGCATTTGAGCTCCTTTGCACTTTTTCTGTGCGCCCGGATTCTCCGCCGGAGATATGGGTGGTGATGACCCTTATATATATATTATGTACATTGGCGGGCCTCTGCCGTTCAAAATACGATGTGCCTTTGAGGCCCCTGGATCTTCAAAAAAGAACCATGCCAAATCCCAATTTTCAGCCAGATAGCTCACTTGTGGGGAAAGTTGTTCTTAACTGCATTCACTTAGACGGTTAGGCGACCCCTCTGGATATTTATTTCAGTACTTTATTGGCATGTGTTTAAGTATCTTGTTATGTCCCTCTGAGGACCTGGTCCCCTGCTAGGTGTATCTGTTCTTGAGTATTCGCAGGAGCGCAGATTCGGATGGTTACTTATGTTTCGAGGATGCCTTCTCTTCGAGCCGTGTGTCACGACCCGCACCCGGTGTAAGGGTACTAGTCGGAAACAACGCCCAGCCTACGCCGCAGAATCGGTGGTAGAACGCTGTCTAGATAAACTATCTAACAATATAATGAACCACCAATAATGATAGTATACTCGATCACAGAACTAAGGTGGAAATGAGCACGAATCAGATAAAGAATAGAATAGTCACAATACAACTCATGAGTCTAAAATAATACATCAATGAGTCTGAAGAAAATTACAGAAATATGCTGGAGACAAATCCAGTACAAAGAATACTACAAAACTATAAAGCTACAACTCCAGGGTCAACTGTCTCAGTTGGGATAAGTCCCTCTTGAGCCAGGGTCTCAGAATCTAAACCCACAATATCCTGGGGTCCATAATAGGTAGGGTACTCCTCAGTGTCATCTGGAAAAATATATCCAGTCAGGAAAGGAGCAGAGTACAACCCTAATAGCAGTTCTCAAATAATGATAAAAACTATGTAACAGTAAATAGTTGTGGATAAACAAGATGCATAAATAGATACAAGAATGTATAGACAATAAGGAAATACTGAAAAGAAATACAATAATGAACAATATGCTGATGGAACAAGAATACTAATGACTAAGTGTGTGAGTACTAGCTTTAACATGTGATCGGCTTAGGAACTTGCACAAGAGTATAATGGCCTGGCTGATTATACGTGCGGTGTATGATCAACACTCACAAGGAACAAGACATGCACAAGGAGGGTATGATCACATATCTACACTAAAATACTCCCCACCCCGACTGGTATAATAGATCCAACCACGGTACGTTATGGCACTAGATTCCCCAAGAAGATAGCTAGTCTCCCCGAGAATCGGTGTCTGTACATGTACAAGATAACCAATGAAACAATACTTGCACCATATACACCATATACCAAGGAATAACATCTCATGACGAGATCCGGATATACCAATCCGTGTAACCATAGTGTCAAGAGAACATGTATATCTACACTAGATACAACGAACATAGAGGATATCATAAATGAGAAACTATCAGAGAATATACTCGCCTGAAGTCCAATGAACAGTCTCACAAATGTCTGACTCGGTGCCTCGAAGACCTAGACATGGAATACCACATTAATACAAGGTCCCGGAAAGAGAACAAGTCAAACTAGGCAACTTCTAGGTCAATAAGTCAATTCTAAGGTAAAAGTCAACTATGGTCAACTCTAAAGTCCACTAAAGTCAAACATGGTCAAACCCAAAGTCAACCTCACAAGACATCTATAAAATAATATAGAGATAAACTACAATAATTTAGGAATCAAATTAGATTCAAAAAGAACTCACACAAAGTATACTAATAATACAATTAATATATACCCTAAAATAATATATACAACCCAACATTTATATAAATAACATAATATATTATTACAATTATTATTCCTCACAAAACACATATATATATACATATATATATATATACAATTATAATATATAATATATACATTAAATCTGTCAAAGCGTCATTGAAAAACAGTGAATAAAATAGGATTAAATCAAAACAGTTTAAATAGTGACAGTCGGGACTGTCACCGAAGGACTGTCACCGAAACCCAAATAATAAACTGCCACTGCTTTGGTTTTCGCTGACAGTTAAACTGTCGCGGAAAAGCGTCGCAGAAAAGCTGCTGTTTCCCGCTGCTGCAATTAATGACAGGTTTGTCATTAATTGCCCGAAGGCTACAACGGCTGCTATTAGTCGGCTAATTAATGACAGTTTTTACTGTCATTAATTCACTGTCACTAAAACAAGTTATATATATATAATTATATATATAAAAACAGAATATATAAAACTATATATATATATATATATATAAACAGAATATATAAAACAGTATATATATATATATATATATATATATATATATATATATATATATAAACCATTAATACAAAAATGTACATATATATATTAATATACACATAAACTTATACCTTCAAATATTTAACAAAGAACATATAATTTACATGGCTAGAAGCACACCTAAAATATTTACATTAATATCCAAATAATTACCTAATAATTATAAATAATATAATTACACAATTAAACATACAAATATATTTTATAAAACATTTTATGTATAAATTATATTATTTAACAAGTAGTAACATATATATTTGCATGCAAGAAAGCTACATATTATATTGTACATTATATTAGCACACCCAAAATATAGATCTATGCTACAATAATTACTATAATAAATACACAAAATAAATATTTAATATCCATATATATATACTAATTATAAATGAAGAATTGAACCACAATTAATTAGATCTATACAAAAATACACACAATTGGAGAGTATCTCACCGTATCCCACTAGATCTAGGATACGCATGCGACACGAGTCCAACACACAACTAAATGCACCCCGAAGGACACAAACAGATCACAAATAATATTTATGAACAAATCAAAGCGTCAAAAGTAGATCTATGTGTCCGTGTCAAAATACGACATGTTCAAAGCCCCGTGTCGGAGGAAAACCCCCAAATGACACGTATCACCAAATAGTTGGGATACGAACCACAAGTATCCCAATATGGACACGACACTAGCCTCAAACACAAATCTCATGTCCAATTGATCTATAGGATCAATTGACACACACAAAAAAATGTAAATTCGGAATTCCAACAAAATTGACACAAAAAGCACCATAACTTTCTCCATGGGTCTCCTATGAACACAAAACAAAGTCCTATGGGTAGTACATACATATAGGTTGATTTTACATGACTAAATCTCAGATTTAGAAGCTATTTAAATGGGAAAATCTGAATTATACCTATTGGGAGATGGATTCCCAATGAAACCTCCAATTGAGATGAACTTGCTTCCAAATTATAGATCCTTGCTCCTCTTTGTAGATCCTTGCTTCCTTCTTCTAGATCCTTGCTTCCTCCTTCTCTAATGGTGAATTGGAAAGAATTTGGAATAAATTTGGTAGGGAATTGGATTGGGAATGGAGGGAATTTGGTAGTGGAAGAATTCTAGATCTAGATTTGGAATGAGATGAGAGGAGAGAGAAATTTCCCCCCTCTTTAATAGGCCGGCCATAGCCCCTCCCCTAAGCAATTGTAAAATGTCCAATGTACCCCTTGGGGCCTCTCATGAAGAAATAATTAAGGAAGGAAGCTTCTAGTCTAATCATTTAATTAATTTAATCCATCTCCTTAACTATGGGCTTTCTAAATGGGCCAAGTCTAACTAATTAATTCATGTTGGTCCATGGGTCCAAACTAAACTAGTTGGGTCCACTAAAATAAGTCTAAAATAATTAAATAATAACTAACAATAATTAAATAATACAACAAATAATTATTTACCATGCACAATATTTATTTAAATAGGAAATTACCAAAATACCATTTCCTAGAAAATGTGGTAGTGACACCGTGATTGCTAGCTGGTATACTTATATTGTGTTTGATTGTGTTGTACTTATATTGTAATTGCTCTTATATTCGAGTTGGTAGTAGATTTGTTTCCATCCAACTGTCATCCTTAAATACTTCTTATTGAGATCTAGTTTCATAGATGTTTGTTATTTAATTATATTTGATTTTGTGGATGAGATTTTGATTATACCCTGTGACTTGTGACATATGTTTTATACCACTTGTGGATTTGATATTCATATTACAGCGTACGTGTGGATTTGGTTTCCATATATTGGAGTTGCCATATCCATACGGCTGGCATGCTTACGTGTCCTAGTCCTACGTATCTTTGGAACTGGGGTGTGACAAGTGAAGATGCATGGAATTATATTCTTGAGATTAATTCACAATCACGGTATATAAAAATATATGTTATTAAAGTAGCAACAACATTAGATAATATAAATAATGAATATTTTCCTGAATATCAGCATGTTAGTTCGGGTGCTAGTTCTTCGCAACAAATTATTTCATTTATCCAAGAAGGTCATTCATCAGATGAATCTAACCTGACGCTAGCTCTAGATCGTGCGTCGGGTAGTTCTTCTCATGGACCTTCAACTGTCTCGATGCATAAGCAACAACTTTGCCATGTTGCATCAAAACACATCCTAGTCCACTACCTGATGCATCACTGTAGACAACAAAATCTCCTGACCCTGAAGGAAGAGTCAAGACAGGTGCTGTTGTTAATCTCCTCTTCAATTCTTCAAAGGCCTTCTGGCAGTCTTCTGTCCATGTAAACTCCTGGTCCTTACGTGTTAACTTCGTCATAGGCTCCGCAATCCTTGAGAAATTTTCTACAAACCTCCGGTAATATCCCACAAGTCCGAGGAAACTTCTTACTTCTGCAACTGATGTAGGTGTAGGCCAAGTTTCTATTGCAGCAACTTTCTCCGGATCAACGGAAAGCCCTTCTCCTGAGATGATATGTCCCAAGAAAGGCACCTTATCCATACAAAACTCACACTTACTGAGTTTGGCATACAACTTCTCATGTCTCAATGTCTCTAGAACAATTCTGAGATGCTCCTCGTGCTCTTCATGGCTCTTGGAATATACTAGAATATCATCAATAAATACAATCACAAATTTATCCAAGTATTGATGAAAAACTATGTTCATCAAACTCATGAACACAGCTGGTGCGTTGGTTAAACCAAACGGCATTACTAAGAATTCATAATGTCCATACTTGGTCCTGAAGGCTGTCTTCGGTATATCCTCCTTCCTTACTTTAATCTGGTGATAGCCGGATCTAAGGTCAATCTTCGAGAATACCCTAGCACCACTCAATTGATCGAATAGGTCATCAATGCGTGGCAAGGGGTACCGATTCTTAATGGTTACAGCGTTTAGTGTCCTGTAATCAATGCACAAACATACTGTCCCATCCTTCTTCGGTACAAATAATATGGGTGCTCCCCAAGGTGAAACACTGGGCCGAATAAATCCCTTCTCCAGAAGATCATCAACCTGTTCCTTCAATTCTACCAATTCCTTAGGTGCTAGTTGATATACTGATGAAGTAATAGGCTCTGCTCCTGGAGTTAAGTCTATTGTGAATTCTATTTTCCGATCAGGCGGTAAACCTGGAAGATCATCAGGAAATACATCCACAAACTTTGATATGACTCTTGGGTAACCTGGCTCCCCTTCTACAGATAGTACCCTAAGAGTAGACTGAACTCCTTGCTCTACAGCACCCCGAAGAAACTTAAATTCTGGATGTCCATACGGTCTAAATATAACCTGTCCAAGTCGGCAATCAAGAGTCGCATGGTACTGACTTAACCAGTCCATACAAAGTACAACATCATAATCCAGCATGGAAAAGATCAGAAATTGAGCTTGCATCTCTCTTCCACAGACTACTACGGAACATGATCTACAGACAGTCACTAACTGGGATAATTCTACCTCCCGTAAGAATTCTCTTAATCTTCGAAAGGGGTACGGTAGCTACTCTATGGGTGGCTACAAAGCTAGCTGTTATAAATGAATGTGATGCTCCAGAATCAAATAAAGCTACAGCTGGTAATAAAGCTACTAAAATAGTACCTGCGGTAACCTCTCCTGCAGTAGCTTCCTCCTCAATAGCCAATGCAAATGCCTGTCCTTGTCCCTAAGCTGGACCTCTCTGTTGCTGAGCCTGCTGAAATAGAGCTGCCTGTGGTGCCAATGGTGGTCTCTGCTGATATCCTCCTGGAGCTGGTGGTCTGGATCCTCCAACTCCTATCTGCGGTGCTCCCACTGCTGGATAAGCTGGCCTTGGTGCAGGTAAAGCTAGTCTCTGTGCTCCCTCTCTGCGCTCAGTGCAGTCTCTGGTTAGATGCTGGTTGGATCCGCAAGCCAGGCATAGTCCCAACTTGTGCCTGTATTCTCTCTTAATGTGACCTACCTTGCCGCAGTGGTGACAAGTAGGAAGAGATATGGCCCTGTGTGCTGCTCTCTCTGGTATACTCCTCGGGTGTCGGTACAGCTCCTGGATCAGCTCCTGCTGCGGTCCCGTATACCTCGGGATAGATCTTGTCTGCAAATCCTGGGGACATAATCCAGATCCAGGTCCTTAGGGAACATAGCAAGGTACAAGATAATACATGCCAAAATAAATGCAGTGCAGCAATAATGGAATAAATAGGGTAAGTATGTAACCATCTATGTGAAATGCAAGTGAGAGCATCACTAGTACTCAGGCTGAGCCACTACAAGCTCTGTGTCGGGGAGCCGGTAGCACTAATAACGAGTAATGTGCCTAGCTCTGCTGGAGAGTTTACGGCCTCACAATAGTAGTAGATATATATAAAATAGCCTGTAGCCTGTGTGTGTCTCCCCACCCAATGTAACCACACGTCTCATGTCCACAACGTCTCATATACATGTCACACAAGATCATAGCTAATGCAAAAAGTCATATAATATCTAGGAATATAATGTCTATGTCATAAACCTGTATTTTATACAGAATCACCATAAATATCTCAGGAAATTTCTGTCTCATGAATAGTGTCAAGTGTCCTGGGTTATAGTGTACTTGATAAGACAAGTACGAGAATGTAAATGGTCACGAATGTCCATATCTAGATGACGTTACACAACTCTGCGTACAGTATTGGCACCCGACTAGTAATCGGACGCTAAGTAAGTCACACGGTCCTAGGTTAAGCATGCATAACAATATAAATTAATCAAGGAAAATATAATAAGAACTGCAAAGTTGGCAAGGTACACTTGCCTGGGGTTTGAATACCAACAGCGGTCCCTATATTAGTGGACCCTGCAAGTACTCCTCCAAAAGCTATAATAAATATCACCAACAGTCTCAAAAAATATCAAGTAGCTAGAAATGTCTGTCCTTAAGTCCAATTTGGACACATGGACAAAAATGACAGTTTTGGGTCAAAACGGGGTCCACATGTGGGCCGCTTTGCACCAAAAAATGTGTCAGGGTCAAAGGTCTCCAAATTCGTCAAACTTAGTGTCAATAAGTCCAGAACGGTGATACGAACCCAACAGAACTTTCAGGACTGGATTCCGATGAGCCGATCACAAAATTGCCCATCAAGTGGAGCCGCGAGGCCCACGATACGCGATTTTGTCAACGTTCTCAGAATCGAACCAAACTTGGGTCACAGGACCAGCGTATTACTACGAGTCCGATAGCGCAAGTTTCATTTCGATCTGACGTGTGTACACAAAGATACAACGTGTTCTATAACAGGCAGATACGGGGCGTTGTCGGCGGATACGTATTGATTCCGGTGTGCACGCACATCCAAATCAACTTCTGCGAAATTCTGCACGTCCGTATCAACGGCGCGCACGTTTTGGTGAAGATCGCGCGCGACCAAGTCGTCCCATTTGGTAGGGTGCACTCATTTTGGGGGTAAAATATGGCGTTGGTTTTCCTGTTTTTGGATCGCAGTTTGCGATCGCCACAGGACGCGACGCACCAAGCGGGTTGCACGGGCATCGAGAGGGTTACACAGTCTACGCGACACAACTGACGGAACAGAAAACGGAATAACGAGAAGAGAGAACGGGTTACCTGAACAGGGCTTCGTGGAACGAGAATTTCTCGTATCCGGGTAACTGCTTTGTGTCCTTGTTCGAATCTGCCGTGTCCGGGTCACGGGGACGCTGCTGTGTCCGGGTTGGCCATGTCCGGGGATAGGGCAGCGGGTTGTGGCCGAGCTGGGAGAGGGCGGCCGACCTACGGTGTCGCTGAGGGTGGTTCAAGGTCGGGGCTGCTAGGGCAGAGCGTTGAGGGGGTGTTCTGGTCGGGGAAGACGAGGTCGGGGCTGGGCTAGGGCGGAAGGATGTGGAGGCGGAGGGGATGGTGTTCGTCGAGGGAGAAGGCGGCGGGGATGAGTCGGGGGAGAAAGTCGATGGAGTCCTTACGACGGTGGAGGGATGTTAGGGCGGAGCGGTGAGGGGGTGGTCGAGGCGGAGGAAGAGGGACGGGCTGAGGGAGCGGCGCTGCGAGCCGGGGATGGTCGACGACTGGGGCTGATGGCAAGACGGCGGAGCGGTGGTGATGATCGTCGGCTGTGGGTTTATGCGAGGGAGCGGTGCTGCGGGCGGCGGAGAGAGAAGATCTGGAGGAAGATGGCGGCGGGGCTGAGTTAGGGTTTCGACTGGCTGGGCTCGATTTACGAGGGGTTTTAAGGAGGCCGGAACAGTAAATCCGGTAGGATTCGGGATCTAGGGTTTCGGTTAGGGTTTTGGGTCCGGGTCGGGTTCGTTTCGGATCCGACCCGACCCGACCCGACCCGTTAAGGCTGGGTTGGTCCGGTTCGGTTTGATGGCGGTTTGGTTTGGTTTGGTTTGGTTTGGTTTATTTCCAAATAAACTGGGTCCAGTCAGGGTTTAATTAGGTTTAGAAATACATTAGTTTTTAGGGCTTTAAAAATATTTTCGGAGTCCAATAAATTCACAAAAAATTACCCTATGTCCACTTTTCTATTTTATACCATAAAATATTATTTTCATAATATTTTAATATTAATAACATCATTTATAAAATCCTTTAATCACCAAATACCTTAGTTTTAATTCCAGAAAATACAGAAAATTGTGAGAAAATTGTTTTTAAAATATTCTGAAAAAATCAGGGTTATGACACTAGTCTTGAGGAGTATTGTTATAGAATTATGGAGACAAATCCAGGCAATACATGTTTTATTAAAACTGCCAAAAGCAATAGCTTTTAACGAATTTTTATTTGTTTTAAGTCATGTATTGATGGATTTTTAAGGGGCTGTTTATTAGTACCGATGCTACATTTCTTTCTTCTAAATATCAAGGTATCTTATTTATTGTTTGTGCTCACGATCCTAACTATCAATTAGATCATATAGCTTATGCTGTTACTGAAGGTGAGAATAGTGATGCTTGGTCTTGGTTTTTAAATTATCTTAAAATATCTTTTAAAAGTTTTTTTAATGATTGGAGTACAATTTCATTTATATCTAATAAGCAAAAAGGATTAATAAATGATGTTCGTGCTATTTTTCCTGCATCTCCTCATTTTTTTTGTATTCAGCATTTTAAATAAAACATGAAAAAAGTTACCAAAGAACCAGTATTTCAACACTTGTTAGACTCGCTTGCTAGATCATATAATGAAACAGATGCAGAGAGTGTGTTTGATATAATTAAAGCCGAGAACATAATTTTGTACGATTGGCTTATTGGTGTAAACGATGAAAGTCGTCGATTTGAACATTGGATAACAGCGTATGCTATTTGTCCTAGATTAGATATTAACACTTCTAATCTTGTTGAATGTTTCAATAGCTGGATTAAGAAATTACGAGATAAGCCAATAACAATAGTTCTCGATGGTATTAGAGCCAAGATTATTACACTTCATGACAATCGTAGAAAGAATGCTGAAAATATAGACACAGATTATTGTCCGAAGATGTTAAAGACCATAGCTTGTATTATCAAAGAGAAGAATCACTAGAAATATTAGCTATTGATAGTTATAAGTTTAAAATAATAGACTGTGCAACAAGTAGAACCTATATTGTTAATATAACTGACAGATCTTGTACATATTTTAGATGGTACCATACTTATATACCATGTATACATGCATATTTTGTTTGTAGATATTGCAATATTAGTATTGATAATTTTTATCCTACAGTATTTTTGACGGAGACCTTGAGAAGTGTATACGCACCAAAAATAGAGCCAATTCCAGTTCCCTACAAGATCCAAGCTCTTTTGGTTAAAGGAGAAATTAGGGTACCATATGTAAGACGCAAAGCCGAAAGACCAAAGAAGAACTGCATCAAACCCCGGGATTCATCGACGAGAGATCTACGTTGCAGTAATTGTGGTGCTATTGGACACAACCGAAGAAGATGTACTAGTCAACCGAGAGAGTAAAATAGAATTGTTCAATACAAACTTAAAAATATTGTAATAGTGAGTCTGATAATGAAAGTCTACTTAAGAATTGTTCAATACCCAAATATTGTAATCAAACATTATTACAAATCATATAAATATTGCAATCATACATTGTTACAAATTATCTACTCATCCTCCTCCTCGTCTTGTTGAGTTTGGGTAGGCAGTGGTGCTGATGGAGTCAGAAAAAATTGTGTGAATATCTGGTAGCTTTCATCTCCAGCAGTCTGGTAACTCGGTCCCGCTCCAGCAGTCTGGTAACTTGGTCCCGCTCCAACATACTGGTAACTCGGGCTCGCTCCAGAATACTGGTCACTCGGGCCCGCTCCAGCATACTGGTAACTCGGGCCCGCTCCAGCATACTGGTAACTCGGACCCGCTCCGGCATACTGGTCACTCGGGCCTGCTCCAGCATAATGGTGAAAAGGGTCCTCTGCAGCATCCCTCCGATGACAACGAGAGTGTCTCTGTCGTACTAAGTCGGTCGGATAGTCTGGTGAAAAACGTGATTGTACTGGAGACATTTTAGGTTCCCGTCCAATACCCAGATGATCAACACGAGTCACAAGTTCCTCCATAAGAAGCCGACTTTGTGGGGAAAGGTTTATATCAGGTTGTTGCAAATATTGTTGGTATACACCACTCTGAAATATGAAACTTGTAAATTAATATATTTATCAAATCTATGTATATGTATTTTTTAAAGTATAATGAAGTCATACCAAATCATGCATGCCATCGGCAAAAGCATGCAGAGTAGAATCATCTACGGATCTACTCTTGAACCTTTGCTCCTCATATTGGTATACTCGGTTGCTCATAAGAGGGCATCCCCGCCATTGCCTATAGTCCAGGTTATCCATGTCTGCAAAATATAAACAAAATTTTAGCAAACTATTTACACTAAATCAATACGAATAATAAGTAACTTAGAACTTACCTTCCTCAGCAGATCTTAGTCCGGGAGACATGTCCCTCACACTATAATTCTCGAACCAATTATTCCAGTCAGCAACGAGACTAAGGATTCGTTGTAATGCATTTGCTGCCTCATAACCGACTGTCGGTGGATCATCGAGAATTATTGGGCTCATTCCGAATTGTCGAAGAACACGGTCTGCCAGATGGTACATGGTGAACCGATCATATATAATATGAGATATGTGTAAAGTAAACGAATATGATATCCTCTTAATTTCTGGAGCATCATCTTCACATGAGTAAGGTAGCCAGGTAACATATTTAAAGATATTGTATCAAATAGATGTGATGTTTATCTACGATCAAAACTGAAATAATTTAAAGATATTTATTAGATATTTAAAAATTACCTCATGATACTGCAGTGTATCAAATTGGCTACGATAAAGTGATACACTCATGTATTGGTAGTGTTGATAATCCACTACATCTGTGGGCCATCGCATAGCAACTGGAAATACTCCAACATCACTGAGAATGCTAGTAACAGGCCTACCAATATAGAAGTGCTCGTAGGACCAGAACTATAAAACAAAAATATGACATTAGTACAAAAAAAATTTGCGTATAAAATTACTCTAACTTTTTTAGGTCTTTCATTCATACCTGAATCATTGAAATACATCCACAAATACACTTGCGATTGGATCTCACAAATTCTGTCAGATTGGCGTATAAAAAGGCAAGAGTAGCAGCTCTCCACGCATGCTGAGTAGGTTTTGTCAAATTATCCAAGAATGGTAGAAGCTGCACATTTATCATATTTTCTGATACATCGGAAAATTGAATTGTACCACATAAACAGAGCAGATACGCTCTAGTGCAACGAATGACCTAAAAATATTAAGTGTTATATAGACACTAAATTAAGTCATAAACAAATATTACTAATAAAAATATATACCCGCATTTCATCTACATCAACCACCCTGTCAATAGTGTGATGTAGGTCCATGAAGTTGCCACGAAGCCATGTAAACTTCACAAAATTATCGTCTTTTATACCAGATAGAGGGCTAACACCGAGATACCTCATGATCAGATCAAATCCCTTTAAGTGCGGATCAAAATATATAGCGTCACCTTTAATAGGTAACACTAGTATATTTGCCACATCAAATAGGGTGATCGTCATCTCGCCGAATGGGAGTTGAAAAGTGTTACGTTCAGGCCACCAACGCTTCGCAAGACTTACAACTAAATAAAGATCGTGGATTAAATATCTAATACGATCTATATAGTGGAATCCAAAGGATTCCACCAAAGCCTTTTGGACCGAATTTAGCTTCCACGCATGATAATTCCTTTCGGCCAGCCAATGTACATGGATCCGGGTTCGTAAACCAAGATCATGGTCGTATAGTTATAAAAAATATATGCATTATATTTTGTGTGTACATTACTTAACTTGGAAATTTATAATTTCAAAAATTACCTCGCCAGTAAATATCCGACTAGAAATGTGGTCTTCACGTTGCTTAATAATAAGCTGGGTAGTCGGTCCACCAGGAATACGATCGTCATTGTGGTTAGCCATCTCCAAAAATGTAGATTATATGATGAAGAGGGATTGCTATGAGGAAGAGTGGTGTGAGGAGGAGAAGGAGGAGGAGGAGGAGGAGGAGGAGAAGGAGAAGTGTTGTGAGTAGGAGGAGGAGGAGAAGAAGTGGTGTGAGGAGGAGGAGGAGTTGGAAGATAGTTATAGGGAGGGAAGGGGGGAAAGTTGAGGGGAGGGGGGTGTCACTACCCCATTTTTAGAGC